>JAUIMM010000178.1:17775000-18095000 GCA_031769625.1 Taudactylus pleione
GTGAGGGGCGTGAGGTTTGTTCCTCGCTAAACCTTGTGCCCAATTGAATATGCCCCATAGTGTCAGCCTATTTAAATGAAAAAGGATGGTACAGAAACAAATTTGTTTTTATAAGAAGGTAAATTGCAAACTGGATCTTGGAAAAACTAATTGATGTAATGCAGTATATTTGGCTTTTCCTGTTAGGCTAAGGAAAAATGTATGTACTTAGTTAAATATTAGACTTAAGATAGAAAGAAATGTAAAAGATACACACTCAGACTAGTTTTCATTTATTACAGGGGTAATAGAGGGATCAGTATTGGGTCTTATCCATTTTATTTTTTTATTATGACCTGGTAAATAGTCCAAAAATTACAGTGTCCATATTTGCAGATGCAACTAAATTAGGCTTGTGCCTATATGGAATAGGGTGTGATTCTAAAAATGTGCGAGTTTGCGGGTAAAAAAATGCGAGTTTCGAAGTTGCTCATGTAATAGGCTGCTCACAATGTTCAAACTCGCGTCCAGATATTTTGCCATTCGCCAAACAAACTCTCCACTCTCAGGTAGGTGAGTTTAATATGCAAGTTTACTGTTAATTATCATATGAGTCTTATTACCACTAATGAAACCCCTATATAAACCATATCTAGCTCCTTTTCACTTGTGTGGATCTAGTAATGGTGAATTTTCACATCTCCATAGAGATCTACCTGTCTGGGCTTATGACTATTGAGGAGCTGCGTAGGAGGAGGATGCAGGAGCATCAACAGAATCAGCATCTCATTAGGATATGTGCCAGACATACCTATAGATTGCTCATAGGTCTAGACTTTCAGATCAGGAGTTGGTCCAACTTTTCAGGCTAAACCCCACAAACCTTCAGCAGTTAAATGACCGTGTGAGAGATCATTTAGAACCTTTGGCTGGCAGCAACTATGCAGTGTCTGGAATGTATAAATTATTGTTATAAATTTTTGGCTACATGCTCCTTCCAGTCTGTGTCCTCTAGGGAGTTGGGACGTACATGAGCTTCTAATTGCACATTGCACCCTGTTTTAGTTTTGCCAGGGGCACAAACAGCAACATCATCTTCCTCCTCTTCCATCTCCTCATTCTCCTCTTTAGTATCCTCCAGTAGCTCATGTCGTTCAAAAACCACATTCTCTTTCTCCTCACTGCTGTCCTAAACCTCCCCTCCTATTCCTAGTAACAATTAGCATAACTCTCTCTTTCCCAAAATCACTCTGTATCCTCTCTCCATCAGTGACATTGGAGCACAAGCGACACTTTTATAGGGTTATAATTAGGGGTGTGCACCGGGCCACTTTTCGTGTTTTGTGTTTTGGTTTTGGATCTGCATCTTTCTTCGTGTTTTGGATCTGGATTGGTTTTGCCAAAACCACCCTTCCGTGTTTTGGGTTCTGGGTTTTGTGTTTTGGATCTGTATTTTTTTGAAAAAAAGCATAAAAACAGCTAAAATCACAGAATTTGTAGGTTTTTCTGCTCCTATGCTATTATTAACCTCAATAACCTTAATTTCCACTCATTTCCAGTCTATTCTGAACACCTCACAATAGTGTTTTTATGTCCAAAAGGTTGCACCGAGGTAGCTGGATGACTATGCTAAGCGACACGAGTGGGCGGCACAAACACGTGACCCATCTAGGAGTGACACTGCAGTGGCAGACAGGATGGCAGTTAGAAAAACTAGGCCCCAAACTGTACATAATGCAAAGAAAAAAAAGAGTTGCAAGATGGAATTGTCCTTGGGCCCTCCCACCCACCCTTATGTTGTATAAACAGGACATGCACACTTTAACAAATCAATCATTTCAGCGCCAGGGTCTGCCACACAACTGTGGCTGAAATGATTGGTTCGTTTGGGCCCCCACAAAACAAGCTGGCAATTAATGTGTCCCTGCACAAACTGGCTCTATGGAGGCAAGATGTCATCCTCATCCTCCTCATCCACCGATTCCTCACCCTCTTCAGTGTGTACATCCTCATCCTCACAAAGTATTAACTCGTCCCCACTTGAATCCACCACCACAGGTCCCTCTGTACCTTCTGGAGGCTGGTCTCCCTGGAAGAGCTGATAATTCATTTTGATGAACATCATCTTCTCCACATTCTGTGGAAGCAACCTCCTACGCCTTTCGCTGACAAGGTTCCCGGCTGCACTAAACACTCTTTCGGAGTACACACTGGAGGGGGGGCAACTCAGGTAAAATAGAGCCAGTTTGTACAGGGGCCTCCAAATTGCCTGTTTTTCCTGCCAGTACAGGTATGGACTGTCTGACATGCCTACTTGGATGCTGTCACCGATGTAATCCTCCACCATTCTGTCAATGGTGACAGTATCATATGCAGTGACAGTAGACATGTCAGAAATTGTTGCCAGGTCCTTCAGTCCGGACCAGATGTCCAAACTTGGTCCTGCCTGCCCTGCATCACCGCCAGCAGGTTGCTTAGGATACCTAAGTTTTTTCCTGGCAGCCCCAGTTGTGGGAGAAAATGAAGAAGGAGCCGTTGACGTGTCACGTTCTGCTTCAGCTGACAGTGTGTTCACCAGCAGGTCTTTGCACCTCTGCAGGCTTGTGTCGGCCGGAAAGAGAGACACCACATAGGCTTTAAACCTAGGATCGAGCACGGTGGCCAAAATGTAGTGGTCTGATTTCAACAGATTGACCACCCTGGAATCCTGGCAAAGCGAATGAAGGGCTTCATCCACAAGTCCCACATGCCGAGCGGAATCGCTCCGTCTTAGCTCCTCCTTCACTTTCTCCAGCTGCTTCTGCAAAAGCCTGATGAGGGGAATGACCTGACTCAAGCAGGCAGTGTCTGAACTGACTTCACATGTGGCAAGTTCGAAGGGCTGGAGAACCTTGCACAACACGGAAATCATTCTCCACTGCGCTTGAGTCAGGTGCATACCCCCTCCTTTGCCTATGTCATAGGTGGATGTATAGGCTTGTATGGCCTTTTGCTGCTCCTCCATCCTCTGAAGCATATAGAGGGTTGAGTTCCACCGCGTCACAACCTCTTGCTTCAGGTGATGGCGGGGCAGGTTCAAGAGTGTTTGCTAGCGCTCCAGTCTTCGGCACGCAGTCGCTGAATGGCGAAAGTGGCCAGAAATTTTTCGGGCCACCCAAAGCGTCTCCTGCACGCCCCTGTCGCTTTTCAGAAAATTCTGCACCACCAAGTTTATTGTGTGAGCAAAACATGGGACGTGCTGGAATTTGCCCAGCTGTAATGCCCGCACAATATTGGTGGCGTTGTCAGATATCACAAATCACCAGGAGAGTCTAAGTGGGGTAAGCCACTGGGCGATGATTTCCCTCAGTTTCTCTAAGAGGTTGTCGGTGGTGTGCCTCTTACTGAAACCGTGGATACACAGCGTAGCCTGCCTTGTAACGAGCTGGCGTTTCTGAGATGCTGCTACTGGTGACGCTGCTGCTGTTGCTGCGTAAGGTGATACATCTACCCAGTGGGCTGTCACAGTCATATAGTCCTTAGTCTGCCCTGTTCCACTTGTCCACATGTCCGTGGTTAAGTGGACATTGTGTACAACGGCATTTTTCATTACACTGAGGACACTTTTTCTGACGTTTCTGTACAGTCTCGGTATCGCCTGCCTAGTGAAGTGGAATCTAGACGGGATTTGGAACCGGGGACACACTACCTCCATCAATTGTCTAAATCCCACTGCACTAATGGCGGATACCGGACGCACGTCTAACACCAACATAGCAGTCAAGGCCTCAGTTATACGTTTTGCTTCAGGATGACTGCTGTCGTACTTCATCCTCCTCGCTAAGGACTGTTGGAGGGTCAATTGTTTAGTAAAAGTAGTGGTGTTCCTACTTCCTCTCTGGGATGATGAACGACTCCCAGCAGCAGCAACAGCAGCAGCGGCAGCAGTAGGCGTAGCAATGCAGGATCCTCCAGAGGAATCCCGGATAGGAGAGTCAGTCATGCCAGTGACATGGCCTGCAGGACTACTTCCGATCCTGACTAAGGAGGAAATTGATGAGGAGGGAGTTGACAGTGTGGTTTGCAGGCGCTTGGATACAACAGGACAACGGGATTTAGGTGTCCCTGGACTGCTTACGGTCTTAGCCAAAGTTTCTGAACTTGACAGTAACTTTTTATGAACGCGCTGCAGGTGCCGTATAAGGGAGGATGTTCCTAGGTGGTTGACGTCCCTACCCCTACTTATTTCACCTTTACATATGGTACATATGGCAAGACAGTTGTTGTCCGGATTTGGATAGAAATATTGCCAGACCAAAGAGGTGGAATGTTTGGTCTTCTGCCCAGGCATGACCGTGATGGGCTTTTTCATCCCACGGACAACAACTGTCTCCCCCGGAGCCTGATTTAAACAAACCACATCACCATCAGAATCCTCCTCGCCAACTTCCTCCCCAGCGCCAGCTACACCAGTATCCTCATCCTGTTGTACTTCAACAGTGACATCTTCAATTTGCATATCAGCAAGTGGACTGTGGGTGCTCCTTTCAGCACTTGCAGGGGGCGTGCAAATGGTGGAAAGAGCCACCTCTTCCCGTCCAGTGCTGTGAAGGTCAGGCATCGCAACCACCAGCACACTTGGACTGTCCTTGGGGATTTGTGATATCTTCTTAGAAAGCACAGTTCTTCGCTGTGCTTTTGCCAGCTTAACTCTTTTGATTTTTTTAGTGGGAGGAGGGCTTCCATCGTCATGTGAAGCTGAACCACTAGTCATGAACATACTAGGGATTGACCTTAGCCGTTCCTTGCCACTCCGTGTCGTAAATGGCATATTGGCAAGTTTACGTTTCTCTTCAGCTGATTTAAATGTCTTTTTCAAGGTCATTTTCCTGAACTTTGCCATTTGGGATTGTATGTGCCCTCTACTATGACATTGGGCATCGGCCTTGGCAGACGACGTTGATGGCATGTTATTGTCTATGTCATGACTAGTGGCAGCAGCTTCAGCACTAGGAGGAAGTGGTTCTTGATCTTTCTCTATTTTATTTTTATCGGAGAAAGTTTGGTCCTCCATTTATGTTATATCAATTTGATATATACGTGCGGCTAAACACAGAAAATAATTTTTTTTTTGGTTTGGACTGGAGTGTACTTTCGGGGGTTACAGCACCCTTAACGGTCAAGCCAGCCGGCCCTTTACTTATGACACAGGCGCACGCTTGGCACTACTTTGTTGATGCACGTGCGGCTACTGCGCACACAATTCACAAACACAGAAAATTATTTTTTTTTTGGTTTGGACTGGAGTGTACTTTCGGGGGTTACAGCACCCTTTAACGGTCAAGCCAGCCGGCCCTTTACTTATGACACAGGCGCACGCTTGGCACTACTTTGTTGATGCACGTGCGGCTACTGCGCGCACAATTCACAAACACAGAAAATTATTTTTTTTTTGGTTTGGACTGGAGTGTACTTTCGGGGGTTACAGCACCCTTAACGGTCAAGCCAGCCGGCCCTTTACTTATGACACAGGCGCACGCTTGGCACTACTTTGTTGATGCACGTGCGGCTACTGCGCACACAATTCACAAACACAGAAAATTATTTTTTTTTTGGTTTGGACTGGAGTGTACTTTCGGGGGTTACAGCACCCTTTAACGGTCAAGCCAGCCGGCCCTTTACTTATGACACAGGCGCACGCTTGGCACTACTTTGTTGATGCACGTGCGGCTACTGCGCGCACAATTCACAAACACAGAAAATTATAATTTTTTTTTATTTGGACTGGAGTGTACTTTCGGGGGTTACAGCACCCTTTAACGGTCAAGCCAGCCGGCCCTTTACTTATGACACAGGCGCACGCTTGGCACTACTTTGTTGATGCACGTGCGGCTCCTGCGCACACAATTCACAAACACAGAAAATTATTTTTTTTTTGGTTTGGACTGGAGTGTACTTTCGGGGGTTACAGCACCCTTAACGGTCAAGCCAGCCGGCCCTTTACTTATGACACAGGCGCACGCTTGGCACTACTTTGTTGATGCACGTGCGGCTACTGCGCACACAATTCACAAACACAGAAAATAATTTTTTTTTTGGTTTGGACTGGAGTATACTTTCAGGGGTTACAGCACCCTTTAACGGTCAAGCCAGCCGGCCCTTTACTTATGACACAGGCGCACGCTTGGCACTACTTTGTTGATGCACGTGCGGCTACTGCGCACACAATTCACAAACACAGAAAATTATTTTTTTTTTGGTTTGGACTGGAGTGTACTTTCGGGGGTTACAGCACCCTTTAACGGTCAAGCCAGCCGGCCCTTTACTTATGACACAGGCGCACGCTTGGCACTACTTTGTTGATGCACGTGCGGCTACTGCGCACACAATTCACAAACACAGAAAAAATATATTTTTTTGGTTTGGACTGGAGTGTACTTTCGGGGGTTACAGCACCCTTTAACGTTCAAGTCAGCCGGCCCTTTACTTATGACTCAGGCGCACGCTTGGCACTACTTTGTTGATGCACGTGCGGCTACTGCGCACACAATTCACAAACACAGAAAATTATTTATTTTTTGGTTTGGACTGGAGTGTACTTTCGGGGGTTACAGCACCCTTTAACGGTCAAGCCAGCCGGCCCTTTACTTATGACACAGGCGCACGCTTCGCACTACTTTGTTGATGCACGTGCGGCTACTGCGCACACAATTCACAAACACTTAAAATAATTTTTTTTTTGGTTTGGACTGGAGTGTACTTTCGGGGGTTACAGCACCCTTAACGGTCAAGCCAGCCGGCCCTTTACTTATGACACAGGCGCACGCTTGGCACTACTTTGTTGATGCACGTGCGGCTACTACGCACACAATTCACAAACACAGAAAATAATTTTTTTTTTGGTTTGGACTGGAGTGTACTTTCGGGGGTTACAGCACCCTTAACGGTCAAGCCAGCCGGCCCTTTACTTATGACACAGGCGCACGCTTGGCACTACTTTGTTGATACATGTGCGGCTACTGCGCACACAATTCACAAACACAGAAAATAATTTTTTTTTTGGTTTGGACTGGAGTGTACTTTGGGGGTTACAGCACCCTGTAACGGTCAAGCCAGCCGGCCCTTTACTTATGACACAGGCGCACGCTTGGCACTACTTTGTTGATGCACGTGCGGCTACTGCGCACACAATTCACAAACACAGAAAATTATTTTTTTTTTGGTTTGGACTGGAGTGTACTTTCGGGGGTTACAGCACCCTTAACGGTCAAGCCAGCCGGCCCTTTACATATGACACAGGCGCACGCTTGGCACTACTTTGTTGATACACGTGCGGCTACTGCGCACACAATTCACAAACACAGAAAATAATTTTTTTTTTGGTTTGGACTGGAGTGTACTTTCGGGGGTTACAGCACCCTTTAACGGTCAAGCCAGCTGGCCCTTTACTTATGACACAGGCGCACGCTTGGCACTACTTGGTTGATGCATGTGCGGCTACTGCGCACACAATTCACAAACACAGAAAATAATTATTTTTTTGGTTTGGACTGGAGTGTACTTTGGGGGTTACAGCACCCTTTAACGGTCAAGCCAGCTGGCCCTTTACTTATGACACAGGCGCACGCTTGTCACTACTTTGTTGATGCACGTGCGGCTACTGCGCACACAATTCACAAACACAGAAAATATATTATTTTTTTAGCACTTGGGGGAGCACCCCTGATGGACAGTGCACCCCCTGGACAACACTACAGCACCTCTTTAGGACTGGGACACTGCACAGGACTTTGGAGTGGACACAGCCCCTATGGAGAACTGACTGCACAACACAGTCCAGCCAGCCCCTATGGACTTTGAAGTAGTGGACACAGCCCCTATTAACAACAGCAGCACAGCACAACACAGCCAGCCCCTATGGACTTTGAAGTAGTGGACAACAGCAGCACTACACTACACTACACTACACAGCCCTAACTCCCACCCTTCCTCTTCACTGTCCACAGCCGAGTGAGAAAATGGCGCCGATACGGGTACCTTATATAGGATCCAAAACCCGCGAGACTCGGAAGGCGGGATGATGACGTTTTGCCTCGATTTCAGATCCGAGTCAGGCGGGAAAAGTCGAGCCTGACTCGGATCGGACTCGGATCGGGGGGGCTCGGGGGGGTTCGGATTTCAGAAATCCGAACCCGCTCACCCCTAGTTATAATGTGTGATTCAGGCGACTTTCATAGACCAATTACTACATCAATTTTAAAGGAATTTGCGGGTTTTCTCACCAATGAACCCTCATGGTGTTACATGTGAGTTAATTCAGGACCTGAAAACATATTACATGTTGCGAATTTTCAGAGAAACTCGCACAAAATTTGCACTGAGAAGATGCGAGTGTGAGCTCACATGAGATCTTGAAATCCTATTACAGTTATCCCATAGTCTCTAGAAAGAGAATAGGGTAGAAATAATTTCATGGATTGAATGATTCTAAAATTAATCTGAAATTTAAGTCTTCAGTATAATATACTCCCACTGGAATTGAACCAAATTCCAATGTATGAAATGGAAAGATTCCACTCAGCAAGGTTCAACAAATGTCACAAAAATGCCTTTTTGTCACTAACACTAATCAATCTGCCCATCCCTTTTAAATGAAGTATAATAGAAATCCACAATATCAAGATTATTCTATTAGGTATCAATTACATTTTAGTGATTGACAGCTTATGTAAAGAAACCCCCATTCTCCACAAACAAACAAACAAACAAATAAACAAACAACATGCGTGGCTTGTCTCTTTAGCTAAATTGGTGGTTTTGGAAACATGAGTAAAACACAGGTTCCTCACTCTCACCAAAACCATTGTAGCCATCATCATCAACATAATCAATAATGTCATCATCATAATTAGCTTCACCACTTATGTAAAAAACAAGTGAAGTGTTGCCACATTATGATTACTCAGTTTCAACCATAAATCACTTTCAGATAGTAAATTGCATCTTACATAATGTCAACAACTGTAGCTCCAACGTTTGACTGCTTACTGTAAATGTCATTATCCACCACCATCTTCTAAAGGTATGATGCTGCCAGGATAGTGATGGTTGCATGACATAAATTTTCAAGTCCTGCTTGGGCTCACTCCAAAGGAGCTATTTCATTTGCTGTTTGCTGTTAGTGGTTTAAATAGCAGGGAGCGCAGAGCCTCCCTGCTAATGACTCCTTTTATGCTGTCCTGCTCTTACATCTTGATTTTCTGCCCATTTGTGCCTTGCCCTGACCTCTGGCTATGTTACTGGAATATTTCATCTGTTACAGTCCTCACCTTAACTACATTTACGAAATATGATGTTTGCTGCTGTGCTAACCTTCATCACACTTACTGGAATATACTGTCCACATGAACAATGTCATATGAATGTCGTCATGGTCAGTGTTGACCTAATACCGGATACTTCTTGATGACAAAACTGTTTCTTGGTTTTGCATTTCATGATGAAGAGGCAGATTGTTATTTGGACTAAATCATTTATCACAATGAGACTGTGTAGTAAATGTGTTATAATGACAAGGAGTAGTAGAAGACGACATTGGGTGCCCCCCTGGTTTTCCAAGGGAATAAAAGGTCAATATTTGAACTCAACTACAGTATATTGCATACCATATTTTTTTCAAATTTTTCTGTGTATATGACATTCTGGGGGATATGTACGCAGCCTTGGAGAGTTATTAAGTGGAGAGATTTAAAGTACCAACCAATCAGCTCCTAAAGCTGGGTACACACTAAGGGACCTGTCAATGCAATGCCCGATGGAACAGATGAACGATATATTGGGCGGTTGGTACACACTGCATGATGTAGTGAACGACCACCAAATATATTGTTCACCGACACCATTGATCCTGCCGGCGTAATTAGCTAGGTTGCTCCATCCGCCGTGTATGCAGGCCAATGAAACAATCCCAATGAACGATATGTGGGAGCATGCATAGTGAGTACACATTAGATGGTGTGCCTGATATGTCGGCCCGATCCGCGGGATCAAACGACATATCATCTAGTATGTACCCGGCATAACTGTCATTTTTAAACACAGCCTGTAGCGTGACAGTTGGAAGTTAATTCTCTTTCCACTTTAGCGCTCTCCAAGGTTTACTACACATTTATCCCATTGTGTTCTGCTATAAGTCTGTCATGCCATAACTCTTCCTGGATACAAAGCGTTTTACTATATGCAAATTTATTAACACATAAAAGCACTTTAAAAAGGTATTGATTTAAATTTTTTTACATGTAGATTTAAAGCAGACACTACTAGAAAAATGATGCACACTGGCACATAGACAGTATAGGATGGATATTAAAAGCTGAAAAGCAAATTTAAGGCTGAATTCAATTCAGCGCAGTGCTAAATAGACCTGGGAGGGAGCTCCCGGAGCTATTCAATTCAGCGCGCTTGTTAAGTCAGAGAATTCTGAATTCTCACGAATTAACATGGGTGTTTAGTCGTGAGAACCAGCATTCTCCGACTAAAGTGCCGACCTCGATGCTGTTAGCGCCGCACTAAGCCAGCACACAGCCACGCAACTGGCACTTTCGTTGGATTTCTCTTCGCATCCCCAGGAGGGTGCAAGAAGAAATCCTTTAGCCCGCCCAAACAATCGCGTTGAATTGAATAGCTTCGGGAGCTCCCTCCCGGGGCTATTCAACATTGCTTTAAATTGAATTCCCCCCATAGAATTTCAAAATGTATTGGTGGGAATTGTACAGTTGAACACAATGTAAACTATTTTAATACACTTTACAATACATGGTCCTGTTTAATACAGGAAAAGTGCTTTTACAATGGATGCTATAATAGGTGATACTAATAATCTGACTGTATTTTGAATCGCCGTCAAACATTTCGGTACACTGTAGAACCCTTTACAAGCCACATGGCAAATCTATAGTAAATGCTCTCCTAGACCATTGCCTTTTGGATGAACAGTCCTGTGAGTGAGAACATAGCATAGAGAGGAGCAGTTCTGAATGGTGTATGCACGAAGATGAATAATTAGATTACACTCCACCACAGTGCCAGATTGGGCTATGAAGAGAGTACTGGGAAAATAGGGAGGGGTAAATTCACAGAAGGTGTGACTATCTCTTTCTTACTGTTCTGCTCTCCAACCAGGAGAAAGAGGTCAGGAATAGAAGAACAGGAGGCACAGGGAATTTCCCCTGTATTTATCTCAGCAGGACAGTTTGACACTGATCCAGTATGTTTCAAAAACTGTTCCTAGATAAAATATCATGAATATTTTACTGACAACATGCAGAACTTTAATAAAATGATGCCAGTGATCAGTGCACACCAACTGCCCTTCCAAACACTGCCAAACATCCGGGACTCACTGGCAGTTGGTGTGGCTCCCCTATTTGAATTTAGGACTGTGCTGCAACTCCACCTCTGGAGCCGCCACTGCCTGTGACTTGTACCGATGACAATAAATCAAACTTAATTTGAAATATATATTATTTAGCAGCATGTTGCATTAATTAGGAAAGATGATAACATTCAGCAATCTTTTGATACCTGACAATCTAGCCTAAGCTTAAAAACGTGTCCTCATACAGTTAATGTGTATATACCATATGGTGCGAGAAGCCCGACGTGACTGAGACCCAGCGAGAGGTGCAGCATGTCATCTTTTTCTTTAAATTCTTTATTAAAGTGTGATAACAGGTGCAGCAAAACACCTCTCAAAGTGTACTACAGATGTTGTGCTGCGGTTTTAACCGCACAGGATTTGGTTTTAAACATGTACAAAGTCTCAAATGAATTGGCATGAGAAAAAGCCTCAGCCGCTGCATCAGAGCACTTCATATACAGATCCAGACTCATTCACAAACAGATATACAAATGTTGCACAACAAATAGATCAGTGTAATCTAGCAAAGTAGTTTTGTCGCTTCCAGTTATAGTTAGGCGAAGATGCACATTTCGAGCAAGAAAGATGCGCTCTTTGGTGCGACTGAAGCCACAGTGTAGGAGGACACATCAATAGGTCTCATTAAGGGTCTCAATCTGGACTTGTCTGTTTAAAGTATATTTGTTATAGTAAACATATTTTTCAATGGTTAGATTTTATAAATTATAGATGTTTAGATAATTATAAATATATAAAACAGCTATTTTGCATTATATTGCTACCTGAATATTGTATTTTAATACTAATACACAATACCTATTTTCCAGTAATCCCTTTGCTATAGATTTTACATTGTTACTTGTAATTAATGTGCTTTAAAGGAAAAATACATTATTGAGTAGGCACCGTGTTTTGACATGTTAATAGATAAAGTTGGATCTCCCAGGCATAAAATAATAGAAGCTACACGTAACATGTCACAAATTGTGTGTTTATTAATCCTTCACAATAATGGCTAGCATAAGGATAACACAAGGCCTTTGCAATTAGTGCCAAATGTCCAGGACCTCACAATTATAGTACCAATTTCTGGTAATCATTGAGAACTATGCTGGAAGCCCAGATTAATTAATCATTTTGTTCAAAACATATTTTTCACAATTAGTTTACATTGATTAGCTAGAAATTAGGCTATAACCATTTACTAAGATTTAAGGACTATGATAATTATAACTGTTAAAGATATCAGAGGAATATACATTATATGTGTAATGTGATTTTTAATCAGGTAATATACAGTTTGTTGAACATTTTTATTTTTCAATATTATTAAAATATTATATCTTAAGATATATCAATGACTTATCTATACTTTTCTTGTTTATTTAAAAAGATCAGAGGTTCCTGTACTTAAGCCAGTATGACTGGTAGACTCAGGACTGGATTACAGGCAGGGTGAAATGGGCAGTCGTCCCGGGGCCCCCACATATAGAGGGCCCCCACACACTGACACACTTGTCCACTACTTGTACTTTTAAATTGCTGCCGCTGGTGATTCCCTGCACTGCAGTGCCCTTATTTTGCGGCTCAGCTGTTTCTTACAGCGGCCGCTGAGGAGCTTCTCTACAGTCAGGGTCAAATGAGATGAAGTCATCATCCTGCAAGACAATGACTGTGAGAGTCTGTGAGGATGCTGTGAGTGAGATGCTCAAGGCGCTCTTTCACTCATTGAGTTCTCGGCGGCAGTCTAAACAGTCAGCCCCTGCCAGCCCAGTGACACTGTGTTTGTTCCCTGCCCTGTGCTGTGAGAAAGAGGAAGAGCTAGAAAGAGGTTACGTTCTAGAGAGGCAGGTAGTCTCACCCCAAGTGAAATGATTCTATGTAGATATCTATATATATCTAATTATATATATATATATATATATATCCTGATGATGGCGGCACTCACAGGTCATGTGAACAAATCAACCACGGACAATGTCCAGCTTCAATGTTTCGGTTTATACAACCTTCGTCAAGAATACAAAACACACTAAATAACGCACCTTATATACCAGCAACAACCTTGTGTATCACAGTATCAACCGGCCCCCGGTATATATATATATATATATATACAAACTTGTTTGTACAGGGCGAAGAGTTATATATATACTGTATATATATATACATATATATTAGGGGTGTGCACCGGCCACTTTTCGTGTTTTGTGTTTTGGTTTTGGATCTGGATCTTTCTTCGTGTTTTGGATCTGGATTGGTTTTGCCAAAACCACCCTTCCGTGTTTTGGGTTCTGGGTTTTGTGTTTTTTAAAAAAAAGCATAAAAACAGCTAAAATCACAGAATGTGTTGGCTTTTCTGCTCCTATGCTATTATTAACCTCAATAACCTTAATTTCAACTCATTTCCAGTCTATTCTGAACACCTCACACCTCACAATAGTGTTTTTATGTCCAAAAGGTTGCACCGAGGTAGCTGGATGACTATGCTAAGCGACACGAGTGGGCGGCACATCTAGGAGTGATACTGCAGTGGCAGACAGGATGGAAGTTTGAAAAACTAGGCCCCAAACTGTACATAATGCAAAGAAAAAAAAGAGGTGCAAGATGGAATTGTCCTTGGGCCCTCCCACCCTTATGTTGTATAAACAGGACATGCACACTTTAACAAAGCAATCATTTCAGCGCCAGGGTCTGCCACACAACTGTGGCTGAAATGATTGGTTCGTTTGGGTCCTCACAAAACAAGCTGGCAATTAATCTGTCCCTGTACAAACTGTCTCTACGGAGGCAAGATGTTGTCCTCATCCTCCTCATCCACCGATTCCTCACCCTCTTCAGTGTTGTGTACATCCTCATCCTCACAGAGTATTAACTCGTCCCCACTGGAATCCACCACCACAGGTCCCTCTGTACGTTCTGGAGGCTGGTCTCCCTGGAAGAGTTGATAATTCATTTTGATGAACATCATCTTCTCCACATTTTGTGGAAGCAACCTCCTATGCCTTTCGCTGACTAGGTTCCCGGCTGCACTAAACACTCTTTCGGAGTACACACTGGAGGGGGGGCAACTCAGGTAAAATAGAGCCAGTTTGTACAGGGGCCTCCAAATTGCCTCTTTTTCCTGCCAGTACAGGTATGGACTGTCTGACATGCCTACTTGGATGCTGTCACCGATGTAATCCTCCACCATTCTGTCAATGGTGACAGTATCATATGTAGTGACAGTAGACATGTCAGAAATTGTTGCCAGGTCCTTCAGTCCGGACCAGATGTCCAGACTTGGTCCTGCCTGCCCTGCATCACCGCCAGCGGGTTGCTTAGGATACCTAAGTTTTTTCCTGGCAGCCCCAGTTGCAGGAGAAAATGAAGAAGGAGCTGTTGACATGTCACGTTCCGCTTCAGCTGACTGTGTGTTCACCAGCAGGTCTTTGCACCTCTGCAGGCTTGTGTCGGCTGGAAAGAGAGACACCACATAGGCTTTAAACCTAGGATCGAGCACGGTGGCCAAAATGTAGTGGTCTGATTTCAACAGATTGACCACCCTGGAATCCTGGCAAAGCGAATGAAGGGCTTCATCCACAAGTCCCACATGTCTTAGCTCCTCCTTCACTTTCTCCAGCTGCTTCTGCAAAAGCCTGATGAGGGGAATGACCTGACTCAAGCTGGCAGTGTCTGAACTGACTTCACGTGTGGCAAGTTCGAAGGGCTGGAGAACCTTGCACCACACGGAAATCATTCTCCACTGCGCTTGAGCCAGGTGTATACCCCCTCCTTTGCCTATGTCATAGGTGGATGTATAGGCTTGAATGGCCTTTTGTTGCTTTTCCATCCTCTGAAGCATATAGAGGGTTGAGTTCCACCGCGTCACAACCTCTTGCTTCAGGTGATGGCAGGGCAGGTTCAAGAGTGTTTGCTGGTGCTCCAGTCTTCGGCACGCAGTCGCTGAATGGCGAAAGTGGCCAGAAATTTTTCGGGCCACCCAAAGCGTCTCCTGCACGCCCCTGTCGCTTTTCAGAAAATTCTGCACCACCAAGTTTATTGTGTAAGCAAAACATGGGACGTGCTGGAATTTGCCCAGATTTAATGCCCGCACAATATTGGTGGCGTTGTCAGATATCACAAATCCCCAGGAGAGTCTAAGTGGGGTAAGCCACTGGACGATGATTTCCCTCTGTTTCTCTAAGAGGTTGTTGGTGGTGTGCCTCTTACTGAAACTGGTGATACACAGCGTAGCCTGCCTTGGAACGAGCTGGTGTTTCTGAGATGCTGCTACTGGTGACGCTGCTGCTGTTGCTGCGTAAGGTGATACATCTACCCAGTGGGCTGTCACAGTCATATAGTCCTTAGTCTGCCCTCTTCCACTTGTCCACATGTCCGTGGTTAAGTGGACATTTGGTACAACCACATTTTTTAGGACACTGAGGACACTTTTTCTGACATCTCTGTACATTCTCGGTATCTCCTGCCTAGTGAAGAGGAATCTAGATGGGATTTGGTACCGGGGACACACTACCTCCATCAATTGTCTAAATCCCACTGCACTAATGGCGGATACCGGACGCACGTCTAACACCAACATAGCAGTCAAGGCTTCAGTTATACGTTTTGCTTCAGGATGACTGCTGTCGTACTTCATCCTCCTCGCTAAGGACTGTTGGAGGGTCAATTGTTTAGTAAAAGTAGTGGTGTTCCTACTTTCTCTCTGGGATGATGAATGACTCCCAGCAGCAACAGCAGCAGTGGCAGCAGGAGGCGCAGCAATGCAGGATCCTCCGGAGGAATCCCGGATAGGAGAGTCCGTCATGCCAGTGACATGGTCTGCAGGACTACTTCCGATCCTGACTAAGGAGGAAATTGACAAGGAGGGAGTTGACGGTGTGGTTTGCAGGTGCTTGGATACAACAGGACAACAGGATTTAGGTGTCCCTGGACTGCTTACAGTCTTAGCCAAAGTTTCTGAACTTGACAGTAACTTTTTATGAATGCGCTGCAGGTGCCGTATAAGGGAGGATGTTCCTAGGTGGTTAACATCCCTACCTCTACTTATTCCACCTTTACATATGGTACATATGGCAAGACAGTTGTTGTCCGGATTTGGATAGAAATATTGCCAGACCAAAGAGGTGGAATGTTTGGTCTTCTGCCCAGGCATGACCGTGATGGGCTTTTTCATCCCACGGACAACAACTGTCTCCCCCGGAGCCTGATTTAAACAAACCACATCACCATCAGAATCCTCCTCGCCAACTTCCTCCTCAGCGCCAGTTACACCAGTATCCTCATCCTGTTGTACTTCAACAGTGACATCTTCAATTTGCATATCAGCAAGTGGACTGTGGGTGCTCCTTTCAGCACTTGCAGGGGGCATGCAAATGGTGGAAAGAGCCACCTCTTCCCGTCCAGTGCTGGGAAGGTCAGGCATCTCAACCACCACCACACTTGGACTCTCCTTGGGGATTTATGATATCTTCTTAGAACGCACAGTTCTTCGCTGTGCTTTTGCCAGCTTAACTCGTTTGATTTTTTTGGTGGGAGGAGGGCTTCCATCATCATGTGAAGCTGAACCACTTGTCATGAACATAGGGAAAGACCTTAGCCATTCCTTGCCACTCCGTGTCGTAAATGGCATATTGGCAAGTTTACGTTTCTCTTCAGATGATTTAAATGTTTTTTTCAAGGTCATTTTCCTGAACTTTGTCATTTGGGATTTTATGTGCCCTCTACTATGACATTGGGCCGATATCGACCTTGGCAGATGACGTTGATGGCATGCTATCGTCTATGTCATGACTAGTGGCAGCAGCTTCAGCACTAGGAGGAAGTGGTTCTTGATATTTCCCTATTTTATTTTTATCGGAGAAAGTTTGGTCCTCCATTTATGTTATATTGATATATACGTGCGGCTAAGGCGCACACAAACACAGAAAATAATTTTTTATTTTTTTGGAGACTAGTGCACTTTGTGGGTTACACCACCCTTTAAGAAATGAGCCAGCCGGCCCTTTACTTATGGGACACAGGCGCACGCTTGGCGTTGCTCCTTTGTTGATGCACGTGCAGCCACAGTGCACACAATTCACAAACACAGAAATTTTTCTTTTATTTTGTTTGGACTGCCCTTTGGGGGTTACAGCACCCTTTAGTGGTCAATCCAGCCGGCCTTTTACTTATGGGACACAGGCGCACGCTTGGCACTACTTTGTTGATGCACGTGCGGCTACTGCGCACACAATTCTCAAACACAAAAAAATATATTTTTTTATTTAGTTTGGAGTGCCCTTTGGGGATTACAGCACCCTTTAACAGACAAGCCAGCCGGCCTTTTACTTACGGGATACAGGCGCACGCTTGGCGCTGCTCCTTCGTTGATGCACGTGCAGCCACAGTGCACACAATTCACAATCACAGAAAAATATATTTTTTTATTTTGTTTGGAGTGCCCTTTGGGGGTTACAGCACCCTTTAATGGACAAGCCAGCCGGCCTTTTACTTATGGGACACAGGCGCACGCTTGGCGCTGCTCCTTCGTTGATGCACATGCAGCCACAGTGCACACAATTCACAAACACAGAAAAATATATTTTTTTATTTTGTTTGGAGTGCCCTTTGGGGGTTGCAGCACCCTTTAATGGACAAGCCAGCCGGCCTCTTACTTATGGGACACAGGTGCACGCTTGGCGCTGCTCCTTCGTTGATGCACGTGCAGCCACAGTGCACACAATTCACAAACACAGAAAAATATATGTTTAAATTTTGTTTGGAGTGCCCTTTGGGGGTTACAGCATCCTTTAACGGACAAGCCAGCTGGCCTTTTACTTATGGGACACAGGCGCACGCTTGGCACTACTTTGTTGATGCACGTGCGGCTACTGCGCACACAATTCACAAACACAGAAAATATTTTTTTATTTTGTTTGGAGTGTACTTTGGGGGGTTACAGCACCCTTTAGTGGTCAATCCAGCCGGCCCTTTATTTATGGGACACAGGCACACACTTGGCACTACTTTGTTGATGCACGTGCTGCTACTGCGCACACAATTCACAAACACAAAAAAATATATTTTTTTATTTTGTTTGGAGTGCCATTTGGGGGTTACAGCACCCTTTAACGGACAAGCCAGCAGGCCTTTTACTTACGGGATACAGGCGCACGCTTGGCGCTGCTCCTTCGTTGATGCACGTGCAGCCACAGTGCACACAATTCACAAACACAGAAAAATATATTTTTTTATTTTGTTTGGAGTGCCCTTTGGGGGTTACAGCACCCTTTAACGGACAAGCCAGCCGGCCTCTTACTTATTGGACACAGGTGCACGCTTGGCGCTGCTCCTTTGTTGATGCACGTGCAGCCACAGAGCACACAATTCACAAACACAGAAAAATATATGTTTTTATTTTGTTTGGAGTGCCCTTTGGGGGTTACAGCACACTTTAATGGACAAGCCAGCTGGCCTTTTACTTATGGGACACAGGCGCACGCTTGGCACTACTTTGTTGATGCATGTGCGGCTACTGCGCACACAATTCACAAACACAGAAAATATTTTTTTATTTTGTTTGGAGTGTACTTTGGGGGGTTACAGCACCCTTTAGTGGTCAATCCAGCTGGCCCTTTATTTATGGGACACAGGCACACACTTGGCACTACTTTGTTGATGCACGTGCGGCTACTGCGCACACAATTCACAAACACAGAAAATATTTTTTTATTTTGTTTGGAGTGTACTTTGGGGGTTACAGCACCCTTAAATGGACAGGGCAGCCGGCCCTTTACTTATGACACAGGCGCACGCTTGGCACTACTTTGTTGATGCACGTGCGGCTACTGCGCACACAATTCACAAACACAGAAAATATTTTTTTATTTTGTTTGGAGTGTACTTTGGGGGGTTACAGCACCCTTTAGTGGTCAATCCAGCCGGCCCTTTATTTATGGGACACAGGCACACACTTGGCACTACTTTGTTGATGCACGTGCGGCTACTGCGCACACAATTCACAAACACAGAAAATATTTTTTTATTTTGTTTGGAGTGTACTTTGGGGGTTACAGCACCCTTAAACGGACAGGCCAGCCGGCCCTTTACTTATGACACAGGCGCACGCTTGGCACTACTTTGTTGATGCACGTGCGGCTACTGCGCACACAATTCACAAACACAGAAAATATTTTTTTATTTTGTTTGGAGTGTACTTTGGGGGTTACAGCACCCTTTAACGGACAAGCCAGCCGGCCCTTTACTTATGACACAGACGCACGCTTGGCACTACTTTGTTGATGCACGTGCGGCTACTGCGCACACAATTCACAAACACAGAAAATATTTTTTTATTTTGATTGGAGTGTACTTTGGGGGTTACAGCACCCTTTAACGGACAAGCCAGCCGGCCCTTTACTTATGACACAGGCGCACGCTTGGCACTACTTTGTTGACGCACGTGCGGCTACTGCGCACACAATTCACAAACAAAAAAAAATATTTTGTTATTTTTGTTTGGAGTGCCCTTTGGGGGTTACAGCACCCTTTAATGGACAAGCCAACCGGCCTTTTACTTATGGGACACAGGCGCACGCTTGGCACTACTTTGTTGATGCACGTGCGGCTACTGCGCACACAATTCACAAACACAAAAAAATATATATTTTTATTTTGTTTGGAGTGCCCTTTGGGAGTTACATCACCCTTTAGCGGTCAATCCAGCTGGCCCTTTATTTATGGGACACAGGCGCACGCTTGGCACTACTTTGTTGATGCACGTGCGGCTACTGCGCACACAATTCACAAACACAAGAAAATATATTTTTTTATTTTGTTTGGAGTGCCCTTTGGGGGTTACAGCACCCTTTAACGGACAAGCCAGCTGGCCTTTTACTTATGGGACACAGGCGCACGCTTGGCGCTGCTCCTTTGTTGATGCTCGTGCAGCCACAGTGCACACAATTCACAAACACAGAAAATTTTAGTTTTTTTTAGCACTTGGGGGGAGCACCTCTGATGGACAGAGCACCCCCTGGACAACACTACCGCACCCCTTTAGGACTGGGACACTGCACAGGACTTTGGAGTGGACACAGCCCCTATGGACAACTGACTGCACAACACAGTCCAGCCAACCCCTATGGACTTTGAAGTAGTGGACACAGCCCCTATGGACAACAGCAGCACAGCGCAGCACAGCACAGCACAACACTACACTGCACTACACTACACTACACTACAACACTACACTACACAGCCCAGCCAGCCCTAACTCCCACCCTCCCTCTTCACTGTCCACAGCCGTCTGAGAAAATGGCACCGACGTGGGTACCTTATATAGGATCCAAAACCCGCGAGACCCGGAAGGCGGGATGATGACGTTTTGCCTCGATTTCAGATCCGAGTCAGGCGGGAAAAGTCGAGCCTGACTCGGATCGGCCTCGGATCGGGGGGGCTCGGGGGGGTTCGGATTTCAGAAATCCGAACCCGCTCACCCCTAATATATATATATATATATATATATATATATATATATACTGACTGACACACAGAGGATTATATATGAAAAATTAGGGGTAACAACTTTTCACATGCAGTATATAAGGACTGTGAAATCTCTAAATATCTCCTGCATGACCTAGTACTTAGGAGTGTAGAAAAAGGTGCTTTGAATTTTGCTCATTTTAATAACGATAAATCTGCTAATTTTTGACAAAAATTCTGCATGTGAAAATCAAATATTTTTAGCCATTGTAGCCTCGTCCCCTTTATTACAAGTCATGTGTTTTAGCTAGTGTATAAGTACTTTTGCATTAAAAATATGCTGCTTATAACAATGTACAAGTCAATCACAGAATAAATCATAGATTTTCCTTCACTCAAAGATTTTTACATTTTGATTATTATTAGCTCTTTCTAATAGAAGATTTAGGGGTAAGTTTACTAAAGTGAGAATTTTCAGATATCAGTTTTAAAACAGATGTTGCCCATAGCAACCAATCAGATTCTACACTAGCACGTTCTAGAAGATAATAGCTAAAATCTGATTGGTTGCTATGGGTAACATATCTTCTAAACCTCACTTCTATAATCTCTCACTTTAGTAAATTTACCCCTAACAGTGGAATAGAAAAATTAAGAAATGTGGGTTAATTTTGAGAAAAAAATTAGAATTGGAATGTGGATTATTTGAAAGTTGAATGAAATTTAGGGCCACAAAATCATGACAAAATGGACTAAGGACAATAGAACCCAAAAAAGGCAACAGAATTGCATTTAAAAAGAGATGTTGACACCAGAATGTTGACAGTTGTGATGTCAACAAGGTTAAAATGTTGACATCTAACATGTCAACATCTGAAAAATGTAGACATGGACAGAATGTTGACATATAAAATGTTGACATTGTGAAAATGTCAAATTGGGGTTAAGGGTAGGGTTAGGCATGGGTTTAGGGGTTATGCTTAGGGGGTAGGGATAGCATTTGGATTAGGGGTTAGAGTTAGTGATACATTACAAATAGAGTGTCAACATTATGACCATGTAAACAATTCATCATTGTCGTCATGATGGACCGGTTGCCATGGTCACTGCCAGTGGCATAACTAGGGTATTTGGAGCCCAGGGCAAATTTGAAAAGGGAGACCCCCCTCCCCGATGTGCGCGCGCCAAAGTCGCACGCGGCAAAAAAGGGCGTGGTCACTTAAAAATGGGGCGTGTCAACATGACACACCCCTTTATTTTCACACTGAACATTCCTATCCATATGCACCTTAACCCCAGTAGTACCCCTTATACAGTACCCCCAGTATGCAGTTGTGGTCCCTTTTATGCAGGCCCATAGTAGTGCCCCTTATACAGTATTCCCAGTAGTGGTCCCCCTTATACAGCCCCCAATTAGTTCCCCTTACTCAGTACCCCCAGTAGTGGCTCCCCCAAATGCAGTGCCCCAGGTAGTGTTCCCCCTTATGCAGTGCACCCAGTAGCAGTCCCCACAATGCAGTGCGCCCAGTAGCGGTATCCCCTTATGCAGTGCCCTTCATATAGTGCCCCCAGTACTAGTCCCCCCCCCATGCAGTGACCTTTATATAGTGCCCCTAGCAGTAGTCCCCCCATGCAGTTTTCCCAGTAGTGGTCCCACTTATGCAGGCACCCAGTAGTGATCCCCCCTATCCAGTGCCCCCTGTAGTGGCCCTTCCTATTATTGCCTCCAGTAGTGGTCCCCCCAGTGCAGTGCCTCTAGTAGTAGGCCCCTTTTATAATGGCCCCAGTGGTAGTTCCCCCCCCCAAGTAGTAGTCCCCAGTAGAGGTTCTCCCTCCCGATTAAGTGCCCCCAGTAGTAGCCCCCCCTCCCCCATTGTGCCCCCACCCCCAGTAGAGGTCCCCCCAGTAGTAGCCACCCCCTCCCCCGTTGTGCCCCCAGTAGTGCAGACAGGTTTAAATAAAAAATATATAAAAATATACTTACCTGAATCCACGCTGCTGCTGCTCCAGTCCGTGACACCGCTCCCGCCGCCACCGCCCGCCAGTCCTCCCAGGCAGGCGCACTCAGCATTATGGGACAGACGTCATGATGTCATGACGTCTGTCCCATTACCCACTGCAGGAGCCGGACGGAAGCCCTGCTCTTGCAGTGGGTGCTGCAGCAGTCAATGAGAGTCTATCTGACTCTCATTGGATGCTGTTTAACACACGCATCGCCGCCAGCGCTTGCGGCGATGCGTGTGTTATGCACAGCCTGAGCCCTCCTCCTAGCGCTATTGGGCAAGCGCTCAGGGGGAGGGAATGGGCTCAGCTGTGCAGCACAGGACCGGTGCTGGAAGCCTAGCGCTGGTCCTGTGTAAAAGTGTAGCACTGACTGCACTTATTGCGGTCGGCGCTACACTGGCAATCTAGGGCGGGCCGGCCGGTACTGTGGCCGGCGGGGCCCCCCCGCACCGCCGGTCACACGGCGCCCAGGGCACGCACCCCGCTCGCCCTGCCCTAGTTACGCCCTGGTCACTGCTGAATTAATATACCATACCCTGTTCCAGGATGAAACATTGAAAACCTGAAAATGTCTGTGGAAAGTGAGGACTATTGGGATGTACAATGCAAGGTAGAGGTTAGAAAGAAAAATGAATAATTTATTGAGAATACAGTAGATTAAAAAGTGATTTTTAAAAACTAAAGTAGAAATGTAATGAACTATGAGTTTTTAAAAATCTTTTTTTTTAAGAAAAACAGGGATAGTGGCAAAAATTGCTTAAAAAATTAAATTTTGGCAACTTGCAGTTCATTACATTTTCCCAAAATAGTCATATACTATATAATTCTTTTATGTTTCAATTATTTTGAACTTTCACAAATTCCCTTTAGTTTAATGAGACTGCAAAAGTATGTTTTAAATAGGAATGTGCAGGCTCGGATATGTTCGACAAAAGTCCATGGAAGATGATGTTTGTCCATTAAAGATGACGTTTTGCCTCTTTCTGAGACCCGATTTTTGGCGTGAAAAATTTGAACTTGGCGGGAAAATTCGAACCTAGCCGAGCCTGAACATCCCTAATTTTAAACTTTTATTTTTATGTAAGTTTACTTAGAGAAAAGGCTTGAATTACTGTTGTGTTACATGTGAACTGCGGTATGGGGGTGGAAACTTACTATTTGTCAGCAAAATCTAGTGGATTAGATCTAAAAAAAATTGTAAATATTTTAATTTTCTTGCTGCTGAGTTCTAAATGAATGGTTAGTAATGTTTTTGTAGATCTAATATATAGAATAATAATATTCTTTAAAGTAATATAATAAGTTTAATCTTCACATAAGTTTTGAACAATTATTACATTATGCATATGTAAATCTGATAAGAGGACTTGTAGCTGTGCTTTACATTGGAATATCTGTCCATCCAATCAGTTATCACTTGTTGTCATCCAACTCTGTTAAAAGTAAAAAAAAAACTAGTCACACCCAATATATTCACTGAAAAGCCTTGCATTACAACATACATTCAGAATAAATTTATATTTAAACTAAAACATATTATATGTCTTTATAAATTGCCATATTATGTATTGATCATTATCAGTTCTCGAGGATATTATACATGGATGATCGCCCAGCACCATTACATGAAAATGTCACCAGAAGAGATCAAAGTCACGTTTTATGAATAATTAATTAGAATGACACCTACAGTAGCACTATTTAATATAAAGCAAGTGGAAAAATATGAAGCTTATTGCATATCGAGATGCATAACAGCCCATGCATTCCCAACCCAATATGAAAGGAGCACAAAGTCCTACTCTTACTGCTGTTGTTGAAGCTTTAGAAGGGAGATGTATCAATGCTTGACAAGAGATAAAGTGGAGGAGGTAAAGTACCAACCAATCAGCTTCTAATTATCACTTTACAGGATGTATTTGAATCTGTTAGTGTTTTCCAAGTCATTTTAATGTTTGCCTTTCCCTCAACATTATCGTCCATAAGAGATATCTATCAAAGATTGATTTGAGCTTATCTATTTTTTTGTGATTTTATGATGCTTTGCAATTTTAAATCAGCATGTAAATCTTAACTTAATTTATATATTACAATTTATTTGTGTAGTGCCAACATTTTACATAGCACTGTAGAAAGGATATTTAACCACTAGCTGTAAAGCCCAGTATTGCTTTGCTTTAATTTATTTCAGACTCCACCCCCATCTCTTTCTCTATATCTCTCTATCTTTTCACCCCACTTTTCTCTCTTCTAGACCCATTATTTTCTCCCCACCTCTACTTCTCCCTTCCCCACCCTTCCTATTACTGTCCTTTCACTCTCTTCTCTCATTACAGACACAGGTGTGAAGGGTCAGAGTTCATACCAACTGTCATTACATGTCAACATGATTACATCATTTTTTATCAGCAATCAACTTTATTATATAGAATTGTATCAGTTACTGCTGCATTGCACTTACTGTCTAAATTCTATACTACATAATCATACACACATTAAGATAGATTATGCATCCATCACAGTGTGACAGCAGTGCTAACTACTGTACCCCTTGCCATTATGTGCAAGTTAAAGAAAAACTCCATACTTCTCATGATCACAGAAATCTTAAATTTCTGTATTGTGCAGTGAATAGCAGGGGGATTCTATTAAATGTAGTTTGAAAAATAGCTATGAAAATCTTTCTAGGTTCTCACATTTGATATTGCCTCAAAACAATGAGATGGATATTATTTTCTATTCTTTTCAAAAATTTATTTTGAATGTCTGCAGAAAGCCCACAGAAATGCATAGCCAATTGATATTAATTGTATTTTTAAGATATTAATTGAGTATTTCTGTATATTTTGAGTGATTACATTGGTTGAATGTAGGTAATATTTAATCTGTAAATTGATTTTTTTATGATCTTTTTGTTGAAATAAAAATGTCTTATGCATTATTTGATGTAGTAGTGTATAATATTTTTTGTAATAATTACATTCGAGTGACTATCCTTTAGTTTTCTTTTTTGAGGGTTGATATGGACTGCCACTAAGTCTTGATTTTGGCCTCTGTAATTAACGAATCAGTGCCAATAGAGACCACAATTTGTTTTCATTTCAGAGGTTCTAAAATGCCTGATCTTCTCCATCCTGGCATTTACACACTTAGGGGCACACTTATTTCAAAGATGGGAATCCTCTTTTTAAACCGATGTGCCCCATTTGCAGTCACTAGAGCTTTAAAAAGTGTTAAGAAGTGGATGATAGTTCTAATGCCCATTGCCCAGGTATCCTTCATTCTGGCATCAATAAACACAGGCCACTTTCATATGATACATTAGGTTGTCTACTTTTCTAAATGGCATTCCTTGTTTTGTTACTATATTCTACCTACATATGTTAAAAGTTTAATTCAGACTATTACAAAATGTCAGGGCATATTTTATTATGAAAACCAACCTAGAGAATCCTGATTTTTGCTGTTTTTAGAAAGGTGGATTAATGTTGAGGCAAGTACGTATTTCCAAGTGGTGGTTAGAAAAAAATAATAGTACACACATTTGCTTGTTCACTTTTTCACATTTCAACAAAAAGACTCTTTTTGCCCTTTTTGGGTAGATTTCATTTGTTATAGATAACCAAACTAGACTGTGCTAATTAATAAAAACACACTACTATACTGTGAAATGGCAGAAATATAACAACAGTCAGGGCTCCTTATAAAAAATTTAGTTTTTTAATCACATTCAATATGTTAGAAAGAACACACATCATATTCATTTTAAAAAATAACAAGGTTGCTAATACTATCCACAGTTATTGAATAGCTAAATGTGGATACTTTGTAAGAGCCTTCTGGAATTACATGAGTGCTCATGATACTCACATTTCTGACATTAGATAACAAATAGACTTGCACGCTAGCATAGCATGTTAAACAATATAATTGTGAAAAGTATTTTTGTATTGTATAATAGTGTAACAGTAAAATGTACACAAATATTAGACTGGTAATTATGCTTCCCTAAGCCAAATAAATGGACAGGAGAAAATTATAATTAAGTCTGCTTTGTAGATTTACAGTGTGAGAGACATATTATCCCATTCATATGGACAAAACCCAACCAGCACATGGTAGGCAAGAGAAAATTATGAAATCTCAATGGCTGTGTCATGGCAACTAAGCACACAGCCCATGGGAAGACTGTGAATAATACAAAATAGCAATATTTCTCAATGTGTTTTCACAGTTGACAGTTTTATCTCCACATCTGCCTGATGACCAATTTAAGTGAATGTAGTGTTCTGAACTTTTATATTTTCTGTTTCTTTCTCCATTCTCTCTCTCTGTTTACACTTCAAAGAAAATACCAATCACAACCATTACTTGTTCATAGCTACAAAATATAGTCTGTTTTTTAGTCTGTTTGCATAGAATGCAATATAATATGTTCTATACACAAGACAATATTCTAATTTTAAACACAAGTAAAAATTCAACATTTTTTTAGTACATCAGCAGTTGCACCTGCACAAAAAGTAGTCTCTTAACATAAACAAATTCAAATATGCTTAGTTACTGTATTTTCCCCACCATTAAGTCATCCGCCAGCAAGTACTTCTATTCTAAAAGTCATTACCACTACAAACTTTTACTAAAAGCTAGAGTGAAATTTAATAGGATATGATTATATATGTAATGTGGAAAAAGTTAACTTTGTGTTCCTAATGTGTAACATAGGGAGTGTTCAGGAGGGACAAAATGACTAATAAGTGAGGGATCCCCCTCTTTGTATTGTATGATTTTCACTAGGATGCTCTTTATATTATATGATGGCTACTATAATAATGTATTTATTGTATGGTAGACACTAGCATATTCATAAGGCTTCAGAAAGTGTGTTGAATTAAGACAATCTTGGGGAAAATGGCTCACCAAAAGAATGATGTCACACTGGTGTCAAATAATAATCACTCCCTATAAAAGGAGGTTTCTGAGCACTATTCATTGCCAGAGTATTAGGTTCCACACCTAGCTCGACTGGTTGTGCTCCGTGGAAGTTTAGTGATTATCTCGTTCTGACACTTGTTATTTCCATTGACCTGATTCTGCTTTATCTCTGGTACTGCTCTTTGTGATTCCTGGTATTGAATTTGGCTAACCCTAGACCTGATTTCTGCTCACTCCCTGGTAATGCATTCAATAGCCTGATTCTGACCCATTACTGATGACCACACCGCAGTGCTCCCCAAAGTGACTTGACTCCACTTTACCTCAGTTCCTACAAACTATCAGTCCCTACCTTTGAGCGTAAACTCCTGCGTATTGGGATCAACAAAGTTAAAATCCCTTTGCAGGGGGCCCTGGTGAAAGCCAACCATACGTTAGACTTCACACATGTCTGTTGATGGGTATATTCCAACTCCAAATGTACAACCAGCATCCACATTATACACCCAAGGATTTTGACAGCCAGGCTTTCAACTTTAACCACATATGATTTAGTTTTAAAAATGTACACAATCCCAGATGAAGCATGACATAACTTGGCCTGGAAAAAAGCCCCCCTGCGCTGCATCATAGCACTTCGTATACAGATTCAAACTCATTTGCACAATGATGTACAATATAAGTGTTACATATCAAATTAATCAGTGCAGGATGCATCTGTAGATAATTAGATAGATAGATAGACAGACAGATATAAATGCAACCTACACATATCTAGTCGGGATCTGGTTATTATCCTGACAGAATCCCTATGCCAGCATCCTGACCACCAGAATCCCAAAGTAGCAGGGTTAGGATTGGGGGTTATGATTAAGCACTATGGAGAAGGTTAGGGTTAAGAACTAAGGGGGGAGGGTTAGGTTTAGTATGCGGGGAGGATGAGGTTATGTTTAGGCACTATGGGGGAGGTTAGGTTCAGGCACCGGGGAGTGAAGGTTAGGATACCGATCAACAAAGTGTAAGTATTCTAACCCTGTTGGGATGCCATCATCAGGATTCTGACAGCCAGAATCCCGAACACTGGCATCCCGAACACTAGCATCCCAAATGCTGGCATCCCGTACCCATCACATCTAGTCAATTATACATTATTAGGCTCATGCAGAGTTGAGTATAATCCCACTTACTTAATATGTACATTTTTATTGTGTATGCCTACTAAAGTGTTTGATTAAGTTGGAATGCAGATCTGATACTTATATTTCTTTACACTTGTGGGGATAGGTGAGGGAAATGGCATGCAAACACAATACGGGCATGGAAATGGAGTTCTTGCTTAATTACAAACTGAGGAAAGCCAGCTCAGATGCACATACATGCCTGTCAGGAGCCATGTCACTTGTGGGTTTCTGATGGCTGGTGCAAACACATGCTGATAAATAATAATGATGACTAGACCCTGCTGACTGGCTGATTGCAAATTGACCTCTGAAGCTGCTAGCACTTTCTTCATTGATTATGTTACCTTCTTTTAAGCAAAAGAAGCAAGAGTATACAGCAGGTATATAGGGTTATTTTTCACGTAAATGGCACCTAATAGTAAATGCATTTTCACTCTAAAAATATATTTTGAAAAACTTTTCTTGTGGTTATACCTAGCTTATACCGAGCTGGATGTAGGTGTTTTAGGGTATAAGTGTACCTGATGTAAAACTGATGCATGTGCTACTTGTGCAGAGCTGGAAGCATCTTGGAATATCTTCAATTTAGAGATTATTTTCTGGATGCATATAAATCCTGCTGTAATGGTCAAAATAACAGATTAAATTACATTATCATTTAAACAAAGTAATCTATGTAGAAAGGTCACTAGAGTCTAAGAAAAGATCAACAAAATTAGAAAAACTTTTTTTTTTACAAAACTTTTAGATTACAAGTAATACAAACAGTTGCTATTGATTGGTGTTTGCATACAATAAACAGACAAGTACCAAAGGTTTTGGTATGTTTTGTTGACAGTCATTATATAGACACCATAACATTGACAGTTACAAAATGTCGACATGTTCAGAATTTCGACAACCACAATGCCGACTTTAAAAATGTTGATACCAACAAAATCTTGACATGTTAAAAATGTTGACAACCAAAATGTCAACAGCTACATAATGTAAACACCCAACTTTAACCCTAACCTTAACCCTAAACCCTAAAATTTCTATTGTTTCTGTTTTGACTGTCAATATTTAATATGTGAACATTTTACCAAATCTTTACTGTGTCAACAATTTGCAGATGTCAACATGTTGGGTGTTGACATTTTAACAATGTTGACAATATGGTGTCGACCTTCTCACTGTTGGCATAGTGATTGTCGACATAATGACTACATCTAATATATAAAAAAGTTGCTTTCTAAAAGTTTGATTGTGATATTTGAAAATAAAATAATTGCATATTTATTTATATTACTATGGCTTGAATTTACAGCATCTTATAAAAATTGTTTTGTATGAAGGAAAAAGTTGACTAAAGCTACATGTGGAAACTTTGCATAATGTTATAAATTATTAAAAAGTCAACAATATAACCTAACATTGGAAAAACAAATACTAGACACAAATTTGGCATTTTGTAGATTATACAGTAGATGGTACCTTACTAGTCACAATGTTAAAAGTTTCACACAAAGGTAACTAACAGATAAGAGATTTTCTAATTAATTTATATAATGTAGTCTAAGTTATTCAGTTTTAAAGTTACAAAATTACCGTGGAAGTAAGTTCACATTTTGTTAAATTCATCTAAGTAACAAATATTTATTTTTCTAAATATAAGTTGCTATCTACTGTATATATTTCCAGATAATGCACATGAAATGCAAAATACAGTAAATTAAAAAAGCAACATGAACCTTCAATTCATTGGTTTTATATAGTACAATGCTCTTTTTTCTACTCTGTATCTTTTAAATACTGATCATTTTGCTCATGGCAATTTCAAATGGGGATCAGAGGACATATAATGCTCCTTTTTCAATAAGTGCAAAGTGAGTTATTGTCACAAAGCAGATACAGAGGGGAAAAAAGCATGTGAAAAGAGAATTTAGCCTAATCTCTGTAATAAGGGCTTGTGAGGGTACTAACATGGTCACCTGAATTATGCATGCCTATTGTGTTCGAATATCATAAATCTATGCATGAATACTCTCCAAATCATTTTCAGTTCATGAACATTTATATACAGAGCTCTTGAGCACTGCAAAGACAATTAGTCATATTTGTATGCCGGAATTAATTGAGAGTGAGATGCGGGAGGCAGAAAGGGAGAACAAAGAATGCTTTTTGTCAGTTCTTCCAACTGACAGGGATAATTAGATATATGAAATTGAAATTCCTCAGCAGGGGGTTTCTGTTGACAATGAATTTTCTTTTGATTCCATTCTGTTATTCTTTTATGCTGTCATCTGTGGCAATTTGTTATTCAGCTTGAAGCTTAAAAAAGCAAAGCATTCTGCTTTTATGAGTAGATGATGTCAGTTTGTACACTGCTGGGAAATAGATATTAAATGTAATCTTTAAAGCGAGAAAAAACACAGTTAAAGTGACAGCACCATGCTTAGAATGTTTGGAACACTTTGTTTACAGAACTTACAGGACTGTACAACTTTTTTGGGGATGACTTTAAGTAGACTTAAAATGGATTAAGTTGATTTAGTTGATATAGAGAATAAAAATCAAATTGATGAACTTAGAATGATTTGATAAGAATTAATGCAATATTTTAACATTTTCAAGCCATTATGCTTGAAAAGTTTAATTGGCTATGTAAGTCCCACAAAAGATTTCAGGTTTACATATTATTATCTTTTCACTTGTGTATGGTTTGTAACATGTAATATACTAGAACAAAGTGATCAAGAAATTATATCAAAGTTTTATGTTGCCTCTCTCTACTCTCCTCTCTCTATCCCAGTTTAAAATATATGTTCAACATTTGTCAATTCCATTAAACATGATGGGCTAAATGTAATAGGGTGAGAGTTTAGAAAATGTGAGAGGTTTTAAACTCAGCCAATGTAATAGGGTGAGAGAACAAAGCAACAGATCAAACTGGCATGTTTTTAAAAAAACTCACGATTTCAAATCTCATCCAGATGTTTTCCCAGTTTGAAGATAAAACTCGACCAATGTGAGAGTTTACTGCTAAACTCTCACATTTTCTAAACTCTCACCCTATTACATTTAGCTCGATATCTCCAAAAAGTCATAAATGTAGCAGTATTACTCAATAATGTATCATATATTTATCTTAGAGATAATTGTTATAGTTCATGAGATTTTCATTGGTTGATGGATCTGTAAATTATTTGTGATTTTGTGGATGGTTTGTAATACATTTGCCTTGAATGGATCAGCACAATTGTTGCCCTCATTCAGCACATTTGTAGGTATTATTACCACCACACTGTTCTATCATTGTTCTAAACTTATGAAACTAAGGCAGCAAGAGTGTAGAGAATTTGAGGGATATTTGGGAATGTGTCAACTGTCTATATGCTTGTGGTATTCAATAAAAGTTAGTAAAATAGTAATTGACCTTTAAACATATATTTATCATGAGTAAAATACAACATACTAGTGTCAAAATAAAATTACACATACAATCATATACTTCAACAGAGTCTTAATTCTGCATTAGGGTTTGATGATAATATTACCTTACTATAGTACAAAATTAGATTTAAGTTAAAATTCTATTGTGTTTCAGATTGAACTAAGGGAGTACTGCAAGCATATTATTTTAATAATAGAGAAATTATATATTCCACATAATAAACATGAAAAAAGTGGCAGAGATACAAAAAAGAAAATCTTTAAAACATGAATGAAACCAGTTGTGTATAAAAAGGGTCACTATCAATGGGGCGCTGAAGGAAGATAGCATACCTCTAGATGTGCAAGATGACCAATGAAAATTAAAAAATATATATATACATACTATATATTGGAAAAACACTTCCCTTAAATGATGATGCTGTAGTGGTTTCAGGGAAATGAGCATTGACCATCAGGTAACATTTGAAAAGAAGGAAGCATGCAATAGTGTGACACTACAACACACAATACAAAACAATAAGATCTAACAAATAAAGTTTAAAAGAGAAAAATAATGTATTCTGGTGCATAGAATCACCTAAGGTTTCCCTCTTACTTCAAATAAGATACAGATGGGTGTATCAACAGGTATAGGATTATGGAAAAATAATCAGATCTAAGCTGTGCCTCTTCTGATGTCTCTCCTCATTCCTCCCAATCTGCATGTTTTTCATAATAAAATTAAATGATTTATTTAAAAAAAAAATACAAAGTTAAATGACCCCAAACATGAGTATGAGTGGGTTCGTAACAGATAAAGTAGCAGGTAAAAACAAGCAATTGTTTAAAGTCCAGGTGGCTCTGGCTCCAGTGTCCTTTTCTTAAGATTGTATCAAGGTAGTGCAAATGCTGTAGGGTCCTGACCAAGCTGTTGACACATTTTGAGTGGCTAGTAAAGTATTTTTCAAGACAATAATGGTGTCCAATAATGCAAGCATCCTTAAATACCTCTAATGACCTGTGCTTATGGTGATGTCATGAAGTGAAAAATACCAGAAATCATAATATAAATGTTCTTATTGTTTCTATAAACATACTAAACTGTAAACTGTATGGGGCAAAAACCATGAGTTTGGAGAAAATAGCTTATACAGTTAAAAGAAAGTATGGGCTGAGCCTGGCGGCTGACGGAAGATTAATGTACCTTCCAGCCATTGCCACAGGTGTCTCTGACACAGTAGCTTCACTTGCGACCATGTCACAGAAAGCCCAGCTTTGCGTGGTCACATCTGATGTTCATCGTGGAACCTTGAGATATGAGGTAGTCATCTATGGATCCTCAAGACACAAATCAGTTATATCTGCATCCTCAGGACACTAACCATTCATCTCTGGAAAATAGAAAAAGAGGCCCTGACTAGAGCTTCAGGACAAGAGTCAGCATCTGGAGTCTTGCAATAGAATGCAGAAAATTAGTACTCTGGCAGGGAGGAAGCAACTGAGTACTCAGTACCATCTCAGGAACCAAGTAAAAGGCTAAATCCATTGGAAATAAATTGAAAAGTTGGAATGTTCTCAGGAACAGTTTCAATTCCTAGATGATTACCACAAGAATACAAAGCTTAGCCAAAGATCTAATGCCTGGAAAACAGTCAGGAAATGGCAGAAGTGTCAGAGATTACAGCACAAGGAGCAAACATGAGCAGACTACAAATACTTAATAACCTGTGATAAAACTGGTCACTATTTAAAGGGAACCAATCAAGGATAATTAGAAACAGCATGCTCAGAAACTTAGAAAAGCTAACTAGGCCTATAGTATAGTGTTTTTTTTTTCTTGCAGAACCCTCTCCTCCCAATTTACTGTATGGTGGATTTATCATGAAGGTCCACTTAATGAAATCAAGGTCCACAAAATGCAGATCACCCCAAATCTCTGTTGCTGATTATATTTAATTATTTACCCTTTTTTTGGCTTGAGCACCTACTTTTGTGCTGCAGATTAAGCTTTGTCAGGGGAAATCATCATAGTGAATAGACAGCTTCCTGAATTCTGATTGCTGCATAGTCTAAGCCATTCACAAGTCATTGGGCCTGAATTAGAAGTGCATGCAATGCCAATAGTAGTGTAGTTGAGTGATTATTTGCTACTGAGCATTTTAAACGATTCAGAAAACCCCTACTGGCCAATATACTCCACTGCATTACAAATTGGATGGCAAGGCAAAACCAAAGTAGCCATGTTGAGATTAATTTCAGAAGGAGACACTGTGCACCCCATAGATTGGTCCAAGGGTTGATGGTCGGAACCATCGGCAGAGTTGCACCGCCTGTGGCCATTGAAGGTGGACATCCCAAGGCTTGTCTAGTCTGGCGCACTCTAGTACACAAATGGAAGGCTGAAACAAGCATTTGCATGTTATTGCCATTGTTACTTCACAAACATTTGCAATAACAGCTGCAATAGTATGAACCTCTGAATCAGGCCCAGTGTGTGAGGACCTCTTATTATCCTGACTGCAAATGGAAAATGCCATCCACCTATAAAAATGCTTGGAGATATTTACTAATTGTACAGCCATAATGCTCATTGCCATGCCAAGTGAGGGGACTGAAAGGGTATGCTCCATTACCATACACCAGAATTGCAGGTGAGTATCCTATGCTTGCCAGGTGTGGCCATGAAATTTGTGGACAGGCCCAAAACAGAAATAATTCTATTGTCACTGCTTCTAGCCAATTTTAATTATCCCGTTCCACAAAAGAAATTTTATTTAACTATGGTACAACACTAGGGGCTCTATTTATTAACATTATTTTTACTAAAATAAAGTGAAAAAGGGTGTTTTCACACCCTTTTCACATTATTTTAGTATCACCTACAGTTAGTAAAGGGCAATTCGAGTAGAATTCATAAAATTCTACTCCAACCCCTAAGTATCACTTATTTTTAGTAATCAGATCGCATTTCCAGTAAATGTAATGGGAAATGTGACCTTACCAAAGTTACTAAAAATAAATTGTGAAAAAATACCGGGGAAAGCCCTGTGATAATAAAGCCACCTGGAGATGGCGTTATCCAGGGTCTCCCTTGGTTACCGGACTCCTGCTCCGCTCTGACAGGGAGAGCAGAGCCCGGAGCTGGCCCCAGTGATCAGCTGTGTGGTCTAAACACACCACACGCTACTACACTGCAAAAATTTTTTAAAAAAAGTAAAAAAAAAACTTACCTGACTCTTCAGGGACCGGAGATCAGTGCTCCGGTGATGTCCTCCCTCCGGTCAGCTGGTCTCCCATGCTGCACTGCGGCCCGGTCATCACATGACAGGGTCCCAGTGCAGTATGGGATGTCAGCTGACTGGAGGACATGGAGGACATCATCGGAGCCTGGATCATGTAGGTAAGTGTAATTAAGGGAGAGGGGGGGTCACAGGGGAGGGGAGGGTTGGTCATGAGTGGGGTCCGCGATTGTGTGGGGCAGAGCTTGGTGACGGGGGTGGGGCTTAGCGCCGGGAGTAGCAGCGCCGGCCGGTCGGCGCATGCGTGGGGCACTTGTCACTGTATTTTTTGGCAAAAATACCGTGACTAGTGTGTGGAGGGGATTCACAGGGACAGAGCTTTCCCGCAAGCTCTGTCCCTGCAAGGGATTTGTAGTAAATCTCTGTGATATTGCCTGAATTTGCAATGCTAATTCACTCGGTAATATCACACCACAATCTGCATTACCAATACGGATTGTAGTAAATAGAGCACTAAGTGAATTATTGTGCTTAATTTAGACTTAGCAAGCAATGCCGACATTATCCCAACTCCTACTTTTACAAAGTTCAATTTGTAACACCACAACAGAAAATACAATTTTGACCTTCAAATTCATGCAGATTTACATTAAAATTGGTTTCTTTTGTACAGCAGTAAGATAATTTGCATTTCATTTTAGCACTTATGAATGGTTGTAAAGGAACCTTCATATATTTGAACTTTGTAACTGAATTTACTTTATGTACAGTATAGTACATGTACAGAGGAAATAAAGAGGTTCTTTGTTATAAAGGAGCGAAGATGAGGTGTAATAGTAGAGCAAATGTTTATACATTTTTGGGGAGAATTCAAATGTTTTTCTCGGTAACAATAATTAATGGGTGCCCATGGAACAATTTTATTGTCTTGGGTGCCCATTAATTATCATGCTTGTTGCCCCCAAAAGCACCCAGTTTAGCTGCGTAAAGCATAAAGTCCATCTAAAGTCCTGGTTTAAGCTCCCAAACTACCGTTTGGCCTCCTAAATTATGGCCTTTTCACATGTTTCAGCTGGCAATCTCAGGAGACTGTGAGTAGAAATGTCGGCTACTCTTCTGCTCGAATGAAGCAGCAATTGCTCCGTCAGCTGCCCATTCATTAAACATTTGTATTTTCCCAACACCAAAACACTTTTACACAAAAATGTACAATAAGAGGCACCAATTAGTGTTAATCCAGATGAGTGTTGATGAATAATATGCTATCACATCAATATCTTAATAAAAATAAGAAATAAAAATAAGAATATATAATGTATATAATATACACAAAAAAACAGCTGCTGTTAATTTATAGGATAGTCACCTCAAAAAATGGCTAATAGAAAATCTATATGACATAGAAGAAACGGCGCGTGTATTATCTTATGTATATATAACTAAGTATTTGGAAAAAATGTCTAAAAAAAGAGACTGTGTGCGTATCCTTACAGACAATTAAAAATATATCTAGTTTATTAAAACAATATATCATAACATCAACTAAAATGGTGCATAAATGTCATACATAAATCATATGACATAATAAATTGCCTGACATAATAAATTAATGGCACGTATTGGAATATTATCCTGCAGTATGCATAAGAATATATGATTGAAAAAAGAAAAATGGTAATCTGTCCACCAAAGGAACAGATATATTCCCAAATAAAGTGCTTTATGTGCAGGTCAGAGACTTAATACGGTTACCGTTGCCACTTGGTTCGTAGGGTGTGAGTCCAGAAAGAGTCCAGCAAGGTTAATAATAACTTGCAGCCTGTGCAATCCCTTAGCAGTGGTCAAGTCCCTTTTGCATATTTTCCCAAAAGTGGCTGGTCCTTGTAGTCTCCGGTTTTTAGTTTAATGTATGTCTCTTCCTTAGCGTCATATGCCCACATGTGTTTTTTACTGTAGAGGCAACACACAATTTTGATGCCTATCCAATAGTTGCGTCTGCTTCGGTCACGCGAGTGGGAGTCCAAGACTCGTGCTCACGTGATCTGATGTCTTACATCACTCTCCCACATGACTGGATACCCATCAATCACAGCATGCTGCAATGGAAACGGTAGAGGTCCAGCTGTCAGTTGTAGTTTATATATGTGTCTGTTATCATTCCACAGGCTGGTAAGTCCACTAACTTGTATATATGTATGCACTAGTTATTTACTATGCATATGCATATATAGAATCCAACTCAGTGGGAGTCCTCTGTGCGATATGGTGATTTGTTACTCTGTGTAAATTGTTATTCTATAATCTTGATATATTAGTAATGTAAAATGTGTGTTTAGGATGCCAAATCTATTGTAAGAATTAATGAAACTTTTTTATCTTTAGAGATTATATTTATAATAAATGTCTGCGATCTGGTTGCTATAACAACTATTTTTAAGGTATATACTGTGGTCGGGTTTCCATGGCAACCACTATACAAGTTAGTGGACTTACCAGCCTGTGGAATGATAACATAAACATATATAACCTACAATACAACAAGAAAGCCCTTATCTTGCGCTCATATAATAATATCACTTTACACAATGAGAAGGCTGCACCTTAATACCGATCCCCTATTAGTGGAATCAACATACAAACAAATATACAAAAAAGGGGAAAAAAAGGGTGCTCTAAAAAGGAATAAACTTCACAATTGCTAAAGGCATACAATGTAGCTTTGATAAATAAATTAATTTGCCAATCGAATAATTAAGAGATGTAGACGAGCCAATCAAGACCTCCAAATGTCTTTTTTGTAACTTCTCCTTAAAAATTAAGTTTGGTTTACAAGATCTTGTAGGTCATCAAGAGGAAAAGTTATAAACCATGGATGAATCCGGTAAGTTCCTGTAAATACACCCTTGCACCAGAAAAGACACCTGAAACAATGGCCAAATGGCCATCCATTATATGATGATTTAAAAAGGTTTATTATCACATTAAAACCAACAAGGCATGATGAAAATGTGCGTACATGTAATGTATTTTTTGATAAGGTGCTAATTTAGTTTGCTGGACCATGGGAAGATGGCACCGAAAAACCTCCCGAAAGGGTGCGAGCTCGTGGTAGTGGGCCCAAGGAGTTCAGCATTAAACAGGCACCTTCTGAGTGGCTCGTGTCTAGTCACTCCAATTTAAAATTGTTTCCCTTTCGGGATCCACTGCGGAGAAATTTTCTGAAGGTGCTTGTGTCAGTATATAGTTGATATATTAAGATTCATCCTTGATGAAGTCCTATCAAGGGACGAAACATGTTGGGTTGAAGGTGTCTGTTTAATGCTGAACTCCTTGGGCCCACTACCATGAGCTCGCACCCTTTCGGGTGAGGTAGAGGTTTTTCGGTGCCATCTTCCCATGGTCCAGCAAACGAAATTAGCACTTTATCAAAAAATACATTACATGTAATAACATTTTTAGCATGCCTTGTTGGTTTTAATGTGAAAATAAACCTTTTTAAATGATCATATAATGGATGGCCATTGTTTCGGGTGTCTTTTATGGTGCGAGGGTGTATTTACAGGAACTTACCGGATTTATCCGTGGTTTATAACTTTTCCTTTTGATGACCTCCAAGATCTTGTAAACCAAACTTCATTTAAAGGAGAAGTTACAAAAAAGACGTTTGGAAGTCTCGATTTGCTCGTCCATATCTTTAAAATAATTGATTGGCAAATTACTTTATTAATCAAAGCTACATTGCATGCCTTTAGTAATTGTGAAGATTATTCCTTTTTAGAGTGCCCTTTTTTCCCATTTTTTGTATATATAAACTACAACTGACAGCTGGACCTCTACCTTTTCCATTGCAGCATGCTGTGATTGATGGGTATCCGATCATGTGGAAGAGTGATGTAAGATATCAGATCACGTGAGCACGAGTCTTGGACTCCCGCTCATGTGACCGGAGCAGACGCAACTATTGGATAGACATCAAAATTGTGTGTTGCCTTTACATTAAAAAACACATGTGGGCATATGATGCTTATGGTTTTTGGATCTCTGATCACATGACCAAACAAAAAGCTAATACCAATACTATAAAAGGTATTTAATTTATGTACATTTGTCTCCATTTTAGATAATATTGATTAATTGTAGACCGTGTGAGTTTCCTTTTCATGATTTTAGTGTGATCACTGATACAATTAATGTGTACAGGTGCATGGCATTATCCTTAATGAGAATGGGTATTTATACATGGTAATGGGGAACAGACCATATACTGCCTACTGCATCAGACCTTCCACCAAAGGATTTTTTTTCCCTTTCCATTGCTGTTGGAGTGGTGATTATCCAATTGACTGCTTAAAGAAGAGACATACATGAGACTAAAAACTGGAGGACTACAAGGACCAGCCACTCTTGGGAAAATATGCAAAAGGGACTAGACCACAGCCAAGAGATTGCACGGGCTGCAAGTTATTATTAACCTTGCTGGACTCTTTCTGGACTCACTTACCGTACGAACCAAGTTGCAATGCTAACTGTATTAAGTCTCTGACCTGCACATAAAGTACTTTATTTTGGAAAATAATTGTTCCTTTGTTGGACAGGATTACCATTTATCTTTTTTCAATCATATATTCATATGCATACTATAGGATAATATTCCAATACATACCATTAATTTATTATGTCAGGCAATTTATTATGTCATGTGATTTATGTATGACATATATGCACCATTTTAGTTGATGTTATAATATATTGTTTTAATAAACTAGATATATTTGTTATTGTCTATAAGGATATGCACACAGTCTCTTTTTTTAGATATTTTTTCTAGATATTTAGTTATATATACACAAGATAGTACACGCGCCATTTCTTCTATGTCATATAGAATTTCTACTATTGTATTTTCCCATTCATATTCTGTTGGGAATCAAACATCCCTTTGCCAAACTTATCTTCAGAATGATCATAAAGAGTATTTCAGATGAGTGTGTTGGTCTAGTAGGAGACAGTGACTTTCTCATTTGTGCTAGACTAGATAATAAGATAAATCTGATAGAAACAGTGTATTGTGGATTGTATAAGCTCCAACCATAGTGTCAGAGAGTTTAAGGAGAAGAAGAAATGTGAGCATTTTAGAAGATGACATGTCCATTCATGAGATTGTGTAATATGAGAGTAGAGCTTCATCATGACAATGCAGGAGGACATTGCAGACTGGGGGATAGATATTGCAAGGAGCTGATTTCCTCCAAAAGTAGAGATGTGAGGCTTTTGTTAGGCAAACATTTTTACATTTGTCATGTTTATATGAAACTGTTTGCATGCATGCCACTTATAAGTCGTATTTTATTATAGAACAATGCCATTCATTCTGGAGAAGATGCAACACAATTTCATTTTGTATCAAATTATTGTTGATGTCTCTTCAAAAAGTTTCTGGCTTTAGATACAACTTTCCCTCACCACAACTTTTACTAGAATGAAGACTGAATGTTGCAGTCATATCCATTGTTATTCAAATTTGCTATTTGCTATCAAGTGCTGCTCACAGAAAACATTATGATGTTATATGTATTGGTAGATACTATAGGTGTTGATATAGGTAACAGATGTGTGTGATGGAGGTCAATCCACACAATAGATAACTTAATCAGGTCTTTGGTTTATTAACCAGGCAGAACAGGTTTTCAGTATGATACTGGGTTACTGGGTAACTTTGTGACAATGGTTTGCCAGCTAGGACCCCGAGAATGAAGCCATATCTAAAGCAGAAACAGGCAGAAATGTATAGAGTGGGCTCTGGCACACAATGAGTGGACAGAAGAAGACTGGTACAAGATTACTTGGAGCGACGAGACCAAAATCAGTATCTTCGGGAGTGATGGAGTGAAATTTGTTCGGCGTTGGCTTGTGGAAGATCTTTTGCTCGAGTGCACCATGGCAACTATGAAGCACCCAGTGACTGTGATGGTGTGGGGCAGCATGGCCAGCCATTGTGTGGGATGTTTGGCTGTCATTGATGGCAATATCAATGCCAAAAAGTATCAAGAAGCAGTGCTGGAGGCAAAAATGTTGCCCACAATCGAGGATTTGTTCGAATTTGACCCACGGAAGTGTGTCTTTCAGCAGGATAGAGCACCATGCCACACCGCCAACAGTTCCATGAAGTGGTTCAGTGATCACCAAATCACTGTCTTGCCTTGGCCAGGAAATAGTCCGGATTGAAATCCAATAGAAACTCTTTTGTCAAGGCTTAAAGCAGCTGGTCGAAGCCATAATCCAGGCCTGGTACCACGTGATTTTAGCTGAAGATCTGGGATGTCTGGTTCACTCGATGCCTTGACTAATCAAAGCTGTTCTTAAAACAGAGGATATCCATTGAAATATCAATTTTGTGTATTGCTGAAAATGCATATTTTTTTTCTGTAATAACAGCATAACTGTAAAACTGTGGTTTTACTCGAGTTTTCACTGGAAATTTGACAAATGACAACTTAAAAAAAAATAGTAATGATTATACTAACATATGCTTCAATTGGGATATATATTATAAGTGATTATAATGTAAAAATAATGACTAAACGCAACATTTTCAATATTTCCTAAAAGTGTCCAGAATTAATTCCACTAGTGTGCAAAAGGTACACAATACACCTATACAAAAGATGTACTTGATCCAGCCAGAAATAGATGAGGTAGCATAGGTGTTGTGTGGGCAAACAGAAACACACACCTGTTTGTATACATACATATGTTGTGGAATAGAGGTGGTGATATAATGGAACATGCTAGATCACTGGCCTGAGTAATGATGTCTCTGTTATGTAGACTGTCGTGGGCACATCCATGAAGGATGGAGCTAAAGATGCGTGGTATGGTTGCGCATGTGCAGTAACGCACAAGGCTCGAAGGTCGCACTCTCTGGCAGTCTAGGGTCCATATGCCAGGTGCTCTTCCTTAACACCTTCCTAAGCTCAAGGCTGTCTCTGGTTACATTAACAGTACAAGATATTTCACATTTTGGAAACTACATCTGTAGGCAAAACATAAATGAATATAAAAACATAGTATAACACATCAACATTTCAAGTACATTACAGCCCACATTTTCGTAGTAAGGTATTCAGCACATGTGACATCAAACCTTTGGTTAAAATATCAGCAAGTTTCTCCTCACTTACTATGAGGGCTAATTGAAAAGTAATAAGACTGCCTCTGTTTTTCTGTCTCATAGGTAGATGTCGAAACGCTATGCTGGTTATTGTGAAGCTCATATATCTATGTGTCTGAACCTGCGGTTGGATCACCATAGTCTTCTTTGTTTGGTCACAGCAAGTGTAAGATCTTTGTATGCTGACAAGTGTAAGCTCTTTTTATGTTGGGAGACCATCCACCATGGTTACAGATGTCAACATTGCCAAAGCTATGGAGATGTTGCAAAATTATGGCTTCACTTGGCATCTCATTCAAACGGGTTTAGCATATTGTGACAAAGGAACTGAAAATGCATTGCATGTGTGCCATGTGGGTACCCAGAAATCTCACAGAAGAGAAGATGTGACGATGAGTTGAATTGTGCAAGAACACTGTTCGAATGTTGGAGAGGATACCCGATTTCCTGACATCAGTTGTGATGTGTGACGAATCTTGAATTGCCAAGTGAAGTTGAAAGTTCACGTAAAGTTAACCTTCTGTCATTTTGCAACATCTCTGTAGCTTTGGCAGTGATGACATCTGTAACTGCGGTGGATTGTCTCCGAGAACACGCTTCATCAGTCACACGCGTATTACCCTCTTTGAAATGCCTTCACCACTTAAATACTGCAGCACAGCTAATTGTTTTCCACTGTATGCTTGCCATAACATTTCATGAGTTTCATTTCCGCTTTTTTCAAGTTTAACACAAAATTCAATCACACATCTCTGACGTAATCTCACAGATCCGTCTTCCTCATCCGCCATGAAGAAACGTACAAAGATCTTCCACTCACTGTGACCAAACTAAGAAGACTATGGCAGTCCAACTGTAGGTTCAGACACAACGATATATGAGCTTCACAATAACCAGCCTAGCATTGCCATGTCTACATATGAGACAGAAAACAGAGGCAATCTCATTACTTTTCTATCAGCCCTCGTACATATTTCACACTGACTAAAATGCTTTTGTATGTAATTGTATCTTATATTAATGTGCTTAGAGTGACCATGATGTTTGCAGCTGGAATACAAGTAAAATGCACCTTTATTGTCACATGCAATGTAATAGCATTATCTGAACTTAGAAGACCTAGTTCACACAAAGGCCCTCATTCAGAGACGGTCGAAAGAAGTGAGCGCTCGCTCTGAATGAGGGCGGCCGCTTGCCTTTTCAAGTGCGACCTCCTGGTCGCTAGCTAAGCTGTGGGTTACCACCTACAGCTTTAGCGACCGACCAGGTTGATGGTCACGATGGTCAAGACCATCGGGGCTTGCGACTAAACCCTAAGGTTGGGTCTCGGCAACCGACAGCCCCATGGAGCTTCCTGCTCTGATTGAGCAGGAAGCTCCCCACTGACATCACTGCTGATTTCAGTGTGGCCGCCCACAAAACAGCAGGCGTTCCTTAAAGAATGTTCCATTTGTGAAACCACCCCCCCACCACGCCTACAAAATGGATCGAGCTGTCGATCACCATCGACAGCCGCCCCTTTTGTAGTGAGCTCCAGAGCAATAGAATTTCTCTCTCGCTGCATGGCTTGTGCACATGCAGTTCGGCCGCTGCGCGTGTGCAGGGCCTAAACATCGACCTGGTTGCAAGCGCTCAGCACTTGCAACTGGGTGTGAATGAGGTCCAAAGTCTTCTTCAGCCATAATATGACTTTGGCTGATTCCCTAGTACCATGCATGCATCTTTGGTAGTAAACAAGGCAACAGTAGGCTGTTTTCTACTAGTCCATCTGATACAGTTGCTGCAAATGCTAATGCAAAAAGGTATCCGGTGTAGAAACACCTATTGCCCTCAGCTGATCCACAATCAGCATCACAGAAAGTTGGTAGATCTGAACTTCCAGTTTTCTCAAACTTTAGTTAAAAAGGAAATTGTACCTTTCAGGTATCTCAGAATATGTTTAACAGCAGTCCAGTGCTTTCTTCCAGGATTAGTAGCAAATTTGCTGAAACTACTAACTGCATGTGTGTTGTCTGAAAGTGTACCAACTAGAGATATGCGTGGACCCCCATGTTTTTGTTTTGGTTCTACATCTTCATTATATTTTGGTTTTGGCAAAACCATAGTCAAATGTTTTGGATCTGGATTTCTTTAAAAATTGATAATAAAACTAAAATCATGTAATTTGGGCCTGTTTTTGTTCTCCACAGATGCAGAGTAGTATCATTAGGAACATTCAATTCCTGTCATTTACAGTGAATATTGATCACCTCACAGCTCACAATATTGTTTTCACCAATATCGGCCAAAGGCTGCAGTGAGCTTACTGGTTAAACTAAGCAACATAGCAGCAACAGAAACACATTACATTTTATAAGAATATAGCACATCTAGGAAACATAGTGACACTGCAGTGGCAGACTGGATGTCCATTTATTATAAACTATACAATGATATAGAATGTTAATCAAGAATCAAGAACTAAATCAGAGGCTCAAAGCCAGCACAGGTAAATGGAGGTGGAATATTTAGTGGAAGCCAAGTAAACCATGATTGATTGATTACTAACAATACTGATAGTAACCATAAAAAAAGTAAATTGGTAACATGGAACAAACTATTAAAAAAACAAGCTTCCAAAATCCCAATGAGATTTTTAAAATGTAAACTGCAAATTCACCTTCCATAGGACACTACAAGACTTTCTTGGGAGAACAGCAGCCTTATGTGAATTTGATAATTATTAATTATATGATAATATCATTTCATGATACTACTATGTATTTGTGGAGAAACAGAAAATAGGGCCTATACAACTGAATGAGAAACTTGCAAGATAAAAATGAACATGAACATTGAAGTAAAGTAAACTGCAATATGCTGCCTATCAAAAACACACAATCTTGGCAAAGCCAGTAATGAAAAGTGGCGCATGATGTAATTGTCCTTTGGATTATGTGGAATATTAAAAAGGACATGCACAGTTTAACAAACCAAGCACTTCAGCAGCAAGGACTGCCACTTTTGTGGCTGAAGTGCTTGGTTTATTTGGTCCCCCACAAAACAATCTACCAATGGGCTCAATGTGGCTAACAGTGTTGTTAATCATTGTCATGGTTGTAAAATGGCATTATTATCCTCATTCTCACCCTGATCAGTGTTAATATCATCATCACACAATTTTAGCTCATCCCCAATGGCATAGGCCTTCATTCAGAGCCGCTCGTAAGCGGTCGTACGCTCGTAGTCATCCGATGTTGTTAAACCACGCATGCGTCGGTGTAACAGTGCGCATGTGCGTACGGCTGTTTGCGATAATTTTTCCAGTCGTTCGTCGAATAGCGAACAGGAAGTGACATGTCAAATGTGATTGACAGAACTGTCCGTTTTGGGGCGGTGACGAGGGTGGAGATAGGAAAACGCAGGCGTGTCGAGGCGTTTTTTGGGCGTACATAAATTATCTGATGCGAACGGCCAATGTGACCGGAACAAGGGTTACGTCACTTTCCATTCAAACTGCTCGCTCAGCTTGTGGTCTGGTATTCTCTACCGCAATGACGATGGTCTCTTCGTTCTTCCCGTGGCTCATCGATGGTTTCCCGATTGATCAATTGAGGCCTCAAAAACAATCAGTTTTGAATTGCAAAATGCTTGTAAGGTGTTTAGCAAATAGCCTTTTTTTAGTTGGAAAAAAACGTACGCAGGTGAACTACTCAGCTGATAATTTCTGGGTTAGACAATCAATTAGCTTACAAATTTATTTTATATTTGCGTGTTTTTTCCAAATTGTTTTTTTTTTCTTTTTTCAGGCAACAATATTGTACGCAGGTTTGTTGTTTTTCTTCATTTTTTAGGGGCCAAGAAAACAATCGTCCTTTTGTTTTTTGCTAAGTATTAATTAAAACTCATAAATTGTTTTTAACCCTTGGTTTATTTTTCCATCAAAAATGTTTAGATTTCCGTTGTATTGTTTGTAATGTTGTTTGCGGGATTACCTTTTAACCAGTTTTTGAAAAAATTAACAATGGAATTGTGCAGTTTTTCAACATTATTTTTTTGTTTATTTCTAAACAAATTTTGGGGAAATAAAAAAAACTTGATAACGTAAAAACAAATAACAAATGATTTTAAGAACACACAAACAAAATAAGTGGCATTTGAAATCCACAAACAAACACAATTAATAAAAAATTCACAAGAAAGGAGAGGGAGGTTTTGGGCATTAAGGTATATGGGGCAAACACAGAGAAGGATTGTGGGAAAATTAGCCAGTGCTGTCATCGCCTTTGGCCCATTTGGCCGGGATAGGGAGGGAGCCTGAACGGGTCCGGGATGTCCTTCTGCTGGCCTGGCCAGAGGCAGATGTTGTGGCCTCTGGACTAGGCATAGGGCTAGGCACATTTGGAGGGATGGCTGTTGCTGTGCCAGAGGTGGAGGGTCCTGATGTTCCAGCAGGAAGGGAGGCCGGCTCCAACATGTGCTGGCGAACGAGCTGCTCCAGGGCATTTGCTATTCACACGTTGGCCCCAGTATTTTCTGCCAGGGCCTTAGCAATGGTCACGTTGGCCGCAGCACTTTGCTCCAGGGTGTCCCCACCCATAGCAGATTGGCGTCCATTCTCAGCAGAATCTCAGTCTGCTGATCCGTTTTAATATTGAGATCAGTGAGGAGGCCCACTGCCTGCGAGGGGGAATGCCCTGGACTGTCTGCCACAGGGTCCACAGCCGGATCTACTGCTTCCTCCCCTGCAGAGCCAGAAGAAATTCTGCGGCCAAAGCTCCCCTCTGGAGCAGGCTCATCCGCCTGTGTCTCTGTGAGAAAAAAGAGAAAAGAGTAACATTATAATCTAGATATTGTCCCAAACATATTTCTGAGTTGTTAACATTACAACATTTACCTGGGGCAACATGATTAGCCGCAAAGTCTGGCATGTCGGTATCCATGTTCAACACACCAAACACCTCCTCATCCTGCACACACCCCTGGGCCAACTCCTCCAAATCTGTGAGCTCCAGTGACACAGGGGTGGGACCCCCACCTGTCCCCCCTGCATGCCTAGCCCTATCAGCGAGTTTTTGCTTAAGACGATATTTGAAGTCGCTCCATCTGTGGGGTTAAAAGTTGGCATTATTCCTGCAGTATTTGGACCTGTAAACACTTTTTACTAAAATTTAGTTTTTACGTACCGCCGTTTGACCTCCCGGGTTGAACATTCACAATCACCCACCCTATTGACACCACTGGCTATGTCATCCCACATTTTCCATTTCTGGCTTGCACCCATATTCCTTGGTGCCTGTGGCAGGTTGTCATTGCACATTTGCACCAAAACCTCCTTCTCCTTTCTTGTGAATTGTGGCTGACTTTTTTTTTTGTTTAGTTGGCCTACTAGGCCCAGCAGCCTCTTCCATGGCATCCTCCACTCCTTTTTGTAAAAAGATTGTAAAAATTATAATGTCAAACGTTATCCAAATTATTGTTAAACATAAACCTTTAGTCCCAAAAACACAAATACTTACCTGGCGCCTCTTGGCCAGTGCTTTGCTGCTCTGTAGCCATTTTTGACTTTCAGGTCTCACTACAGCAGACCGATTGGGGTTTTCAGTGATGTTTTTATACATGCGTCAGCATTATTCGGCCGCATCATTGATTGTGCGCTCCTATTGTCCGTCCTTAATTTGAGCGGGAAAATAAAGACTATTTATGGCTTGATTAGACTCGAGTCGAGGTGGCAGGTTATGAATGTTGGAGGTTTGGCGTAGGAGTTGATTGTTGGCGGTATTTGGAGTTTGAGGCGGTTTTCTACACTTGTGATCGTTTTGTTTGCTTTCTTACTTATTTAATTTCCATTCGCTTTTTTTTTATTGTTTAGCTTTTTTTTTTTGGAGTTTTTGAGTAAGTCTTTTTAAAAACCACCGTAAAAAATAATAGTAAATAGTTTACAAATGTTAGTACTTATTTTAAATTTTTTTCTTTTTACAGTTATTTTGGCATTGCTCAAATGAAGTTTTTGTACTTTGGGATATTTGTCTGTTTTTGGTAAGTGTTTTTAGTTTCATGAAGTTACAATTTCGATGTGTTGGTCTTCACATATGTTTCGCTAAGTAATCTTGTTTTTTTTCTTGGACCAATCATGTCTTACCACTAAATATAGCGTACTCTTTTGCGAAATAATGTTTGAGTTGTTTTTAATTTAAAATGAATGTACTATTTAGCGCACTAATGTCTCCTTATTTTACTGTAAAAAATGAGTACTATTTAGCGCACTAATGTCTGCTTATGTAACTGTCAAAAATGCGTACTATTTAGTGCACTAATGTCTCCTTATTTTACTGTAAAAAATGCGTAATATTTAGCGCACTAATGTCTCCTTATGTAACTGTCAAAAATGCGTATTATTTAGTGCACTAATGTCTCCTTATGTAATGTCGGTGTTACATTTCTGTGCCTCAGGATCCTTTCAAACCACTGTTGGAATAGTTGCCTGAATCTCCCAATCCTCCTTTTCAAGGATCCTGAGGGCAGTGACGGAGGCCATTTTTAAACACCTCCATCATTTTATTACAATGCCATTGGATATGGGTTCCCTTAGTGTGGCAAAGGCCAATTTTTACCAAATAGCTGGCTTCCCACACATCATAGGGGTTGTGGATGGCACTCACATACCACTACAGCCTCCAGCAAGGCTGGAGGCTATTTTTAGGAACCGCAAACACTTTCATTCACTGAATGTAATGGTGGTATGTGATGCCTCCCTCCAGATCCTTTCCCTGAATGCCAAATTCCCCGGAGTGCACATGATTCCTTTGTCACCCAGCAATCAGGGATTTGGCACAAATTAGACAACCTACAAGCTGGTGATGCATGGCTTCTGGGTAAGTTGACACCTTCTGTTGCAACCAATGCAAAGCTTGTTTCACAATGGTCCTGATGTTTGTTTTGGTTTTTTCACAGGAGACAGTGGTTACCTTTGCACGCCCTGGCTGCTCACTCCTTATTTGGCTCCCACACCAGGGCAACAAAGTGAGTATAATTCCACACTTACAGCCACCAGGCAGGTGGTGGAGTGCTGTATCGGCCTTTTAAAAGGCCAATTCAGATGCCTCCACCACTGTGCTGGCGAGCTCATGTATTTGCCGAATATGGTTTCGAAAATTGTGGTCCTGTGTGGGATATTTCACAACATCGCCATAAGGAGTGGTGTCCCAATGCAGCCAGAGGATGCCTTGCCTGAGCATGCCCCTCCCGAGGTTGGTTGGAGGTCAGTATGTGGGGGGCCACACGCGATGATGTGGTGGCCAGATTTTTTAGGTAATTATTGTTAAAAATATAGTTAATTGACACAATGTAGACATGTAAGATTTTAGTGGCCAATTTTAATTTTTGTTTATTTATTTTTTGTCTTTTATTCCATAAAATTAACCGAAAAAACGATGCCTACTACCTGGTCCTAAAAATTGACTCCATGTGGCCACATTGGATATAACTTCTGGAACAATGATTTCTCCGCCTCATTTGTGGATTCATGTTGGCATGCTATTTCTTCAAACAGTTCTTGATTGTTGTTGTTATTTTGTTATTTTTGGTGTTGGTTGTATTTTTTAGTGTGTTTTCACTGTGTGAATTGATTGTGACAATTCACTTTGTGTTTATTATTTGTGTGGAATAAATTTTTGGTTAACATGAAAAAAACATTTCCTTGGTAAATTACAAGCAAGTGTAACCTGGTCCAAAAAAGGCAAACTTGCTTAATGGCTAATCTGTAATGTGTTAAATTGTAAAATATTTTACCATGCTTTGTGGCTAAAAACAAACACCAAAGGTATTATGGTGAATCAGTATGTTTTCTAATCTAGGCCTAAGCAGGTTTGATTTAATATTTACATTACCCACCAAAAAAAATAAAACAAAATTGCTGGTAATTCTACACACCTATTGGTATTGTTAGGTGTTTAATGTGCCAGCTTACATACTTACTTGAGCTTTCTACAATCTAATTTACATTACTTCAAAAAACATGCTCCAATAGTCGACTTATGTAAGGTTAAACAATCTAATATTTACAGACAAGGTATGAGACTTTAATAAATCAAAATATATTTTATTTTTTTGAACATTTTTATGGCGAAAAAACAAAAAAATTAGTGGCGCAGGAGGGCCAACATGTGATCCAGGACCACAAGCATGCCTACAACATGGCCCCTCAACCTGTGCAAGCCATCCTGCATTTTTTGCATCCGCCTCTGGTCCTCTGTGGGTTAAAAAATGTGTGGATTACTAAACTGACACCTTAATTTATATGTTACCAAACAACTTAAAAATCAGACTATACTTTAAAAAAAGAGAAACAAATCCAAAAAAAACAAAGTAATGGCAAACGCAAAGATTGTATAAATAAAAACTTAAAAAATTACACATAAAAATACAACAAAAAAAAGGGAGAAGTACGCCAAAAAACTACATTTGTTGGTTCTGTAAACAAGAAAGACACAAGTATGAGTGTTTGAACATGTGTGATATGTGTAAGGGGAAAACATCCTAGACATTGTTTGGCAAAGATATATATCCAAAACATTAGAAATACTTAACAAATTGGAAATGCACAGGCAAAAGGACAACATCACCCAAAAACAAAAAAATGCAAACACAACCATAGTTTAAAAGGGACTGGTCCTGGAGCCCCGACATCATCCTCCTCTGAGGTGGGCCAGTGCTGGTCGGATGGAGGAGGGGTGATTTGGCTTGGTGTGGAGGGGGAGGAAAAGAGAGGGGTGGGTGGAGGGGAGGGTGATGAATAGAGAGGGGGGGCGGAGTGGAGGGTGAATTTTGAGGGATGGGAATATTATGAGAGGGAGGGGCATCACGGTCTGGCCGGTCTGGGGTGGAGGGGGAATTTGGGGAAGGTTGGGGAGAGGAGGTTTGGGTGGGAGTGGGGGATAGGGGACGAGGCCGATGTCGTTTACGTAGTAGACGTCATAGTCTGCGCTCAGCCCCTAAATGATGGATAACATTTTTTAATATTAATTTTTTTTTTGGTTTTGTAAAAAATTAACCCAACCAAAAAATGTATTAAAAAAAAAGCGCAATACAGAAAACATGCACACGCAGGTATGTCCTAAATAAAGAAACAGGGCTAGATGAAAAACATGCACATGCAGGTATGTCCTAAATAAAGAAACAGGGCTAGACGGAAAACATGCACACGCAGGTATGTCCAAAATAAAGAAACAGGGCTAGACGGAAAACATGCACACGAAGGTATGCTTACATTTAAAATGTTTAAAATATACACTTACTTTGACGCAAATTCGCCAAAAGGCGTGGGGATCTGCGGTGGAGATCGGGCCAGCGTCTTTCGAGCTGGCCAATATGCGGGGGTAGCCCAAGTTACGCAGGCGGCGCCGCACCTCCGCATAGGTGAGCCGCTTGCGGAGGTTAGTGATGGGGGCTGGATGCTCTGTGATTCTCCGGTCCATCACATCTGTGAGGACCAGGAGTTCTCTGCGAGTAAATGCTGCGGCTCTCATGATGGCAATGATTTTTTCAACACAAAACAGTTTTAATAAAGGTCCCAGAAAAAATTTGATTGGCTAATGTACTTTGAAAATTAACAGAAAGCATTGTATTGGTTATTGTATGAGTCATGTGACCTACACCCTCACAAATATAATGTGAGTTATGATAGGCTTGATGCAGTGACATGCGTAAGCTAATTTAAATATTATTAATAAAGATGAAAAATCTGCATATAAACTAACGCAAAACAATAGTAGCATTCAAACAAACTTTAAAATTTGATAAACCATCCCCTTAGTACAAACGTACGTATTCTGCGGAAGGAATGACACACACGAACAATAATAAAGTTTATTGACAGTGAAAAAAAAAAAGATTGCAAAGATGTAAATAAAAATTAAGCTAATGAATATACTGATTGCTATTAATCGATTCAAGTATGTGTGCAGAATGAAATAGCAGGCAATCGAAAAATGACAGGCCCACTTCCGGATTTGACTTGTGCGAGCATTCCCTGCAACCAAAGAGGAGACGGACGGTCGCTATTTAGAACGTTCGCTAGCTAGAGGAGGTGTTGGGAGACTATGGGGCGGAAGATTAGCTGCGAGCGAACATACGAGTGAGCGCTTGAATTTACATTTTTTCGCTTGTACGCCGAACGAACGGCCACTTGCGTCCGGCTCTGAATCAGGCCCATATACCATTACAGATGTCTCTGAACTTTGTTTCAATTATCCAGAAAAGGTCTTCCTCTTAGAATTTGTAGTTCATTTTTATGAACATCAGTTTTCAACATATTTTGGAAGTAGACTCCTACACTGATCACTCACAAGGTTCCCAGCAGTGCTAAACACTCATTATGAGTATACACTGGAAGATGGGCAGTTTAAGTAAACCAAAGCTAGTTGGTACAAGGTGCTCCAAATTGGGTTTTTTCCTCCCAGTTTTCAAAGGTACTGTGGACCTAATTCAGATCCGCTCACTAGGATGCGTTTGCTCGTAGCCGGCTGATGTTCGCATTATGCGCATGCATATACATCGCATTGTGCATGTGTGATTCGCAGCTAGATATTGGGAACCATTAATGTGCTGCGCATAGACAGCCCAGCAGAGTGATTGACAGGAGAGGCCATTTTGTGGGTGGTGACAGGGGCTGGCTACTAGAAACTGGGGAGTGGAGATGCGAATGCAGGCATACCTGAGCATCTCAATGCCGTTTCAGAGGTGTGCATAAATTATAGGAAGCATCATTGTACACATCACCTGGCTGGTTTTTACACTGAAGTGCTCGCAGTGCTTCTGGTAGGATATGGTCAACCTCATTGGCTGTGATCGCATCCAATGGTACCCAATGTACCGATGGTTGCATACACTTCTTGAACATGACGTGTGCAAGTGGGTGTCTTAAGACAGGCTGGTGGGCGTCTGCATACACATCACGATCGCACACCAAAGACATAGTGGGCATGCTTATGCAGTGCCGCGCAATCGCCTGCCTTCTCATATTTGCATATGCTGGGTGCGAGCGTACACATCTAGATAGCAGGTCTGAATCAAGTCCTATGTGAGATGCTAATTTGTACAATAAAATAATCTTCCACCATTCTATTGATGCCTACTATATCAGATTGAGTCATTGCAGAGGTGTCAATAATTGCTGGCAATTCTTTTAAGCCTGACCAGATGTCATAATGATTCACTCTGGTGAATATCATCTTCATCATCACCACCAATGGGTCTCTTGGAAAAGGTCAGATTTTTTCTGGCAGCAGCATTTGCAGGAGAACCTGAAGTAGTACACATTGTTGTGTAATGTGCCACTTGAGCTAAAAACTTGCTCACAAGGAGCTTTTTGCATCTCTTAAGATCTGTGTCAGTTGGAAAGAATGACATTACATGCAACTTAAACCTAGGATCAATCATGGTTGCCAAAATGAAGTGATCCAAAAGCAAGATGTTGCAAGCGCTTTTGTCCTGGCAAAGTGAATAAAAACTTGATCTACTGTACAAGTCCAACATACTTAGTAAATTTACTTTGTTTCATCTCCTCCTTTAGCTTCTGTAGCTACTTTTCAAGTAGTTTAATTAAAGGATTGACCTGACTCAATCAATCTCTGAACTCACTTCCATGGTTATAATTTCAAAAGGTTTCAGTAGCTTACAGTATCTTACATTAAAGCTACTTAGCATGTTACCTTAGTCCACTGTACTGGACTAAGGTAACATGCCCCCTATCTTCCTATGTCATGGCTTGCTATGTACACTTGGATGGCTTGCTGTTGTTTCTCCAGTCAATTAAGCATATACTACCTCTTGCTTCATTTGATGGCAAGGCAAATTATACTATTGTTGCCACTGCTGTAATCTTCTTCATGCAGTTGCTGAATTTTGAAAATGGGCAGAAATTTTAAGGAAACAGTCAGCATGTCCTGCATGCAACTGTCAGTTTTTAAGAAAGTCTGAACTACCAAGTTTATTGAATGTACAAAATGGTATGTGTTCAAAATCACCCAGTTGTAATGCTCATACAATGCTACTTGCATTATTGGAAATGCCATTATTTATTCATATCCCTGAGATTTTGCAAAAGATTGATACTTTTAGTGAAGCTGGTGATACACAGAGTAGCCTGTCTGTGAATGAACTTGCATTGTGGGTTAGATACTATTGCTGCTGAAGGCAATACACCCACCCAGTGGGCTGTAACAGTCATGTAATCTTTAGTTTGACCAGTATTGCTTGTCCACATATCTGTAGATAAGTGGATAGTTGGTAAATTATATTTTCTGGGCCAAAAAATAACTTTTTTTTAGCATCCTGATGCAGGTGAGGAATTGCTGTTGTTGTAAAATGGAATTGAGATGGAATTTGGTAGCAGGTACAACTAATTGTCTATAGTCAGATGCATTGAGGGGGGCATATATTGGACACAGATCTAATGCTAACATATCCATCATGGGTTCAGTGATCTGTTCTGCAACAGAATGGCAGATTTCATGCTTGATTCCTCTTGCAAATGTTTGTTTCACAGTCAATAGTTCTTTGAATCTACTAGTCATCTTGATCCCCTTCTGTGATGAAGATTCACCCTCAGCAGTAGCAGTCCTAGAACGCAAGTATTCTCCTTGGGGTTCCAGGATAGGAGACAGTTAGCATTTGCAAATTAGATGCTGGAGGACTATATCTGATCATTAAATAAGAAGTGGATGATGTAGGATTAGCAGTGGAGATTGCATGTGCTCGGATCTATCCATGCTGTCAGTAGTTGATGTTATTATTTTACATGACTTTTCAGATTTAGCTAATAATCTGCATGAACTTGCTGCAAATGACATGACAGAGAGGAGGTGCCTAGATGGTTAACACCCTTATTTCTATTTAATTTGGCCTCACAAATAATGCAGATGGCTTGACAAATGTTGTCAGGATTGGGGTAAATATATGACCACACAGAAGATGTGGATTTTTTGGTATTATGCCCACACATGACAATGTTATTTTTCTTATCACTGGCAAGAACTGCTGCTTCTGGTGGCTGAATAACTTTAACGCAAACAACATCATCCTCCTGAAATTTTTTACTGTTTATTAGCATCAGATACACAATTCCCTGTCATCTGTTGCATTTCCATAGTAGCATCCTCAATTTCTATATCATCATCATTGCTACTACTCATCCTCTAATTTGGAAATCTGTCAGATATGGTGGAAGTAAGCTTCTCTATGATAACAGTGTCATATATGTGTGACTTACTGTACACATTTGGGTAAATATATGAACACATAGAAGAGGTGGATTTTTTGGACTTATGCCGACATGTGTCAATGTTTTTTTTCTTATTAGTGGCAAGAACTGCTGCTACTGGTGGCTGAGTTACTTTGACACAAACAACATAATTATCCTGAATTTTTTAACTGTTTTATCAACACATTCATCAACAACATTGTCATTAGGGTCAGATACACAAATCTATGTCATCTGTTGCATTTCCATAGTAGCATCCTCAATCTCTATGTCATCATCATTGCTGCTACTCATCCTCTAATATGCAGAGGTTTCAGAAGTGGTGGAAGTAGGCTTCTCTATGACTACAGTATCATAATTGTGTGACTTACTGTGCACATAGCACTCAGGGACAAACTTAGACTGACCGGGATCAGTGAAGTTTGTGAACACAAAGTTTTTCCTTCAGTCTTAGTATTCTATTTGTTCACTGATTTGCTTGAAATAAATGTGACACATCTATGTTCAGAGCAAGAAGGTTTCATGTGAGGTTACAGAAGATACCTGACTGTGTTTGGCCTCCGGCTTTAACAATAGGCATTCTAGTGCATGATATAGCAATATCATGAACACCCCTTGCAAAAAAAAAACCATGGTCTGAGCCTTTTCTTCCCACTGCATGTGGGGTATGGCATGCTGCCAATTTTATATTTTTCTGCATTAACTTTTCCTTTTATAGTTAGAGTTGATGTTTCCTTTAAAATTGTGAAATACTGTTTTGATTTAATTTGCCCTTTCTTAAACCTTAAAGTACTATGACTGACAATACTAGTACTGGGTTGCTACTGCTCTCCTATAGACTGATCCATGATTGATTTGTTGAACTTAACTGCCAACACACAAGTGAATGTACAATGAAATAGGGAAAGGAGGGACTGTTATCTTTACCATGCAATTTTATTAAAAGACTGGAGATTTTTGTTGTTAAAAAAAAATGCTTTGTTTCCACTTATTAATTTTTGGGATGCAGCTGTCAAGGACACATCTATTCAGAACAATCCCACTTAGCACAGTAATACAGTATATGCTGCCTTTAGGAAACACACAAAAAATACAATGTCAATTGAATTATTACAACAGCCTTAAAAGGGTTTTTTAAAAACTAGCAGAAAAAAAATATCTTTTTAGGATTATTATTTTTTTAATAACAGTGGTCTTCCATCTTTGGGGTACAGCTCACTCAGAGTGGCACAGCACAGTCATTTTTGGATAAATAAACTTGGAATTTGCTCTGATATACAAATTACTGACACAATATATGTAGATAGATAGATAGATTCTACACTGCACTGTAGAGATCTGAAATACTGATATATCCTTGTGAAAAAAAATTCAAGCTCACTTTAACAAATGTACACAAATCAAAAATAGAACAACCTGTTTGCTTTGCAGCACTAGATTGCAGTCCACACCCTATCCCTACACTCTCCTGTGTGAAATGGTGGCTGATGATGAGGGGGGGGCTGTTATATGCAATCCAAAACACACGAGATCTTACATTTGCAGGAAAATTACATAGCTTTAGATAATTTTATACTTTTTAACAATTTTTATGCTAAAAGGTTTAGCAACTAACATAACAAATTTGATGAGCATCCCCTTACTATATCCTTGTTGGTCAATAGTAACTTTCCCAGAATTCAAGCTTTGCTTGATTTTAGACCTAGTAGTTTGAAATTGTTACTTAGCAACAGTTTAACTTTGGTTATTTGGCTTTCTTGTCCTGCAAGCAACAAATCATCTATGTACACAACTATGATAACTAAACTTTTCTCTTTCCACTTGTGGTATAAGTAGGGATCAGTTTTATAAGTCAGTTTCTAAAATATAAACTGTCAATATAAACTGTCATTGTTGACGTATCAGCAAAGGCCACTTTGTATTAGCAAAGGAAAAAGGAGAAACATGTTTGTTTATACATTCATGCAATTTTCACATTCTGTTCTTCCTGGGTTGTTCACTGATATCCCCATCACCATTTCAATCTAGAAGTTTCTGTACATTCTCATATCCTACAATAGGTGACCCAGTCTCCTATGCCATAGCTCCATAGACTGCTTGGAATCTGAAGCCGCCACCGCACAACACTCAATTGTTGGCACTGGTTTGCCATTGTAATTACATTCCCTCTTTTATTATATGCAACATACTGCCCCCCTGCAAATTAAAACATTTATTGCTTATTATAATAGTATATCTTCTATGTCTTTAACAACTGTTTTGAATTTCATCATCAAGTACACAGTAATTGCCCAAAATTTCATGGCATGATGTACTTTATTTCCTTTCCGATGACATTTACAGGAGCACATGACTTTAATTATTTGAACCAACTACCATTACAGTTGAAGTGCCTTGTAGCTCCTTTGTCCATGCACCAGCAATCTTTGCAGTGACTGACACTACATTTAATGCTGACTCATACTTTCTATCACTCTCACATGAAATTCCACTTAGCTCACTTGCTTTACATTCTGTACCATTTTGTGATGCTTAATACAATTGTACTTGTGCCTTTTAGGTTTCATGGCCTTTGACAACAGAATACAATTGTCAGCATTGGTCTCAACGCATGTGTACTCTTGAAACTGCAGTAAATTTAGACCATACAATCTCCATTGGTAGCTTGGCAGCACATGACTCCAAAGCTACTATTAGACATTCATGCTCCGGCATAAGCTTTTGCAGCATCGCCATTGCAATCTTCTCGTCATCTGCTTGGATGCCTCTGAAGTCAATTGCTGAGATATAGACAGCATTTATATATTAATTTATATTCTTGCATGCAGATAGCTTAGTGTCATACAGAGTGTGTATTAGGTTGATTATTTAATTGAATCTTTGTCTTTATAAGACATCTGCAATGCTATCCACAATTATTTTTATTTCACCTTTCTATGACTAACGGAATACACAGGCTGTTCTATTGCTAGACCTATAATCCCCATGGCTCTATCCACCCAACTGGTTTGGGATTATCACTGGTATTACTAGTGACTTTCCATAATTTTTCCTGCTTTAACTGCATCTGCATAGTGAACCTCATTGTTACGTAATTATTTGAAACCTCTTACTTGGCAAAGTTCATTCTTGCTCTTGCACTGTACATTTTCACCCTTAGGGCTTGATTAAGAGATGTGTGCCATTTTAACGCAATGCTGATGTTCACGTACAGTAGTTGAGCAATTATTTGCAACTGTACAACTGGGAAAAGTTCATAAAATCCCTACATAGCATACATTACACAGAGTATATGCACAAAGATGCTATTGATTTTGGGATAGATGATATAAGTCATGTGGTGGAAAAGTGATGGGCATTACTGGCTGGTGACTGAGAGGTGGCCAGAAGAGAACACAAAAAAGTCCATCTTATGAGCATGTTATGGGAGTGTCATGGGAGTATCAGTGACAGTGACTAATTTCTCAGATGCAGAGCTGCAGCCACAGAGTCCAAGTTCAGATGAAGAAGTTGCACCTGCCATAGAGCTGGTGCAAGCATTGATGGTGCATGCAAAGGTGCGCCGATGATGGCATGTTATGAATCACTGGTGGTGTTACAGTGTGCAGAGATGCTGAAAGAGGACATTTCAGGCATTGCACATTCAGATGCAGGCTACTACACCGGGTGAAGGCTGAACCTTGCATTGCATATTATTAATGCAGCAACTCCAAGACAGATGCGAGAGCAGATGAAGCAGCGTCCATCTCTGAATCAAGCCCTTAGTGTGAATAAAGGACTGTACTCACTCAGAACGTTTTATTCTGTGTCATTGCAGTTGAGTTCTTGGCATTGTTATTCTCTTAGGAGCACATCCTTCCTTTATAGAGGACAGAGTTGAAGTTGTGCATGCACTAGTCTTGGAGGTCACGCCTCTGGCAGTCTGGGGTCCTAGTGCCGCCAGATAAGGAGACAGCACAGGGCGCTCTTCGCTCTCTTAACAATATGAATATATGTATATGTACTTTTATTTTAAATAGTGTCCTTAATCTACAGAAATGCTTGATGTCTTAGACTCTTTGTACTAGTTATGCTTAGTTTATATTGCAACTGTAAAATGGTGATTTATTTTCCCATTAATATGAAACACCTATCTACATTATGTAAGCTTTATCAATCAGCATAAATTAAATTCATTGTCTTGGCCAATTAAAAATAAATCTGTCCCCCATAAGATCTACCGATGAATCTATCGTTTAAAAACACAATGTTGAACTACTCCAAGTCTATTACAGAGATTTTCAAAACTAATTACTACCACTGTTTATACAACCTAATTTGGTAAGAAAATGTAGTAAATTAACTCATAATGTCAAGGTTAAGATCCCCCAATATGGTTTGATTTAGTTTAATTGTTACAAATTGAATTCATTACAATTGTCACTGATGCTACAAGACATAGAAACTGCTTACTTGTCAGAGTCTTAGAGGAACAACTCTTTTGTTCTTCCTAATAATCAGCCTAGAAAAAAATATTTTAAGCAGCGGGGAATTAGAAGCCACCTTTCTGTTGTGAGTGGTTAAATCTAAAGCATTTTTTAAAACAACATGTTAATTTGAAAACAAGATTTCCTTAAACTATTTTAAATAACGATCATTGTTTACATTGCAGTTTTAAAATAATGATTGACAAATTAGGGTTCATATATGAAGTGTACCCAATGTGCATAGCAATACACTTTGGTTTCTTACTGATGTGCCTCAATGGACTATGGGGGTCATTCAGACCCGCTCGTGAGCGGCAGTACGCTCACAAGCGGGTCGATGTTCCCCCGCTGCGCATGCGTGAGACCTGGCGAGCGACAGGCTCTCCATCGCTCCGGGTCTCGCACCAAAGGGGGCGTGCTGTCGATGTTTATTAGGAAACTTGGTGCTAGGATATTATTTAAGTTACAACTTTTCTTGAATATGACTCTCGGTTTATCTGCTATTATTGCTCCTAAAACTGGGTCTCTCTTTAATAATGGGTAATTTTTCAATACAAGATTTTTTATTTAGTATGCATATTTATTATATTTACATATAAAAGGAACAACTTCTATTTTGTCTCCATCTACCTTGGAGGCAAAATTCAATCCATTGTTAGCTCTTTTAATGGAGAGTTTTAGTAAGTCACCTCTATCCATTTGACACACTTCATTTAGGGCCTTATCCAAAAGACGATTCGTATAACCTCTCTCTGAAAAATTGGCTAACAGATCCTGGGATTGGAACCTGAAGGTGGACTACAGTTTTTTATGCGCATTAACTGTCCTTTTGGGATATTATCCCTCCATGGTTTGTAATGCGCACACTTATAATGCAAGAAATTATTGGTTTATTTAATATTTCAAATAAAAAATGGAATCCCAAATAAGATTATTAAATAAAGGGCATTCTTTTGCCCCATCCTCAGAAGCAAATATGTTTGATCTATTTGTGGAACTAAATAGATTTACTCTGGCTCTGTGTCACAAAAATTATTTTACAAAGAAAAAATTAAAAAGGGCTAGCAGAACACAGCAATCCCATTGAACTTGATGATTCAGATAAATTAGCTGTCTCTGAACTTTAGGAATTGCTCATGGAGAGCAACTGTGGTTGCAGCCATTGAGTGGCCGCTATATGTAAATCGGCCTCTGATTAGCTGGTGGGACATGAGCAATCCTGTGACATCCCATCAGCTGGCATTCGCATAGTATTGGTATGTGTGACAACACACATACCAATACTTGTCCATGGTTTCAGGTAATCATGTTATTGTTTTGCAAAGACCCCCGTGGATGCTATGAAGACCAGCACAAGGATGGAGGTGAGTATAGGATCTTTGTTGCAGGTACATCCTTATGGATTTCTACTTGGAGAAGTGGACAGAAACATCTGGCAGCAGGTAAGTATGTGTGAATGGCATAGGTGTATTTAATAAACTATATACAGTGTGTGTGTTCTGTCTTTATTTAACTATTTATTTTACAGTGGGGATACAGGTGCTGGCCACCTGCTGGCATTTGTAGTTCCACAAGTGCAAAGGGCAGGCATGCTGGCACCTGTAGTTCCACTGTAAAATACAATAGTTTTATTATATTTTACACTTTATTACTCCCATACCCACAGCCCAGGGGTGCGGGGAAGAGCCCCGGGCTTCAGACCAAGCCTGGGATTTTGGGATAGGGGGGACCCTGAGATCCCTGGCTTGGTCTGAATGGCTTGGGGAGAGAATGCTTTGGCCCTGGAAACACTGTAATAGGGTCTTTGGGCTGTGGCATTACACCCCGGTCGGTTTGGGTCCGGTGCTGGTTTTAAATATAGGGGGACCCTACTCATTTTGTAGCCAGGTGCTGATTACTAAATTACGGGGGAACCCTACTCATTTTTTCCCCCATAATTTTAGGAACCAGGACTGCCTGACTAGTCCGGGGCTGGTTAGACTTTTGGGGGGAACCCCACGTCAATTTTTAAAAAAAACTTAACACTAAAAACACACTAAACATTAGTAACCATACACAAATCACACTGATTTGTGTATGTTGGATGGCAACTTGCAGATCAGAAAGTGGTGCATTCTAATGACTCCCCGAATTGACTGTAAAACAGCCAAATAGAGCAAAACGAATAATGGTAAATTGCCGATTTAGGCATAAATGACTGAAAAGTACTTCCTAGTTGAGCTAATAATGAAATTCATTTCAATTGAAAAAAATGGCCAAATTTGCAGCATTAAATCACCCGATTTCAACCCCAAAAGATGAACAAATCACCCCACTTTAATGATAGTAAATTCCCAATTTGCAAAAAAGTGATTTAGAGATAGCAATCTTGCATCAACACGAATCTTAGTAAATTTGCCCCTTGTCTCCATTTCAAAATTACACTGAATTTTTGAAAATACTTGAGATATAGGAGGATTCAGAGATTTCCACAATTGGGCCAGTGTAGCTCTAGCTGCCAGCAAACTTTGGCCTGTCAGATAACATTAACTTTTAGGAATAGAACGTGGACACCAGTTGAGCAATGCTAGAACTGGATTATTATTATTATTACATTTTATTTATAGGGCGCCACAAGTGGTCCGCAGTGCCATACATGCAGGACAGGGTACACAGAACATTACTTTACAATACAGTAACCAAAATATAAACAGAACAAGTAACAAATAGCAACACAATTTTCCATACACAATACAGCTGGGAAGGTGAAGGCTGTCAATGAAGTGCTTGAGAAGAAGGCTGTGAGACAGTAGGGAGGAGGACCCTGCTCCTAGGAGCTTACAATCTTACAACCGGATTTGGATTAGCAATCTTTTTAAGAACTTTAGACAATAAATCAAATACCTCAATCCAATAACCACGAAGGATTGGGCAATCCAAGAAAACATGAAAAGTACCCTCCTGTGAACATTGGAGCTTATTCAGACCTGCTCGCTAAGATGCAAATGCTCGCTGCTGCCAATGGTATGCATTGTGCATGCATTATGCGCATGCATCGCAGTGCGTGTGTGCATACCTTAGCGAAGGTTCACAATATGTTCACTCGCTGCACATAGACAGCCCTGCAGAGTGAGTGACAGGGGAAGCCGTTTGTAGGTGGTAATAGGGGCTGGTCATTGAAAACGGGGGAGTAGGGGTGCATACGCAGGCATGCCTAAGCATCTCAATGGCCTTTTAAAGGTGTGCATAATTAAAAGACATCATCATAGTACATGTCACCTGGCTTGTTTTTACACTGAAGTGTTCGTATTGCTTGTGGCAGGGTATGGTCAACCTCAAGTGCTGTGATCACATCCGATGTACTGATAATTGCATACACTTCCTGGACATGACGTGCACAAGTGGGCTTTTTATGACAGGTCGGTGGGTGGCTGCATACACTATGTGATCGATCTCTAAGAAATACTGGGCATGCTAATGCATTGCTGTGCGATTGCACTGCCTACGCAATTTGCATACACATCGTGCAAGCGATCGCATCTAGCGAGCGGCTCTGAATCAGCTCCATTGTCTCCAGCAGAATTTCTAGCAGGAAGGCCACATTTTGTGCAACTTAATTGGAGTGAGATAGAGTCTATGGAGTAGTTTCAAAAGGCATCTCTATATGATTAGTGTACCTAGATATGTGAAATGTGTTAGTATAATTACTTTCCCTTTGTAGTGGGGTAAAAGTATGCTGCAGATCAGATTCCCATCGGAGTTGCGCTGTAGACTTGTTGACAGGTGTAGACTGTATAATCACATACCAAAAAGAAATATCCCCTCTAGAAGTTTGTGAAGATAGTTTACTCAAGAGCAATGAATAATTTATGCATGTCACGAAGCCAATGGGCTATTTGGAGGTAGGAACAGTGGGCTGTAGTGGGAACTCCAAATGTTGCTTGGAGTTGGGAGAAAGGCAATAGAGAATCACCTAGAAGAAGATCATTAAGTGTAGATACTCCATGGGAGATCCATAAGTTAAGAGACAAATGGGGGATTAAAAACTCAAAGCTTTAACAGATAAGTTTCTAGAGAGCAGACCCCAATCCGCACTACAGATAACAGTATTATCCCATTTCTTCAGAGCAAGAATGAGAGAGGAAAGCAGGCAACCCTGCCTAGTCCCATTAAAGATGGGGAAAGTGTTGGAGAGAAAGCCATTGCTAAACACCCTAGCAGAGAGGTGTTGGTATAAAGCCATTATTGAATCAAGAAAGGCACCGCCAAAAAGATAGACCGCGTATGCCTCATATAATCCCAATTAAGTCGGTCAAAGGCTTTCTACACGTCTAAAGAAAGCAGGATGTACAGTATTGTTCCTGGGACTGAGATAGCAAATTGATTATATTAAAGACTCTGCAAGTATTATCAGAGGCTTGTCGATCCAACACAAAACCAACCTGATTGGGATGTATGCTTTGGAAGAAGGGGGGACATTCAATTTGCTATAAGCCGGGCAAATATTTTGACATCTGTATTTAATAACGTTATTGCTCTATAGTTCCTACAATCTGAAAGATCTTTACCCGGATTAAGGAATTGTAACTTTTTGGGCTTTCAAAAGATCAACAGGGAGATGGCCTAGTTTAGTAGCTTCATTAAAAAGGTTTACTAGGATAGGAGCTAGAACATCAGAAAAATAAATATAAAAGGTGTTAATAAAGCCTTCAGGGCCTGGACCTTTGCCCTTAGGGAGATTTTTAATAACATGCTCAACTTCCTCAAGGGTCCAAGGGGCATTTAGTGAGGTTAAATCATCCCTAGACAAAGATGGCAATTTCAAACCAGAAAGGAAAGAGGAGATGATATCGCTAGTAGGTTGTGGGGTCGCAACGTCAGATGGTAAATAATAAAGAGCAGCATAGTATTGTGCAAAAAGGTTGGAATCAAGCAAGCAACAGATTCTATCCCGTGCCCATTGGCCACGTAGCCTGTGAGCTAACATTCTACCTGCTTTATTACCTGCTGTATAAAATGTATGCCTACTGTTAGTAACAGCTGCCGGTATACGTTCCATAAAGAGTTTCTGCAGCTTTGATCTAACCGATACCAGCTGATTTTTTAATTCTCTAGTGGGACGGAGTTGATTTTGAAAATCCAATGTAACAAGTTGGGATTCTAATTCTCTCTGTGAGCATAGATATTGTTTCTTTAAATGGGAACCCTGCTGAATGGCATTAGAAAAGAAAGTATAATCTCGCACCTCAGGGTTTTCGGTCCGCCATACATCATATATATCAAATTCATCAAGTAAGAACTTCTGAATTTTGAAAGATGGACAATCTTTCCAGATATAGAACATGGGGTCTCTAGATTCTATAAAAAATGGGGTAGATACATAGAGTATCTGGATTCCTCCACCCAGGCTGAAATTATGAACATATTTGATAACCCAATTTAACCAATGATGCCCCCTTAATATCTTAGAATCATCCCTAATGTTTTTGTGGTGTTTCCTTTGACGTCAAAGGGTTGCTTTCGTTACACTTATTACACTGCTGTATCCCCATGGATACAGCAGTGTAATAAGCAAATGATAGAAATCTGTTTATATTTTTACTGTATTTTCTAATAGGTATTATGTAAAGATGGAAATAAATAAACAATCCGTATATATATATATATACTGTAGAATTTTTTATCTATTGAATGCTTTATATTCTACCAAGAAAAGCAATTTAATTAAAGTGTTTCAACACATGTTTAAATAAATATCTATAAAAATGTAATCAATCTACATGTTCTTTAAAATCATTTTGTTTCTTCCTGGTAATTTAATAAACACTAGCAGACCTAATGTTTAAAATGATATGCATTATTTTTCCAAATTCTGGAAACATATACTGTTTTTATTAAGAAATAGACATTGCATCACATTTCAGTATTCTACACTTTAATAACATTGATTTATTAATATTAGGTAGCTATTCCTTTTAAGATAGAAATAATAGTAAAAATCATCATAATTAAACCATCATAATTAATAATACATTTATAATAATATGTTAATAATGCTATTACTTAACTAAAGCATTTAATGAATGAAACTAATCCTTTTTCATTTTTTATTTATGTATAACCACATTTTTAAAAACCTCTCTGTTAATAATTTCTTATTCTTCCCCCACCTTAACTTCCTTAGAAAACAGTGTTATTTTTGTAAAGCTTTTAAAGTGTGACCCCTTCACATATATCATCTTACACAGACTGAATAGAATACTGAAGGACAGACTGTGTGGTCAGTGTTTTCAATATCCCCCCTGCAAGCTATTACATCATTCAGCTACTCTTTAAGAGGATTTTCAGCCGGCTTGGCTCCGTTATTAAAATAGTAATTAATTTTTTCCTCTTCACAAAACTTGAAGACCTTCAAATGGAGGCCTTAGAGCTGGGGCACATTTCTTTTGAAAGTGGCCTTTCTGGGAGCCATAATCGCCTCTCCAACTTTACAGTACACATGTTCCTCAGTAAATGTGATTAAAAAGCCATACAAAAAAGCCCTTGCAGAAAATTAATTCAGTTTCCAGAATAAAAAAAAGTTTGATATAGTTGTACAATGCTTCGATGACAACACATAATAGAAGTGCAAACTTCTATCCCCTTTAAGGAGAAATGAGCGGCCAAAAAGGTCTGGCAGTTCCCAGAGCAAAAACATCTGCTGCAGCTAATTCACTTTAGCTTTTGATTGTAAAATTCATTAGCCATATCAGGCAGCTGTAGCTTCAAACATGTAGCTGCAAAGGACATTTTTACAGGCTCAAATGCCATTTAATCTCCTAGCAAAGAAAATGTATAAAAAGTCATCTAATGAAGTGGTATTCTATAAATTGTGTTTTTAAGGTGACAAATGACTCTTTCTAACTAAGACAGATCAGGGAGATTAAAACATTATAATGTAAAAATGGAATATTGCACAATGGTATGCTTGAATCGAACTAGGTCAGCTGTAAATATTATTGGAATGGATAACCAATTTTTCTACTATAATGCTATAAATGAATGTATGGTAACATTACTTATTGGTAATAAGTGTACAAATGTTTTCTTATTGAAATATCAGAGTAGGGTGTGCCAGCCACTATTTGTATTTTCACTAACGTCTTCCTACTCTGATGAGCAAGTTATTGTGTTGTAGACAGAAAGAATTTGCAGTATGCTGAATAAATCCATTAATCACAAAATACAGTTTCTGGTTAATTTTTTGCCACATCCTATTTAGTGACATATATATCTTCATGTTATTTTCATCTTCTGGACAATAATATAGAGTTAACTTACTGTATAAATGTGTATGATAAAATTACAAATAAAACAAAGATTGACTTTTAATGTATAATTTTCAATCAACAAAATGAAATACATGTTCAGCTTGAATTACCATTGAGGCTTGTGAAATCTATTTAAACTATTAGTCAAGTTACAATACTGTATATAGGGCCTGATTCAGACCCGCTCGCGAGCGCACAGTGCTCTCAAGCGGGTCGATGGTCCCCCACTGCGCATGTGCACGCCGGAGCCGGCTCCGGCGTGTGCATGCGCAAGACCGGGCCAGCAACGGGTGCTCCGTCGCTACGGGTCTCGCACCAAAAAGGGGCGGCTGTCAATTGTGATTGACAGCTCGCCCCATTTTGGAGGTGGGCAGGGGGGGGTGGCTGGCCAAACAGAGGCATTCCCGAAGGAACACCTGCTGTTTTGGAGTGGCCTCAGTAGTGAGCTTCCGGCTCTGTTAGGCACTGGGTGTTTCAGAGAGCATGTGCATGCAGAGGATCACATGTCAGAGGTCTGGCTTCCTGCTCAGTCACAGTGGGTCCTAGTGACAATGGACCTCATTCAGAGTTGATCCTGCTCAGTCACGGTGGGTCCTAGTGACAATGGACCTCATTCAGAGTCGATCGTAAGTGGCCGCTCGGTCGTACGCCTAATGACCGAAAAACTGATAAAGGAAGCAATCGCACAGCCAGTCGCAACCACAGTGATGCCCATACATGAACAATGCACCTCCTCTAGCTAGCGAGTGATAGCAGCTAGCGATCGAGTCAATCATTGTCAGTCGTTGTCAGTCACTGTATGTTAATTTTCTTCTGATGGTTGTGGCAGCTTGTGTTGTGTTGATGCCCACATGTCATGTTTCCATGCTCTATCGATCAGCTTGTTAATAGCTTTTGACAATTATGTATTTAGTGTTCTTAAGTGTTGTTGGCTTTTTTTTCCCTCCCTTTCAATTGGTCTTAAAACTTCTATGTCGGTCGTAGCAGGTAAGTTATGTATGGCCCTAAAACACCCTCAAAACGCTGAAGCACGCCTGCATTTTCAGACCACCACCCCCGTCAACACCCACAAATGGCCTTTCATGTCAATCAACTCTTGGAAGCCACTTCCTGCTCGTAAGTCATACGATCTAGAGCATTTTGGATCGCAAAGCTTCGTACGCACATGCGCACAACTAACCGTGCGCATGCGTGGTTTGGAAACATCAGATGTATACGACCGAGCGGCCGCTTACGACTGACTCTGAATGAGGTCCAATGTCTCTGCTGCTCTATGGATTTGAGGCAGCACATAGCGCTCCTTATTCAACAATATACTCCTTGGCTGAGGACTATTGTGGTGTTATTGTTGATGTTTGTTGTAGGTGATGTAGAAAGAATGATGATGAGGTTTGCCGAGGTGTTGACTGGGCACCATGATCTGCTCACTGCTACATCCACTCACTCCTTTCAGATCGCCACACTACCTATTCGTTTACAACAAAGAACCTTCCACAATGCTGCCGCTCATACATAGGACTTACCTACTTACTTTCCAGCTGCTATACGAATCTGATCAAACAAAGAGCCAGTGCCATCATTGTGGGATGTGGGGCATTGACTATGCTAAACATTGATGGTCGATGGACAACCCTAGCTGTATTAGGCCAGTGTTTCAGGCCTGTTGGCAATTTTAAAGCAGATAAGTATGTGGTAGATGTAGAAAGCAGCGAAAAGAGTGGAGAAGTGTGCCAGTGGAGAAGATACTCAGGGAAACCTATCAGCTTCTACCTATGATTTTATAGAATGTATTTGATAAATGCAAACTCAAGGCTGATTGGTTGTCATGGGCAACTTCTCCAGTGGCACACTTATCCACTCTTTTCAGGGATTCATACATCTACCCCTATGTATGTTATTTTCTATGCCTTTATTGCAATCATGCGATTGATGGTCTATATATTTTAATGGCTTTGCATGCAGGTGTACTGTGAGAAAGTTTGGTCATGAATGAGTTACACAATCCTGTAGATTTGAGGAGTGCTTGTCTACATTGGACATCATGATGCAATAATGTCATACATGAGCATAATATCATTACCATTATAAACTGTTCTGATGTCTTTTGATTTGAATTAACTTGAGGCTGTAATGGTGAATTCCTTCCATTTGAAGTACCTCTGCTCATGTTATACAGATCATTGGGATATTTCTGATGATCTGAATAGATAAATAGAAAATATGGTTAAAGATTTTACATAGACAGAAACAAAATAACAAATGTACATATTTATTGACTGTACTATACTGGTTGATTCTGCCAATAAATTGTTTTATTATATACAATAAGTCACTTATGTAAAGTAGAAAAGTATCTATAAATACTGTAGACTGTTAATTAGCATGCAGGTGTGTAAATTATAGAGATACTCATTTAGGAACAAGAAAAGCTCACAATTACACAATTTCATGTTTTTTATAACAATTTAAATCAAACTTACATTTTAGATAAAATCCAAAAACAAAATCAACAACAATACATGAGGATTTGGGAAGTGATTCCTTTTATATCCATTCCATTACTATTGTGACTTCTGTTGCACTCATAATTATCTTAATACCTCTGTGAATAAACAAAACAAAATCATTGCTTGTGTGTGAATATTGGCAGAACCTATAGGCTTTGATATAGGTGTCAGCAGTGTGATGGAGGTCAGTCCACAAAGTTTATTAACCAGGTAGAACACAGGATGAAGGATAACACAGGGTTAATGCAGTAGGAACACAGGGCCTGATTCAGACCCTGTCGCAAGCACTTTGCGCTCGCAACTGGGTCAATTGTGGGCCAGTGTGCATGCGCACGATGGAGCCGGCTCCGTCGTGGGCATGCGCGAGACCCGGATAGCGACGGGCAAGCCGTCGCTTCGGGTCTCGCACCAAAGGAGGCATGCTGTCAATGTTGAGTGACAGCACGCCCCCTTTTGTGGGCGGGCCGGGGGGTGGCTGCCCAGACGGAGTCATTCCCATGAGAACACCTACCATTTGGGGCCGGCCCCACTGACATCACTAGTGATGTCAGTGGGAGAGATTTCAGCTTTGTAAGAGCCGAAATCTCTCTGGGGCTTGCAGCTACGAGACCCGATGGTCGCGATGGTCTTGACCATCATGACCATCTTCATGGCCGCACGCTATAGCTGTGGGTGGTCACCCACAGCTATGTGAGTGGCCAGGAGGCTGCTTCAGAGAGTCAAGTATAACTATATGAATACAGGGTGTGTGGTGTGGGTCCCACTGGACCCAGGGGTCCGTGTGCATCTCACACCCTGCACAAATGATATATATGACAGCACCGGTAACATACATAAAAATTCATAAAGGGCCTGAAACACAAAATGCAAACTCATATCGGGACTGAAATGCAGGCTCAATTTGAGTTCACTGATTGGTGCCATATGTAGAGCAGAAAGAAATTAAAGATGTGTTCTAGTTAGCAATATTGGCATATACAAAACTATATTCTCATTCCCACCTTCCAAAACTTCTCCTTTGTCCTTACACCACTCACACTCCTCTCTAGCCTTCAAATCACAAAAAATGTACTTAAAAGCCATATCTTTACTAGTGACTTCCGTACTGTCATTTATATATATCCTCACTGCAGGGCCAGACTGCCCATCTGGCAGTTCTGGCACATGCCAGAAGGGTCAATGGCCAGATTGGCCACACCAGCTAGTGCCACAAAGGGGGGCTAGATCCTGCCCTCAGTGGCACTGATTTGGTGCTTGGCTGCCAGCACCTGCATACAGCCATGGCAGCTCTTGAGGAACAGAGCCAATGTCATTTTTAATCAGGCACTGGTCTTGAGCCAATAGAAACTCATGGAATGGCAGCCACTGCTGATGGGCTGCCGGTCCATGAGTTCAGATTGGATCGTGACTGGCACCTGATTGAAACTGACATTGGCACTGTTTCCCCATGGCTGTGACTGCATACAGGTGCTGGTGGCCTGGCATCAAGATCTCCAGGGCACACAGGTGTAGAAATTAGGCTGCTGTATGGATACAGGGGGAGGTGAGGGGCTGCAAGAGGAACACAGGGAGAGATGCTGGGGGGGCATATGTGGCATTACTGTGGGGCATAATGTGTTATAAGGGGAATTCTGTGTGTGGTATGATGTGTAAGCAGCATTACTTTGTGTGGCATAATGTGTAAGGGACATTACTGTGTGGCATAATATATAAGGGCACTACTACAGTGTGGCATAATGTGTTATAAGGGGCACTACTACTGTGTGGCATAATGTTAATTTATAAGGAGTACAACTGTGTGGTATTACGTGAATGGGCTCTGTGTGGCATAATGTGAATAAGGGGCAATACTCTGCAGTGTAATGTGATGAAAGGACACTACTGTGTGGTGTAATGTGACAAAGGAGCACTACTGTGCAGTGTAATATGACAAAGGAACCGAGTCCGGCTCGGGTTTTCCCGCCTGAATCGGATCTGAAATCGAGGCAAAACATCATCATCCCACTGTTGGATCTCGCAGGTTTTGGATTCTATAAAAGGTCCACCATTTTTCACTCCGGCTGTGGACAGTGAAGAGGGAGGGTGGGAGTTAGGGCTGGCTGGGCTGTGTTGTGCTGCTTTTGTCCACAGGGGCTATGTCCACTGAGTCCATAGGGGCTGGCTGGGCTGTGTTGTGCAGCTGTTGTAAATAGGGGCTGGCTGGGCTGTGTTTTGCTGCTGTTGTCCATAGGGGCTGGCTGGACTGTGTTGTGCTGCTGTCATAGGGGCTGTCAGTTGTCCATAGGTGCTATGTCCACTCCAAAGTCTATAGAAGCTGACTGGGCTGTGTTGTGCAGTGTCCCATAAAGGCTGTAGTCCTAAAGGGATGCTGTAGTGTTGCCCATAAGGGGTGCTCCCCACAAGTGCATCAACAAAGTAGTGCCAAGCGTGTGCTTGTGTCATAAGTAAAGGGCTGGCTGGCTTGTCTGTTAAAGGGTGCTGTAACCCCCAAAGTGAGCTCCAAATTTTTTTTAAAAATTCTTATTTTCTTTGTTTGTGAATTGTGTGTGCAGCAGCTGCACATGCATCAATAAAGTAGCAGCGCCAAGCGTGCGCCTGTGTCATAAGTAAAGGGCCGGCTGGCTCGTCGGTTAAAGGGTGGTGTAACCACCAAAGTGCGCTCCAAAAAAAAAAAAATTATTCTTTTCTGTGTTTGTGAATTGTGTGCACAGTAGCCGCAAGTGTATCAACAATGTAGCAGTGCCAAGTGTGTGCCTGTGTCATAAGTAAAGGGCCAGATGGCTCATCTGATAAAGGGTGGTGTAGCCCCAAAGTGCACTCCCAAAAAAAAAAAATCTTCTTTTCTGTGTTTGTGAATTGTGTGCGCAGTAGCTGCATGTGTATCAACAAAGTAGCAGCGCCAAGTGTGCGCCTGTGTCATAAGTAAAGGGACAGCTGGCTCACCTTTTGAAGGGTGTTGTAACCCCCCCAAGTGCTGGAAAAAAAATTCTTCTTTTCTGTGTTTGTGAATTTTGTGCACAGTAGCCACACGTGCATCAACAAAGTAGCGCCAAGCATGCACCTGTGTCATAAGTAAAGGGCCAACTGGCTCATCTGTTGAAGGGTGGTGTAACCCCCAAAGTGCACTCCAAAAAAAAATTCTTCTTTTCTGTTTGTGAATTGTGTGCACAGTAGCCGCACGTGCATCAACAAAGTAGCAGTGCCAAGAGTGCACCTGTGTCATAAGTAAAGGGCCAGCTGGCTCATCTGTTGAAGGGTGTTGTAATCCCCCAAGTGCCGGAAAAAAAAATTCTTCTTTTCTGTGTTTGTGAATTGTGTGCGCTGTAGCCACATGTGCATCTACAAAGTAGCGCCAAGCGTGCACCTGTGTCATAAGTAAAGGGCCGGCTGGCTCATCTGTTGAAGGGTGTTGTAACCCCCAAAGTGCTGGAAAAAAAAAATCTTTTTCTGTGTTTGTGTGTGCCACACATGCATCATTATCACATAAATGGAGGACAACAATTTGTCTGATAAAAATAAAATAGGGAAAGATCAAGAACCACTTCCTCCTAGTGCTGAAGCTGTTGCCACTAGTCATGACATAGACGATGAAATGCCATCAACGTTGTCTGCCAAGGCCGATGCCCAATGTCATAGTGAAGGGCATATAAAATCCCAAATGGCAAAGTTCAGGAAAATTACCTTCAAAAATAAATGTAAATCTTCTGAGGAGAAACGTAAACTTGCCAATATGCCATTTACGACATGGAGTGGCAAGGAACGGCTAAGGTCCTCCCATATGTTCATGACTAGTGGTTCAGCTTCACATGACGATGGAAGCTCTCCTCATGCTACAAAACTCAAACGAGTTAAGCTGGCAAAAGCACAGCAAAGAACTGTGCTTTCTAATTCTAAGATATCACAAATCCCCATGAAGAGTATAAGTGTGGCGACGGTTGTGATGCCTGTCCTTCCCAACACTGGATGGGAAGAGGTGGCTCCTTCCACCATTTGCATGCCCTCTGCAAGTGCTGGAAGGAGCTCCCACAGTCCACTTACTGATATTCAAATTGAAGATGTCACTGTTGAAATACAACAGGATGAGGATACTGGTGTAACTGGCGCTGAGGAGGAAGTTGACAAGAAGGATTCTGATGGTGAGGTGGTTTGTTTAAATCAGGCATCGGGGGAGATAGTTGTTGTCCGTGGGATGAAAAAACCCATTATGGTCGTGCCTGGGCAGAAGACCAAACATTATACCTCTTTGGTCTGGCAATATTTCTATCCAAAACCAGACAACTGTCTTGCCATATGTACCATATGTAAAAGTGGAATAAGTAGGTGTAGGGATGCTAACCACCTAGGAACATTCTCCCTTATACGCCACCTGCAGCGCATTCATAAAAAGTTACTGTCAAGTTCAGAAACTGTGGCTAAGACCGTAAGCAGTCCAGGGGCACCTAAATCCCTTTTTCCTGTTGTACCCAAGTGCCTGCAAACCACACCTCTACCTCTTCATCAATTTCCTCCTCAGGCAGGTATGGAAGTAGTCCTGCAGGCCATGTCACTGGCATGACTGATTGTCCTATCTGGGATTCCTCGGGAGGATCCTGCATTGCTACGCCAACTGCTGCCACTGCTGCTGTTGCTGCTGGGAGTCCATCATCATCCCAGAGAGGAAGAAGGAACACCACTACTTCTTTTACTAAGCAATTGACCCTCCAACAGTCCTTAGCGAGGAGGATGAAGTACGACAGCAGTCATCCGGAAGCAGAGCCGATAACTGAGGCCTTGACAGCTATGTTGGTGTTAGACGTGCATCCAGTATCCACCATTAGTGCAGTGTGATTTAGACAATTGATGGAGGTAGTGTGACCCCGGTACCAAATCCCATCTAGATTCCACTTCACTAGGCAGGAGATACCGAGAATGTACAGAGATGTCAGAAAAAGTGTCCTCAGTGTCCTAAAAAATGTGGTTGTACCAAATGTCCACTTAACCACAGACATGTGGACAAGTGGAACAGGACAGACTAAGGACTATATGACTGTGACAGCCCACTGGGTAGATGTATCGCCTTATGCATCTACAGCAACAGCGTCACCAGTAGCAGCATCTCAGAAATGCCAGCTTGTTCCAAGGCAGACTATGCTGTGTATCACTGGTTTCAGTAAGAGGCACACCACCAACAACCTCTTAGAGAAACTGAGGGAAATCATCGCCCAGTGGCTTAACCCACTTATACTCTCCTGGGGATTTGTGATATCTGACAACACCACCAATATTGTGCAGGCATTACATCTGGGTAAATTCCAGCACGTCCCATGTTTTGCTCACACAATAAATTTGGTCATGCAGAATTTTCTTAAAAATGACAAGGGTGTGCAGGAGATGCTTTGGGTGGCCCAAAAGATTTCTGGCCACTTTTCCCATTCAGCGACTGCATGCCAAAGACTGGAGTGCCAGCAAACACTCTTGAACCTGCCCCGCCATCACCTGAAGCAAGAGGGTGTGACGCGGTGGGGCTCAACCCTCTATATGCTTCAGAGGATGGAGGAGCAGCAAAAGGCCATTCAAGCCTATGCATCCACCTATGACATAGGCAAAGGAGGGGGTATGCACCAGACTCAAGCGCAGTGGAGAATAAGTTCCGTGTTGTGCATGGTTTTCCAGCCCCTTGAACTTGCCACACGTGAAGTCATTTTAGACACTGCCAGCTTAAGTCAGGTCATTCCTCTCATCAGGCTTTTGCAGAAGCAGCTGGAGAAAGTGAAGGAGAAGCTAAGACAGAGTGATTCCGCTCGGCATATGGGACTTGTGGATGAAGCCCCTCTTTCGTTTTGCCAGGATTCGAGGGTGGTCAATCTGTTGAAATCAGACCACTACATTTTGGCCACCGTGCTCGATCCTAGGTTTAAAGCCTATGTGGTGTCTCTATTTCTGGCCGACACAAGCCTGCAGAGGTGCAAAGACCTGCTGGTGAAAACACTGTAAGCTGAAGCGGAACATGACATGTCAACAGCTCCTTCTTAATTTTCTCCCGCAACTGGGGCTGCCAGGAAACAACTTAGGTATCCTAAGCAACCCGCTGGCGGTGATGCAGGGCAGACAGGACCAAGTTTGGACATCTGGTCCGGACTGAAGGACCTGGCAACAATTTCTGACATGTCTACTGTCACTGCATATGATACTGTCACCATTGACAGAATGGTGGAGGAGTACATCGGTGACAGCATCCAAGTAGGCATGTCAGACAGTCCGTACCTGTACTGGCAGGAAAAAGAGGTAATTTGGAGGCCCCTGTACAGACTGGCTCTATTTTCCTTAAGTTGGTCCCCCTCCAGTGTGTACTCCGAAAGAGTGTTTAGTGCAGCCGGGAACCTTGTCAGCAAAAGGAGTAGGAGGTTGCTTCCACAAAATGTGGAGAAGATGATGTTCATAAAAATGAATGATCAATTCTGCCAGGGAGACCAGCCTCCAGAAAGTACATAGGGACCTGTGGTGGTGGATTCCAGTGGGGACGAATTAATACCCTGTGAGTATGAGGAAGTCCACAACACTGAAGGGGGTGAGGAATTGGTGGATGAGGAAGATGAGGATGACATCTTGCCTCCATAGAGCCAGTTTGTGCAGGGACACATTAATTGCCAGCTTGTTTTGTGGGGGCCCAAATGAACCAATCATTTCAGCCACAGTCATGTGGCAGACCCTGGCACTGAAATGATTGGTTTGTTAAAGTGTGCATGTCCTGTTTATACAACATAAGGGTGGATGGGAGGGCCCAAGGACAATTCCATTTTGCATCTCTTTTTGTTCTTTGCATTATGTACTGTTTGGGGCCTAGTTTTTCTAACTGCCATCCTGTCTGCCACTGCAGTGTCACTCCTAGATGGGCCACATGTTTGTGCCGCCCACTTGTGTCGCTTAGCATAGTCATCCAGCTACGTTGGTGCAACCTTTTGGACTAAAAACAATATTGTGAGGTGGAAGTGTTCAGAATAGACTGGAAATGAGTGGAAATTAATGATATTGAGGTTAATAATAGCATAGGAACAGAAAAACCCACAAATTCTGTGATTTTAGCTGTTTTTATGCTTTTTTCCAAAACAATACAGATCCAAAGCACAAAACCCAGATCCCAAAACACGGAAGGGTGGTTTTGACAAAACCAATCCAGATCCAAAACACGAAGAAAGATCCAGATCCAAAACCAAAACACGAAAAGTGTCCGGTGCACACCCTTAATTATATATAATACATGCATTTGCGATATACTGTATATATTATATATATTTATGTATGTTTAATAAACACACTCATATATATATATATATATATATATATATACTATATATATAGGTTGAGTCTCCCATATCGAGAATGCTTGGGACCAGTGGTATTTTGGATATCAGAATATTCCGTAATTTGGAATATTTGCATACATCATGAGTTATCTTGGGAATGGGACCCAAATCTAAACCCAGAATGCATTTATGTTTTAATTATACCTTATACACACAGCCTGCAGAACATTTTATACAATATTTTCAATAATTTTATGGCTCAAACAAAGTTTGTCTACATAGATGAAATTCATTTATGTCACATATACACCTTATACACAAAGCCTAAAAGTAATTTTATACTTTATTTTTCATAATTTTGTGCCTTAAATAAAGTTTGTGTACATTGAACCATCAAAAAGCAAAGATTTACTATCTCAGTCATTCTAAAAAATTCTGTATTTCGGAATATTCCATATTTCGGAATATTTGGATATGGGAGACACAACCTGTATATATGTATACATATCTATATATATTAGAACCCCCCTTGAAAATCCTGCATTTGCCCCTGCCCTTGTTCAATAAAAAAAGTTCTCTTTTGGAGTCAGCGCGCATGACGTCATGACATCATGCCATGCCGCTGGAAGGAAGAGGTCAGAGGAGCCGTGGAGTGTGAGAAGCAGCGCCAGCCAGACCTGGAGGAGAAGAGGCCAGAAAGAAGGAGAATTCATCAAAGGATTAAGGTAAATCATGATTCATGAAACTTAGTGGTAGCAAGAGGAGTGGGGGCCCAGGGACCCTGCCTATTTTGTTAGTCTTGGGTCCCACAATTTCTAATGGCATCCCTGCTTGTAAGTTAGAGGCTTCATAATTCTGAAGTCTCCTGGACATGTTCAGATAGTAGGCATCTATATATTAAGCCAGTAACATCAAAAGACGTGACCTGTCTATAATATATATATTATTTTTCTGACTTAGGGCCTGATTCAGAGATGGATGCAATGCCGATATTTAAACAGATCAAACGCTTGTTTACCATTGCACATGCATGTAAGCCATATTGCACACACTCAGTGATTGTTTTGTGACTACTTTCGCACAGAGGATTGAATAGCAAAGTGAGGGAGAGGTAGTCAGCGTTTGGAGGAGGTAATGGGGAGAGGCTAAGCAAATGCAGGAGAATCTGACTTTTTAAACGCTATTTCATGGGCGTGCATAAATTAGCTATTGCGATCTCCTTCACAGCATGAGAGCTCTTTGCATGTCAGGAGAGACGCTGTGTTTGAGACAGGACAGATTTGCCACATTTGCTGTGTGTCTGCCTGATCTGCATCAATGTTACCAATGTTTACTCTGTTGCACATCATCGGACAGATATAAGAAGGCAGCAGTGGGAGACCCTATGCTCAGGTAAGCTTTGGAAACATTAGCATGTTTTCGTAAATGTGAACCGTGCAAAATCGCAGCTATGACTACATCAGCATACATCTCTGATTCAGGCCCTTAATGTGTATAAATAGTAGAGATGTGCAGGCTCAGATCGGTTCAGATTTTCCCGCCAAGTTTGGATTTTTCCCGCCAAATTTAGGGTCTCAGAAAGAGGCAAAATGTCATCTTTCATGGACAAAAGTCATACAAGTATTTTGAGTGATGCTCTAGGATCATCATACCGCAGTGTAAAATTCATAAAGTATTGTGATGCTGTTAGTCATTCATACTGTAGTGTAATATTCATACAAGTATTGTGACGCTGTCAGTCATTCAGTGTAATATTCATACAAGTATTGTGACACTGTCAGTCATTCAGTGTAATATTCATACAGGTATTGTGACACTGTTGGTCATTCTTACCGCAGTGTAATATTTATACAAGTATTGTGACACTGTAGTTCTACCCCTGTGCATTCACAAAAGCGGTGTGACTGCATAGTGTCATTTGTAAACAAAGCTTAAAAAAAAGCTAAAGTTAAAAATATATATTTTTCAAGTGCTGTACCCCATTTTGTTCATGGTTGTTGATATGGAGAATGATCAATTGAGAGGAGAGCAGGAACCACATTCTAGTACTGGAGCTGCTGCCACTAGTGACGATACTAGTCTGTCAACATCATCTACTAAACCGATGCCCAAGGCAAGGAGGGCTTAAGTCAGGGCATCTAAAATCAATGAACCAATCTTTTACAGTGGTAAATAAAAAAAAATCAAAGGGAAAGTTAGCTGCAGAAAGACATAAAATTGGTAATATGCCTTTCACCACATGAAGTGGAAAGGAAAGGCTAAGGCCTTGGCCTTTTTTATGACTGGTGGTTCTGTCTCTTATGATGATGTAAGCCCTTCTCTCTATAGAAGTTTCAACAAAATTAATATTGTTAAGGCACAGGAACCAACTGTGTGCTCAGAAATGTCACAAATCCCTTAGGAGAGTCTAAGTGTGTCCGAGGGTTCCATGTATGAGCCTGACCTTTTCAATACTCTACTCAAAGAGGATCCTCCTTCCACCATTTGTGTGCCCTCTGCAAATGTGGGGTTGAGCAGCACAAGTCAACATGCTGATATAGAAATCGAGGATGCTGCTGTGGAAGTGCACCAGGATGAGGAGGATAATTGTGTAGCGGACTATAATAAGAGTGTTGATGATGAGGATGTTGTTGTTGAGGACATTGTTTGTCTAAATTAGACACTAGTGTATACAGTTAAAACAGGGAAATACTGCAAAGGCGCTTATGACATCATGAACACTGTATCAGCCAGAAAATACAAATAAAATACATTTATTAAATAGTATACATAAAAGAAAACACTTATGCTCCCGAGAGTAAATAAATATTTACAAATAACATTCAGTAAAGCAATAGTGTAAGAGCATGAGGATATTTATCCAATTAGTAGCATAGAACATATACAATCTCAATTTTGCTGGTTCAAAAACATAAAAAATAGTCTCAATTAAAAACTAAATAGCAGGTCTCTTGTATCCAGATTATGTAATTTATACACAAATCTTCCACAGATGTGAGATGATAAGATTCAAAATAAAATGAAATGATATTCCTTGAGATGTAAATGAGATGCAATAGTCACAGCGCATAGGAGAAATCACTGATTACTCATGGCAACACAGTTCACTTTAGCAGACTCCGGTCTGAGATGCCGCTTGATAATTCCAGTGGTTATGGGAAATCGTGAGGTATGCATGGTTGTCGGTAAAGGACAATGGGAGCCAGCTCAAGACAATCACTCCTGGATTGATGCCGGTTCCCGTACTGATCCTAGGCCATGCCAAGCCTCCATATGTAGGGTCTCCATCCAGCTGTACAAGCTTTCTCCAGAATACTGACTGGTCAGACAATCTGATTGTGGATAGAGTGGACAGTAGGTGCTTCAATGTGGATGAAACCTGTAGCTTCGATGCGTTTCCATATGTTGCACAGTTTTTTCAAGAAACAGTTGTTTCCCATGGTAAGGAAAAGCCCATTGTCATGACTGGGCATAAGACAAATTTCCACTTCTTATGTGTGGAATTATTTCTTCCCAAATCCGGAGAAGAATTGTCAAGACATCTGTACTCTTTGTAAAGCCAGTGTAAGTAGAGGTAGGGAAAATCAGAAACTGGTGCTAAAAAATAACAAAAGACAGTCCAGCATCAGTTAGTTCCCTTGAATCAGCTAGATCCCTGAACCTGCAATCTCCACTGCCAACACCTTTTTCATCAATATCCTCACTAATGATCAGAGGTAGTTCTGCATCCTGGATAAGGCTAGGTCACTCCTCCCTTATCCAGTATTACTCAGAAGATTCCTTGAGCACTAGGCCTGCTGCTGCTCAGGGTGGATCTTAATTCCAGAAAGGAACCAAAAAGACTAGTAGTAGTAGTTTAAAAAAACAATTGACTGTTAAACAAGCATTTGATAGAGGAAGCAAGTATAACAACTGTCACCCAGTTGCACAGCGGATCACTGACGTCTAGATGGCTGTGCTAGTATTACATGGTAAAATAATAGAAATTGAGGATGATAGTGTAGAGGAAGTGAAAAATGAGGATGAGGGTGATATTTGTATCCAATCTAATGAAGATGTTGATGATGAGGATGTTGTTTCTGTAAATCAGCCACCAGTGGCAGAAGTTCTTGCTCGTGATAAAAAGAACGATATTGTCATGAGACCAGAAAAGCCACATCTTGGGTGTGGAATTATTTTAACTGAAATCCTGACAACAGTTGTGAAGGCATCTGTACCATTAGTAAAGCCAAAGTTAGTAGAGGTAGGGATGTCAACCATCTAGGCACTGCCTCCCTGTTACATTTGCAGCGAGTTCATGCAATTTATTTAACAAAATTATAATCATTTGTAAATTAATAACAAGCAGTCCAGTATCAGCTACCAGCAGCTTGGACCAGCATAGGCAATCTCCGCCACCAACACTCTCATCATCAACCTCCTCCTAAATGATTGGAGGCAATCTTTCAAAAAAATTGATTTGTGGGGGCCCAAACAAACAAAGGACTTCAGCCACAAAATGATCAGTCCTTGTCGTTAAAGTGCTTGGTTTGTTAAACTGTGCATGTCCTTTTTAATATCCGACATAAGAGTGGGTGGGTGGGCATGGACAATTCCATCTTTTCTTTACATTTTGCACAATTTGGGGCATTGCTGACTGACATTTTTATAGTTTATGAAACTGCCATCCTGTCTGCCACTGCTGTGTGGTAATGTTTCATAGATGTCCTATATTTTTTTAAACTGCCGTGCGTTTGTCTGTATTGGTGAAAAATAGTGAAAACAATATTGTGAGCTATGAGGTGGTTAAAAATGCCTGGAAATGGCTGAAAATTATTATTAATGTTAATAATACTGTAGGAACAAAAACAGGCCCAAATTATGTGATTTTAGCTGTTTTTATTTTTTTTTATAAATGATAAAAACAGACTCAAAATCAAAACACGCAATTACTGTTTTACAAAACCAAATACATATCCAAAACCTCGAAGGAGATACAGATCCAAAACCAAAACACGGGGGTTGGTGCACATCTCTAGTTAATAGCCATTTCAAGCAGACAAGCCTAACACATAAAATATGCTGCATAAAATATCGGCTGATCTCAGAATTTTTTGTAGAAATTACAACTTGGTTTAATAAATTATTTCTTCTTTACAAGGCAGCTATGATACAGCGTAACTGCAGTCTTCCGCACCATCTCTGTTACTCATAAACCTGTAATACTGTGCCATTTGAAAGAAACACTCAATCATCTTAAACACCATGTAAATTATTATTGCATGTGGATGTTTCCACTATTACAGTAATGATTGCTAATTCACTAATATAATGAGAGAGGACAATATGCTTCCTAGTTGGCACTGTGCAACCTTCTCCATTTAAACAGAATGATTATCAGCATTTACCTGCTTGAGATTCCTCTAAGTGGTTTGTGCTTGCAATGCATACATGCACATGAACAAAGATTAAATACATAATTTGTTCTATTTTAAAATAGATACATCGTATTTCTCAGCATCTAAAGGGCAGATATAATCTACTATATCTGAAAAACTGAATTATTCATATTTTAGCTATAACAGGTTAAGAAAACAGTAGAGAGTTGTTTTAATAATTTCGTTAATGAGTAATATGAAAGTCAAACATTACTATGCTCAATTGCTATATTATTACTTTACAGAAAAAAATCTTGCATGTACTACAGTATACAGCACAGCAATACATGCACTTTCTACTAAAACTGTATAGTAAAGAAAAAGAAAAAGCAGTCAACTGTTTGTAGACAAGCTATTTAATCAAATAGAACAAGGAAATGCAAACAAAAGAAACAATATATATATATATATATATATATATATATATATATATATATATAAAGGTCCTTATTCAAAGTTGGACATAAACAGAAATGCAAAATATATCTCAAGTAAAGTAGATTTTTGCAACCTATTCAGAGTTTTTCTGCATATACAAGTGTACAAATGTGACTCCTTCTACTTCACCTTCTGTATCTGGGCCATATGCGACCAGAGTACGTCTGGAGCTGTGGCTTCACTGTGAGTACTAAAATGTTTTTAAAAAGTTGCATTACACAATTTAAAGACATTGGCAGCAAAACAGAAAACTAAAAACATGAAAAATACTTAACTTTGCACCTGGGCAATTCAAGTTGCAATGCAAGGGGTGAAAATACAATTTTTTTTGCACGCTGGTTAAAAACTGGCTGTAGCTTACGCACCCTAGACAGCTTTATTTTTACATACCAATTTACATTTGAGTTTGGTCACACCAATCTCAAACCTAAATCTCGCTGAACATTTTGAATCTCCCCCACCTGCAGTGCAGCATGGTTTTGCGAAGGAGAAAAGTTACTTTTTTTGCTGTGTGCTCAATACATTTAATGGCCGGTTAGTTCAGATAATAAGTAATGAAGTGGCATTGAGCATCTGAAGTGGCATGGAGCATCTGAAATGCAAAGATAAACCAGACGCAAATATCTTTTTTTTCTTTTATGTCAACACAAAATAGATGTGCATTCCTCTCCTTCTCCAACTGAGTAGGAAACTTTTATTTGTGTAAAATGAGTGTTCAGTGCAGTGTAAAGTGACTTTTCAAACACTGTTCCAGCAGTTTTACTGTCTTTGCATAAATGGTTGTATTATTAATGTTTGTAACCAATCAGATGCAAGTTTCATCGATGTGCAACTTACACCATGTTGTAGTACCCACAACAGACAGCTACATTTGCTATTTTACGCCTGCCATTTTGACAAATGATGAATACACACACACCACACTCTTGCTGTACTTTGACTGCAAACCCACTTGCTGCATCTAAATGTCTATTTTGACCCCATCTCAGTGCTGTAACTAGCTATGGGTGATCGGTGCCGCCACACAGAGCGCAGAGGTTCTTTGGGCGGTACTGTTGCCACCCCATGGCCCTTGCTTCTAGCTAGCACCAACCAATGGGTGAAATTACGCCAACACACAATGGCCTCTGTGTAATGGTTGTCAGAAATGTCCATGACTATTACACCAAGAGGGCACCACTTTTATAACCAGTCCCTGTGTTATCCAGGCTGCCCTGACTTTCATGATTTTGGTAGACGTAGTAGACAGATTATGGGCTTTGAAGTAGTTATTGTTATTGCCAGGGCTGCCATCAGAAATTGTGGGGCCCGGTACTGACAAAATAGGCAGGGCCCCCTGGGGTATAGGGCTGACTTGGGTGGAGCTGTGGAGCTACTTCGGTGGTGATGCATCAATTGGTGCATAAACCAGAGATGCTAGACATGGTGTGGGGTAAAGGGCAGGGAAGGATGGACATTACTGGGGAACATAAGGAGGCTGGACAAAGGGGGCACTGGGCTGGCAAGAGTGAACTGGAGCAGGGAAGACAGGCTAGCTGGCTGGACTAGGAGGGGGTAGAGGGTGCAGGGAAGACTGGCTTGTTTGAGGGAGGGGCAGGGAGGGTAGGCTGGCTAAACTAGAGGGCTGGCTGGACTGGGGTGCAGTGGGCAGGGAAGGAAGGCTGGCTGGACTGGGGAGGGGGCTTAGGGACAGCTGGCTAGACTGGGGGAAGGGCAAAGAAAGTAGGAAGGCAGGTTGGCTGGAATGGGGGTTGGGGGTGCTGACAGGGAAGGCTGGCTGGCTGGAATGGGGGGGTGCAGGGAAGTCTGGCTAGACTTGGGGGGTGGCAGGCTGGCTGGACTAAGGGGGCAATGCAGGTAAGGCTGGCTGGACTCGCGGGGTGCACAAGGCAGGATCAACCTACCTGTTCTTTTCTTGGCACTTCCTGTCCTGAGAGAGAGGGGCGAAGAATGCACTGGGTGGCAAACAGGCAGAGAGACCATCAGTGTGCCGCTGCTGCATGTGAGCAATGGAGCTGGCTGTGAGCCAATCATAGCTTGGAGAACGGCAGCCAATCAGAGCAGCCGCTTCTGATTGCCTTCCGTTCCGCGAGCTGTAATTGGAGCTGGCCACAAGCCAATCACAGCTCGTGGAACAGCAGCCAATCAGGAGTGGCTGCTCTGATTGCTTGCCATTCTGCAAGCTATGAATGGCTCACGGCAGCTCCAGTGTTTACATGCCGCATCGCTGGTGACTTTCCTTGCCGCTGCCACCCGGGCCCCTCTCTCTCCGTACCCAGGACTGGAGGCCCGGCAGTACCCCCTGATGGCGGCCCTGGTTATTGCTAGTAAAAAGACCCAGAAAGGTGTCTTCTCTATTAGTGAAAACAAGATCCAGTGCTTAGACCCCCGTGTTTTGGTTTTTCACACTGAAATGATTTGGCAAAACCACTCTCAAGTGTTTTGGTTTGGTTTTGGTGTTGAATTTCTTAAAAAATGTATAAAAACATCTAAAATCATGTAACTCGGACCTATTTTTGTTCCTATAGTATTATTAACATCAATAAAATGCATTTCCAGTCAATTTACAGACCTTAAAATTGTGAGGGAGGAACTTAAATAGAAACCAAAATCTGTTTTTTAGATCCAAGTTACAAACTTGATGAGAAGACTCGAGTCAGGAGTGTGTTCGATTTTCATCAAAACCGAACCACTTATCTCTAGTTTAAAAGTCTTGGGGCTGTTACCAGTAACCATCATTCTTTGGAGAAGTGGGACTACAGAGCTATAAGTTATGCCACCTCCCTGTGTTTTAGTCAATAAAAAGAGAGCCATAAAGTACCTGCCATATAAGCAACAATGATAAATAAATGAAAAAGAAAAAAACACCTACTGATGAAAAAAACAACAACTTCATTTACATAAATGGCTGGTACTCTCTGGCTAGTTATAGTAGGTTGATTCTGCTCAAATCTCCATAGAATGGGCAAAGCATTTTATTATTATTATTATTATTATTATTATTGTAGCAGGGAGTTAGAATGATAGCTGGAAGGCTTTGATGAAGTAGTGGGTCTTGAGAGCCCGTTTGAAGGATTGCAAAGAGGTGGAGAGTCTGATGGGGAGAGGGAGAGAGTACCAGAGGTGGGGAGCACTGCAGGCAAAATCTTGGAGGCGGGAGTGGGAGGAAGTAATAAGCTGGCATGAAAGGCGGCGTGTATTAGTTGAACAAAGAGAGCGGAGAGGAGAGTGAAGGGAGATGAGATCAAAGATGTAAATGGGAGAAGATTGGGTGAGAGCTTTGAAAGTGAGTGTGAGAACCTTAAATTGGGTTCTAAAAGGGAAGGGGAGCCAGTGGAGGGCTTGTAGAAAAGGGGAGGCAGATGTACAGCATTTGGAGAGGAAGATAAGCTGTGCAGCAGCATTAAGGATAGACTGGAGAGGAGAGAGATGGTATTTGGAGAGGCCAGATAGGAGGAAGTTACAGTAGTCCAATCTGGAGATGACCAGTGAGTGTATGAGGGTTTTAGTGGCATCCTGGGTGACATAGGGTCTGATCTTAGAAATATTTGTGAGATGGAAACGACAGGACTGTGAAAGGTTCTAGATATGTGGTGTGAAGGAGAGGGATGAGTCCAGAATACCTCCAAGACAGCGCACCTTGGGACTAGATGAGATAGTTATTCCATCAATTGATAAAGAAATAGCGGGAAGTGAGGTTATGTGGGAGGGTGGGAAGATGATCAGCTCTGTCTTAGACATATTAAGTTTAAGAAATCGCTGGGACATCCAGGAAGAGATAGCAGAGAGACAGTTGGAGATATGAGTCAGAAGAGAGGGGGAGAGATCAGGGGAGGAAAGATAGATTTGAGTACCATCAGCAAAGAGATGATAATGGAAGTCAAAAGAGCTGATGAGTTCATCTAGAGAGGAAGTATAGAGGGAGAATAGGAGAGGTCCAAGAACAGAGCCTTGGGGAACACCTACTGTAAGAGGCTATGTGGGGGGAAGATGAGTCATGAGAGGAAACTGAGAAAGATTGGTTAGAGAGGTAGGACGACAGCAAGGAGAGGGCAGTGTCATGTAGACCAAGGGGAATGAAGAACATGCAGCAGGAGAGGGTGGTCTACAGTGTCAAAAGCAGCAGAGAGATCAAGGAGTATGAGCAGAGAGTAGTGGCCTTTGATTTGGCAGCAAGGAGGTAATTGCTGACTTTCGTGAGGGCAGTTTCAGTGGAGTGAGGGAACGGAAGCCAGACTGAAAAGGGTCAAGGAGGGAGTGGGAGGAAAGAAAAGCGGTAAGGTGGTTGTAGACAATCCGTTCAAGGAGTTTGGAGGCAAAAGGGAAGAGAGAGATGGGTCGGTATTTAGAAAGAAGGTTAGGATCAAGGGTAGTTTTTTTAAGAATGGGGGAGACAAGGGCATGCTTGAATTCAGAAGGAACGGTGCCTGATGAGAGGGAGAGGTTAATGAGGTGGGCAAGATGGGAGCAGGCAGAAAGAGAGAGGTATCAGAGGAGGCGGGAGGGGATAGGATCAAGGGGGGAGGTGGAAGGGGGGGAGGACCAGATGAAGGCCATGACTTCCTCTCCAGATACAGGGGAGAAGGATGTTAGAGTTGGTAAAGTTGATGGGGAGGGGAGATCTGGGAAAGGAGGAGGTGGAGAGCTGGGGGACTGGTTGGATAAGATGTCCTGACATATGGAAACATTTTTAGATGTAAAGTAGGTAGCAAAGTCAAAGGCAGAGAGCAAGGAGGGGAGATGTGGAGGGGGTGGGCAAAGTAGGGAGTTGAAAGTGATGAAGAGACACTGGGGATTAGAGGACTGAGAGGAGATGAGAATCTTGAAATATGACTGTTTATAGAGAGAGAGAGCAGCACTATAAGAAGAGAGCATAAATTTGAATAGGAGAAAATCTGCCTTAGAGCGTGATCTTCTCCACTGTTGATGATCAGCAGTTCATGAACACAAATATTATCTGGTGCATTTGGAATGCCAGGGTTGAGGAGCAGATCTGCGAGTGTGAGGAGTGATCGCTGGAGCAACAGAGTCCAGAGCAGAAGTAAGGGAGGTGTTGTATAGGGAAGTGCTTGCTCAGGGCAGGAGAGAGAAAGGATAGGGGAGAGACGTGAATCAAGCAGGGAAGGAAAGGAAACTGTGTCGATACCGTCAATGTTACTCTTAGTGATGGTGGCTTTTGGAGGTAGAGGAGGGGAAGGAGAGAGGGACAGGTTAAAAGAGAGAAGGTGATGTCAGAAAGTGGGAATGCGGAATTGGAGTAATCAGAAATATCACAATGGTGCGTGAAGACCAGATCAAGCAAATGGCCACTCATATGGATGGGTGAGGAGGTCCATTGGGAGATACCAAATGAAGACGTGAGGGTGAGGAGTTTGGAGGCAGAGGATTCTGTGGGGATATCAATTGGAATATTGAAGACACCTAGGATCATGGAGGGAAGGTCTGAGGAGAGAAAGTGAGATTTTAACAAATATCTATATATTCCACAAATTCCATTAATCAATCAGTGTGCATATATCATACTTAAAAAAAAAAATTCAATATAAATGTATTGGAAAAAAATAAAATTAATGAAGACAAAGTTGAATAACTTCAAAAAATCACATATTTGAGAAAATCTTATATTTTTAAAACAACTTTTTGAAACTTTCTTTGTCAAGACAAGAAAGTATAGCTAGGTACACACAGGAGTGAAGAGTATTCATTCCAACATCGGAACAAATGCCTGTCAACAGTTATTGTGCATCCACACTGGATGACTTTAATGAACGACATAACGATCACTGTTACATCATTCATTTACAATGCATTAGCCGTTAACGATATCGCTAGGTTTGATGTGTGGCACATCAAACCTGGCAACTAACGATAGCGACCTCCGGAGCGCACAATCACCGATACACACTGCGCAATGTAGGTGATATGTAGTTACAAAACGGCATATCGTCCCAACATCGCTTTAGCTTAAGATGCATTTCTAAACAAGGCAAGCAGGAAATTACACAATTGTTAGCATTCTAGGGTAGGTACTGTTCTAAGTAGCATCATAGTACAAAATTATAAAACTGACAAGTTATATGCTTGGGTTTTCTACCTCTCCCCTATTCCCAGAACCCAATGCAACAAAAAGCAAGCAAAAACCACAATACTAGATTCTACCGCAGCCCTCTAATCTGATGTTTCATGTTTGGTAGACCACAAATCTTTCTACATGTTATCTCTCTGAAAGGTTTAGATATATCTCCCCAATAATCAAAGAGAGACACTTTATGTATAACTGTTTTTTTTTCTACCACTACATTACAATACTGTAGCTACTATAGGCATTGCTGTTTTAGGTCTATATAGAAGATAAGAGCCTGCAGTAAATATTATTGCACAGTATTAATCAATTACCTAATTTAGTGGAAAATTAGCAATAAATACACATTTAATATTTTGTTAATTTTCTTTTTAAGCAATAATTTTCCAATTTTTAAAATATACTCAAATAATTTATTATGTTAAATTATAGAACAACCCCACAATAATATATAGTTAATAATATCTTATTGTTCAAAATAGGTGATTGCTAATATAAGAGAGCCCTGATTTCCCATGTTAAGCTGTAATCATGTGGAAGCCAGGTAAGTTTATGAGCCATTTATTCAGTTAATGCTGCACTGCATAAGTGGAACTAACTTGTCATTATGAGTGTCTTTTCTTGGAATGGGTATGAAAGGTTCACTGCACTTCATTTCCTTGTGTCAAATATATTGATAAAATTGAAGTGAAAAGCATGTGGGAGATGAATTTTTCCCAGGCCAGCGGATGTGCTTCTGATTGTTATGATGGCTCCTCCTTCAACAGGAATTCTCACAAGCTGCACAAACAGAGACATTTTCTTTCTTCACTGGTTCGATAAACCATACTGTGTATGTTTATGTATATTACATATCAGAGAGAGGATGACAAAGTACCCAGATAAACAAATTCCAATGGACTACAAACTATTGTGATAAGGTGAAAGTTTTATGATTTCTAACATACTGAATTTGTTCACATAGAATATGCTAGAATAGACAGTAATTTATATTATTAGAGACAGAAAGGAAAAATCTGAATAGTAATACTCAAGAGTAATTTAATGAATGGAAATATTTCTTATAAATTGTGTTAAATAAAGATAAATGGCTTGATTAGTGATACCAATGTCCTATTGTTTTGTAACAACTTTCTTATAAACCAGCTAAACTCCAAAATGCAAAGGTAAATGAGGTAAAATTCGGAATATACCATGCATCGCATATTGCATGTGATACATCTCGCCACTTATTGCATGCATACAAATGAAAACACAAAGGACAGCTTTTCCAATAAGAGTTGTCCTTTGTGTTGTGAGGACTTCCATTGGCATAGACATGTGGAAGCTGTGGTGGGAGGGTCAGAGCATTATCATTCAGATCCCTCTACAGAATTCTACAGTTAGAAGCCCATAGGCTTCTATATGCAGCTCCGCTTAGCTCATACTGGCACATCGCAACCCCATAGAATTCTATGAGGGCTGCAGTGCCAGCAGACTGTAGCGAATATCTCTTTGACTTCCACTGCGACCACTTTAATGCATGAGGGGATTGCGGCAAACCTCCGAAAAAGGCAGTTTTTAGAGGTTTGACTGCATTTTTATGGTTAAGGTTATTATGATTATGTGATTCTATGGAAGTGTGCTGGTTTTATTATATCCAGAGGTATGCCCTGCATTATTTTGTATAGGTTAAGTCTCCCATATCCAAAATGCTTGGGACCAGGGGTATTTTGGATATCGGAATATTCCGTATTTTGGAATAATTGCATACCATAATGAGATATCTTCGGAAAGGGACTCAAATCTAAACACAGAATGCTTTTATGTTTTAAATACACCTTATACATACAATGTGCAGGCAATTTTATACTATATTTTTAATAATTTTGTGCATTAAAAAAAGATTGTGTACTTACATGAAATTAATGTATGTTTCATACACACAGCCTGAAGATTACTATATACTATATTTTTAATAATTTTGTGCCTTAATCAAAGTTTATGTACATTGAACCATCAGAAAACAAAGGGGGTCATTCAGACCCGTTCGCGAGTAAAGGATGCTCGCAAGCGGGTCGATGTTGCCCCACTGCGCATGCGCATGATGGAGGGAGCTCCGTCGTGCTCATGCGAGATACCCGGACTGCGACAGCCAAGCTGTCGCTACAGGTCTCACACCAAAGGGAGCATGCTGTCGATGTTGATTGACAGCACGGCCGCTTTGGTGGGCGTGCCGGGGGCGTGCCTGCCAGACCGAACGCCTACCGTCTGAAGCCGGCTCCACTGACATCACTAGTGATGTCAGTGGGAGTGATTTTGGCTCTGATTGAGCCAAAATCACTCCAGGGCTTGCGGCAGCGAGACCCTACCGCAGGGTCTCCGTCGCAAGCCCGATGGTCGCGATAGTCAAGACCATCGCGACCATCATCATGGACGCTCGCTATAGCTGTGGGTGGTAACCCACAGCTATGCGAGCGTCCATGAGGACGCTCCAAAAACTGGTAGGAGGGCCCTGATTCAGAGCGAGCGCTCTGGTCAGAGCGTTCAGCTCTGAATCAGGCCCAAAGTTTTCACTCTCTCAGTCATACTAAAAATATTTCGTATTTCGGAATATTTGGATATGGGAGACTCAACCGGTACTTTATTTGTATTTTATGACATTGGATGCTTTTTGAATTTATGAGCAATATATGTGCTACATTGTTTTTTGGACTGCCTCTTGGATTTGGATTCTTTTTATTATTTTAACATTTTAATACACTTTTTGTATTTATAATAAAAATGTTGTATGTATTTTGTATCAATAAATCAACTTTTTGGTGTATCTCTCGGACTGCAATGATATTGATTGAAGAAACAGTTTAAAAGATACCTTGATGTGTGGAATTCATAACATTGAAACCTTAAGTTCAGTAAGCATATTGATATATTCACAGATTTAAAGGTACCTTGATGTGACCTCAAAATTCTGTGTTAGAGTGAGTGAATAGTATGCTGTACCTCCTAGACCATAGACCATCCCACACGTGTAGTGTGGGATGGTCTATGTTAAAGATACCTTTATATGATTACCACGGTGGTTTTCTTTGTGAGTAGCATACACTCTATTGAACCCCTATAGTCAAAATTTCCCTGCCATGTATGATAAACCAATTGATGATTGAAAAACAGTGATACAATACATGTTTTCTTTTCCTCTTTCATTTTCAATATACATCGAGGGAGACTACTATGAACTTTTACCCAAGGAGTCCCTAAGAAAGAAGTGCATGAGGACTCTTTTCCGATCCAAGGAACATGTCTTTTCCATTTATATAAGTATTTTTTCATGATAGAGCACCTATTGGTGCATCTCCTGTTCCATTTTTTTGTGTGATTATATCCTGCCCTGAAACAGTAAATAATTAACACTCTGCTCAATTACAGATGGTGGATGCTACTCACACATCTTCACACAGTCAATTTCCTGATGGGATCTCATACAGGTAAAAAATCTGAGACTGCATGTCAAAAATGTGCCATGCCCTTCTATATGAATCCAACATACCACATAGATCATTACTGCACAGCACATCAGTGGAGCTGCCACTCAAGCTCTTCTTGTTTAGAATAGCCTCCCCTCCTAATATTGCAAACTGCCACAAAAGACAGAAGAAAACTTTACAGATTTATGGGTGTATTCGTCATGTTAATTATCATGGACCCTGATAATTTAACATACTAATTCGATACGAGCGCCAGAGCAATTTATCATTGCTCTGGCGCGGAGACATATGATCCGAAAATCATCTGTCTCCCCGAAGTGTATGAATCTTTTCACTGCTCCTTTCAAAGCAGTGATGCTAGTGCTCATGCGTGAACTGCAGGTCATGCATGTGCACAAGAGCACAGATGCCCAGCAGAAGGAGCCAGAAAGGGGCCGAGGGATACGAAAGGATCCCTCTTCTCAACCCGGGACTCCATACCATACAGAAGGAGCAGGTTGCTTGCAGCAAGCGGGAGCAAATGCAATCTGAAGATGGCACATGCTCACACACTCGTTATTGTATGGGGACAGCTGGCCTGTCACGACCAGGGTTTCGCGGCATGTAGATTTGCGGTCCTTTCCGGCGAGAGTGCTGTGGCGCAGTCCTTCTGGCAGGGGAGCTGATATGTGGAGACTGGCATTACATGTACACAGATGTCTGCCAGCAATCATCCATCCTGGCAAGGGTAAGTCTAGTGGAGTCTCCACGTCATGACTGTCTGGGCGCCACCATCTTGTCTTTGGCCACGTGACATAGCAGGCCGATTGTCTGTGGGTCACCTGCTCTCTCTGGCCTATCAGGTTCTGTTACTGGGTACTTAAGGGTGTTTGGAGCGCCCTGTAGTTGCCAGTGCAATGTGTTCACAGCGTCAGCTGAGAGAGTTCTCTGCACTCATGAACCTGAGACTTGTGCTCCGGTGATTGCCCTAGCTCCTTGTCAGCCTCCGCCCTGCATAGCCTGCTCTGCCCTGCCTTGCACTTTGATGGAGATCAGCCCAGCATCTTCCATTAGACCCACTCCAGCCTGAACCTGTCTCCGCAGTTAACCCATTCCTGTGCAGCCATCATCACAGCATTACCGGATTCTCCTTTCAGCCATCATCACAGCATTTCCGGATATCCCTATCAGCCACTATTCAGCATACCAGGTTATCCATTTCACTCTTATAGTCTATCTAGAGTCACCTCATTCATCTGTGTCACTGATCTGGACATTTGTTTATTCCCACTCACTACAGTTCCCTTCCACCACATATATTAGTTTGTTATTACTGGACTGTAGTTTATCTTATTGTTCATGTCTATCAACATTCACATTAAACAACCTACCTTTCAGTTTAAATATGTTCTGGTGTCTACTCCTGTTACCGCCACGGGTCCATAACAAATACAGTTTGCATTGGCTAAATGGATTCGGCTACTGGACAGGAATCCAGAACAGATTTAATTCATGGCATGGCTTCCCGCCTGAAAGGATTGGAGAACATGCAACAGCAAATAGCACAGTATGTACAAGAAGTGTCACTCCGTCAGGATACCTTACAAGCTACACTAACTACTCCAAGTATGCCTGCAGTTACTTCTGTCTCCACTTCTGAGGTATCTGCCTCTGGGGTTCCTCCTCATTTGTATTTACCTACACCTGGCAAGTTTGATGGCAATCCTAAACTGTGTCGTGGATTTCTCAACCAGTGTGATGTACATTTTACCTTACAACCCTCCAGTTTCCCTACTCCTAAAATCAAAGTGGCCTATATTGTGTCTCTGTTATCTGGCTCAGCCTTAGATTGGGTTTATTTTCTCTGGGAGCAATCAGATCTGCTACTGGATAATTTCCTAGAATTTTAACTTCAGGAGGATATTTGATGATCCCAGAAGAACCACTTCTGCTTCATCCAGTATTATGAATCTGAAACAAGGTATCCATCCTGTCAGTCAGTACGTCATTCAGTTCTAGACATTGGCATCAGAGCTCAGATGGAATGAAGAAGCCCTAATATCAGCCTTCTGGCACTGACTATCGGATCAGATAAAGGATGATCTAGCCACTCGTGATTTACCCTCTAGTCTTAATGATCTAATTTCCCTCTGCAACAAGGTTGATATATACACTTTAGAGAGCGCCAAGCTGAGAAGCATAGAGCTGATCATTTTAGGCTTCATCCTCAAACTTCTCTTACCCATTCTCCTCTCTCTCTTACAGATGAAGGTTAATCATACCTGTCTTTTTAATGAAGAATGACAGAGACGCGTTCAAAAGAACCTTTGTTTATACTGTGGAGACACGGATCAACTGGTGGCTTCCTGTACCCGCAAGCCAGAAATCGCCCGTTCCTAACTAGTCCCGGAGACACTCAGTTAGGAGTAATACATCTGTCCCCAAAGCTGAACGACTGTCTTGTCCATAGCTCTTGACATTAAGGACCTCATTCAGAGCCACCCCCAAAAAGCGAGGACTCGTTCTGAATGAGGGCGGCCGCTTTTTTAAAAGAAATCTGGCCTCCTGGCCACTTACTTTTGCAAGCGGCCAGGTGATGGTCGCAATGGTTGCAACCATTGCGACCATCGGGCTTGCGACGAGACCCTTGTGGTAGGGTCTCATCTGCTGCAAGCCCCAGTGAGATTTCGGCTCTAACAGAGCCAGAAGCTCACTACTGACATCACTGGTGATGTCAGTAGGGCCGCCTACAAACAGCAGGCGTTCCTTCAGGAATGCCTCCATTTGTCCAGCCACCCCCCCACCCCACCTACAAAACAGGGTGAGCTGTCGGTCAAGATCAATAGCCGCCCTATTTGTAGCAAGCCCCAGAGTGAGTGAATTTCTCACTTGCTACGGGGCTTGCGCCTGTGCAGTGCGCACGCCGTGCATGCGCAATGCACAACCATTGACCCGCTTGCGAGTGGGTCTGAATGAGACCCTAAGTCTAGTCCTGTATTAGTATCTGCCCTCCTGGATTCTGGGGCAGTAGAAAATGTCATATCCCTTCTTTTGGCAGATAAATTACAAATTCCTTGCGTCACCTTGGATCATGCTATCTCCTTGATGTCTATCGATGGTAGACCTATTTCTAATGGAGCTGTGTCTAAAAGAACCCAACCTATTCTAGTTTGTATTGGAGCCCTTCATGTTGAACATATCAGCTTAATCATACCCAAGGCTTCCCATGAGATTATACTCGGATACCCATGGCTGCATAAGCACAACCCCAGAATTGACTGGAACACTATGCAGGTTCAGTCATAGAGTGAGGAATGCTAGTGGTCTTGTCTCCCAAAGATTCGACCTGTGAGAAAAATTCAGACGTTAGAAGTCCCATCTATGCCTAAAGAATTCAATCATTTACCGAAGTGTTTTCTCCAAAAGACAAGCTAATGTCTTACCTCCTCAAACAGTAATTCTCTTGGATGTATTCTGACATGGCGTCGGTTTCTGGTAGGGACAATGGATAGGTCCTATTGATTTATTACCTGGGAAGAAACTGACGCCATGTCGGAATACATCCAAGAGAATTTAAAAAAGGGATTTATCCGACCATCTACATCACCTGCTGGAGCGGGATTTTTCTTTGTTCCTAAAAAAGATGGAGGTCTGAGACTGTGTATAGATTATAGAGGCCTGAAAGATATTACAGTAAAGAACAGATGCCCTCTACAATTGATCATCAAATTATTTGACAGATTCAAGGGATCCACTATATTTTCTAAGTTAGATCTCCGAGATGCATACAATCTCATCCATATCCAAGCAGGTAACAAGTGGAAAACAGCATTCAACACAAGGGATGGTCATTTTGAATGCTTGGTCATGCCGTTCAGGCTGTACAACGCACCTGCTGTTTTTCAAGGTTTTGTTAACGAGTTCTTTAGGGATCTCTTATATGTCTCAGTTGTCATCTATTTAGATGATGTTTTGATTTTGATTTTTGATTTTTTTTCATCCTCTTCTGAGGAACACCATAATCATGTCAAAGAAGTCTTGTCTCATCTGAGGAGGAACCAATTGTATTGTAAATTGGAGAATTGTGTGTTCGGTGTACCAAGTATTCCATTTCTTGGATATATCATTTCAGGATCAGGTTTAGAAATGGACCCCAGGAAAGTCCAAGCAATACTGGATTGGTCTTGTCCCACGTCTTTGAAAGCCATCCAGAGACTTCTCAGTTTCTCCAATTATTATTGGAGTTTTATTAAGGGATTCTCCTCCTTGATGGCTCCCATCACAGCCCTAACTCAAAAAGGTGCCAATCCTGCTCTATTGCCTCCTGAGGCGGAGACAGCCTTTCAACTTCTCAAGCAAGCCTTTATAACAGCTCCAGTTTTGAGACAACCAGATGGCAACAGGCATTTTTTATTGGAAGCAGATGCTTCGTCTGAGGCAGTGGGAGCTGTCTTATCCCAGCGCTTCAAGGATAACTGGATTCACCCGTGTGGTTTCTTCTCAAAGATATTCTCCCCTGCCGAAATAAATTATGCCATAGACAAACAGGAGTTATTAGCTGTCAAACTGGCCTTAGAGGAATGGCACTACCACCTAGAGGGCGCTAAGTTCCTTTCACCATTTTTACAGACCACAGGAATTTTCTTTTCCTAAAAAATATTCAATGTGTAAGTCCTTGTCTGGCCCGATGGGCAATATTTTTTGACTGTTTTTGTTTTACCCTGTCGTATCATTCTGGGGCTCTCAATCTGAAGGCCGACATTTTGACATGGTCACTGTCCACTGATAGTGGTCCAGAAACACTGCGGAATACTCCCATGCTGGAGTCAAACGTTTTTGCCACTATACAACTGCAACCACAACTGGAAAGACCTTCTCTGGCCCCGGAGATGAGGAAACAATTGCTGACATGGGCCCACTCTTCTCGTTTTTCAGGTCATTCAGGCATTTGTAAGACCTTGGAGTTCCTGAAGAGATCCTTCTGGTGGCCATCAATGAAAACCGAGGTTACCAAGTTTATCATGTCTTGTACCCAGTGTGCCCAGCATAAATCTCCTCGACAGTCTGCAGCTGGTGAATTGGTGCCTCTTCCTGTACCATCTCGTCCGTGGGCACATCTTACCATGGACTTTGTAACAGACCTGCCAAATTCTAATGGATATACCATCTGGGTTGTAGTGGTTCGTTTATCAAAGATGGTCCATTACATTCCACTAGAGAAGTTACCCTCTGCACCTGATTTGGCTCACCTATTCTATTTGTTCACCATATATTTTGCCTTCATGGACTTCCTTCAGAAATCGTCTCAGACCGTGGTGTCCAATTCTTGGCAAAATTCTGGAGAGCCCTCTGCTCTGTTCTACAAGTGAAACTTAACTTTTCCACAGCCTATCACCCTCAAAGTAATGGGTCCACCGAGAGGGTGAACCAGGATCTTGAGACCTGCATGAGAATCTTTATGTCCTCATCCCAGGACAACTGGCCTGAGTCCCTTCCCTGGGCCAAATTTGCACACAACGCATCATACCACTCTTCTACTAACCAAACTCCTTTCTACATCATGTACATCATCCTAGGGTCCCTGAGTTCTGAAGTTTACCCGCCTTTGATGTATCAGCTGTGGATACCACTGTACAGAACTTTGCTTCAATTTGGGCACAAGTGTGGGCTCCTCTTGTTAAAACTTCCCTGCGGTACAAGGATCAGGCTAATAGGAAGCAAAGAAAAGTTCCTCAGATGTGGGTCGGGGATCAAGTATGGCTTTCTACTTACAATCTTAGCCTCATGGTACCGTCTATGAAGTTCGCTCCCTGGCTTATTGGACCATACTCCATTACAGAGATAATCAATCCAGTCTCCTATTGTCTTCAGCTTCCATCTTATTTAAATATCCCTAATTCATTTCATATATCTCTGCTCAAGCCATTAGTTCTCAATAAATTCCTCAGTGTTCTCCCTGTTCCCCCAGGATATAAACTGAAAAGGGGGTGGAATTTGAGGTGTCTCAGATTCTGTATTCTCGTATCCATCATGGTCATTTGCAATACCTGCTTGATTGGATAGGCTATGATCCAGAAGAGCATTGTTGGACCTGAGCTGAGGATGTCAATGCTCCCAAACTCATCAGCAAATTCCACTTGGCTCATCCTGAAAAGCCTAGAAGGTGTCCTGAGGCCACCCATAAGGAGGGGGGTACTGTCACAACCAGGGTTTCGTAGCATGAAGGTTTACAATCCTTTCCAGTGAGTCTAGTGGCATCTCCGTGTCACGGCTGTCTGGGTGCCACCATCTTCTCTTTGGCCATGTGACATAGCAGGCCAATCATCTGTGGGTCACTTGCTCTCTCTGGCCTATCACTTTCCTTTACTAGGTACTTAAGGGTGTTTGGAACGCCTTGTAGTTGCCAGTGCAACATGTTCACAGCATCAGCTGTGAGAGAGAGAGTTTTCTGTTCTCCTGAGCCTGAGACGTGCTCTGGTGCTTGCCTGAGCTCCTTTTCAGCCTCCGGCACTCTGCATAGCCTGCACTGCTCTGCCCTGTCTTGCACTCCGCTGGAGATCAGCCCTGCACCTTCCACCAGACCCACTCCTGCCTGAACCTGTTTCAGCATTTAACCCATTCCGCGCAGCCATCATCAGAGCATCACCAGATTCTCCTTTCAGCCATCATCACAGCATTTCCAGGTATCCCTCTCAGCCACTATTCAGCATAACAGGATATCCATTTCACTCTTACAGTCTATCTGGATTCACCTCATTCATCTCTGTCACTGATCTGGACATTCATTTATTCCCACTCACTACAGTTCCCTTCTGCCACATATATTAGTTTGCTATTACTGGATTTTAGTTTATCTTATTGTTCATGTCTACCAACATTCAAATTAAACAACCAACCTTTCAGTTTAAACTTGTTCCGGTGTCTACTCCTGTTACCACCCCGGGTCCAAAACAAACACAGGGCCTGATGCAGACCCGCTCGCGAGTGCTGAACGCTCACAAGTGGGTTGATGGTGGCCCAGTGCGCATGCGCACGATGGAGACGGCTCCGTCGTGCACATGCGTGAGACCCAGATAGCGATGGGCAAACCGTCACTCCGAGTCTTGTACCAAAGGGGGCGTGCTGTCAATGTTGAGTGACAGCACCCCCTTTGGTGGGTGGGCCGGGGGAGTGGCTGCCCAGATGGAGGCGTTCCCATGGGAACACCTACCGTCTGGGGCCGGCCCCACTGACATCACAATTGATGTCAGTGGGAGTGCTTTTGGCTCTGTTTGAGCCGAAAGCACTCCAGGGCTTGCGGCAATGAGACCCTACCACAAGGGTCTCATCGCAAGCCCGATGGTCATGATGGTCTTGACCATTGCGACCATCTTCCTGGCCGCTCGCTATAGTTGTGGGAGGTCACCCACAGCTATATGAGCGGCCAGGAGGCTGCTTTAACAATCAAGAAGTACAACCCTGATTCAGAGCGAGTGCTCTGTCAGAGCGTCCGGCTCTGAATCAGGCCCACAGTCCCTAACATGGCCATTCCACCAGAGAAGGCTAAGTAAGAGATATCTGTAATATTTCCTGCTTTAACATTTTGATGAATGGCCCGAGCAAAATGTTAATTTTCACCTGCTTTTGTAAGAATTAAGTGATGATGAATAGGCCTCTTAATCAGAAATAAACACTATACTGTTCTAGGATGCTGACTTGACACTCTGTTGGCTGCAATTTGGACTTTGCTCTAGAGAGTGTTATGATGTCTCTTCAGGCACAATGCAGATGAGTGATTTTAGCATCTTTCACCTCTGCCTGCAACTTGACTGGTCTGACAACATTTAATAAGGAATGGCTTTACTCTAAAGTGAGGTCAATGATGAGTGAGGTCTCTGTGATTCCACTTACAGAAGAGCAGGCAACTGTATAACACAATTGCTTTGGTTCTGCAAGTTACCCCTTACTTGTGGAGCTACCTTCATTTCCAAACTTGTATTACGCCTAAGTTGCTCACTCTTTTCTACATAACCCTCACTGCTCTATATCTTGTTGTAGATATTCACAAAATATACCCTTGTCACATCACATACAAAATGCTATCACTTTATGAAACTGACAAATGTACTTGGTCTCAAATGTAAATATGAAAAAACAGGTTTGGTTATGAATGGAAGTCTGCATTGTGCCCCTGAATAAAGTTATTTTATGGCACTGAAATGTTGAGATTGCAAATTAAATTACACTATTCGGTTCAAAGATTTGGCTGCAGCAATGCTGCATTTACACCTACATTTATTTGTGCTTCTCTTCTGTACAAAGTTTACATTAAATTACTTTATTTATTGCTTTAATATTTACCAACAAAATACTTTGAAATCTACACTCTATTTAGCACTTGTCAGTGGCATATAAACTGTCCCCGCAGACCCACGAGGTGGCTTAGGGGCACCGGTGGCCAGATTAAGGGGGGTCTGCAGGGGCCATTGTTATGCCACTGCCTACAGCAACTGTGAATGCTGGCCTCTACAGAGGCCTGCGTTCCCAGTGATGCATTGTGTGGGTGACGTCATGATATCACACACAATGTGAGGAGCCTGCGCACCTGCTGGAACCAGTTAGATCCAGTCAGCAGCAGAGGAAGCCCTGACAGCATGTAGCCAGCAGTGAGCAGCATGGTCAGGTATTTACTGCACAGGGCTGTGGGGGGCCAATAGGGGGATGTTCTGCACTGGGAGGGGGCACTGCATAAGGGGAACTACTTTAGTGGGGACTTCATAAGGGGGCACTACTACAGGAAGGGGGCAGAACTACAGGGGACACTGCATAAGGGGCACAACTACAGGGAGCACTGCATAAGGGGCACTACTACAGGGGGCACTGCATAAGGGGCACAACTACAGGGGCACTGCATAATGGGCACTACTACAGGGGGCACTGCATAATGGGCACTAACCTGATACATGCAGAATTTACATGTTAAAACCTATGTTCCCAATATTCTGGTTCTACATGGACTTACTGTAGAAACTGTGCAACCTGTCTTGAGCTGAGGTGACAGACTGGCAGCAGTGGAGAGGGGGGTTGGTGAGGTAGATTTTTCAGGGTGGGATGTAAAGGGCATTACTGTGTGGCTTAATGTGTAATGGACATTACAATGTGGCACAATGTGCTATAAGGGGTATTAGTGTGGCATAATGTTATAAGAGGCATTACTGTGTGGCATAATAGTGTTGTAAGGGGTATTACTGTGTAGCATAATGTATTGTAAGGGGCATTACAGTGTGTCATAAAGTATTCTAAGGGCATTACGGTGTGGCATAATGTGTTATAAGGACATTATAGTGTGGCATAATGTGTAAGGGGCATATTTTTGGGGGGCAGGGGGGAGCAAAATTTATCGTTACGCCACTAGCACTGGCCCAATGTTAACATTATTGCTCATAACTTACCAAGAAATGTAGAGGTCAAAAAAAATAGTTTGTATGTATTTTGTTTTGCAGTTAGCAATTATACTTCCTGGAAGAAATTTTAAATCTGCAACTGAGCCTATATGTGCTTTCTGTTTGCAAATTGCAATGAAGTGTACAGTACAGTACAAGTGTGTTTGACTATATCGTAACAGATCTAATTGCATGTACCTTTGGTAAACAAACTAAAATATGGTTCAGGGGACAAGAAATAATTTATTTTATTCTATATTAAATCAGATGTGTCCTCATACACCTAGCCTCAATACGCCAAATGAAGTGAGACACCTGGCATGAGTGAGCAGCTCTAAGAGGTGTAGCATACTGTCTTTTTCTTAAAATTTTGCATCTTGTCACATTGCAAATGCAGCCAAACACTACTCAAAGCATACTAGAGACAAATTAATTTGCAATTGTCTATCCTTGCGCTCACATTTGTATCTTTATGTGTTTGTTCATCAATTAGTGTTTCCAGAAACCTATGGGGAGCTGAAGGATGGGTGATATTTATATTTTTTTGTTCTTTAATTAATTATATTCTTTTTTGCGCCTGATCTCGATATACTGTTATATATGTAGGTTCTCTCTCTCTAAAAAAAGGCTCTGTTAGTGGTAGTCACTATTAGTCAGTGTCACTACCACTTACTCTAAGTAAAAAAAACAAAAATTATTTTTTTATTAGAACTTGTGTGCATTCAACTAACACAGGATGGCTGTGCTACCTTGTTTAATGGCTAGTGGGTCCAGTAAAGGGCCACTGCTGTAAAATGTATGCAGTGCAACAATGTTGTCTATTACACACCCTAAAAAATATTTTTTTTAGAAAGTACTGTGTGTGTCTGTTGCACCCCACAAAAAATAAAAATATTTTTTAATTAGAAAGCAATATGTGTGTGCATTCATCCACCACAGGAAGGCTGTGCTATCTTGTCTAATGGTCAGTGGGTCAAGTCAAGGCCACCATCATAATATTTGTGCAACATGTCGATATGGATCATGTTGATCAATCGATAGAACAGCTAGAGCAGCAACCAAGTACTAGCATTGCAGCTGCTGCCACAAGTCATGATGATACAAGTCATTCAACATCATCTAGTAAAGCCAATGCCCAAGGGCATAGAAGGTTTAGGTCAGGGCATTTAAAACCAAAGAACAAATTGTAAAGAAAAAAACACCTATAATAAAGGGAAAGTTTGCTGCAGAAAAACATAAAATTGCCAACATGCAATTCACCACACAAAGTGGCAAGGAAAGGCTAAGGCCTTGGCATTTATTTATGACAACTGCAACTGTCAGTGAGGCATCTTCTTCTGCATTTCATGATGATGTATGCCCTTCTCACTCAGTGTTATATTTACTAAAGTAAGAGTTCTTAGAAGTGGAGATGTCAACATGCTGACAAGCATGACATAGAAACATAGGATGTTACTGTGGAAGTGCAACAGGATTAGGGAAATATTTGTGTAGCTGATGTCGGTATAAATGAGGACATTGTTGATGAGGATGTGAGGATGTTGTTTGTGTAAGTTGGGCACCAGTGGAAGCAGTTCTTGCCTGTAAGACAAAAAAATCCACCTTATGTGTGGAATTATTTTTACCCAAATCCTGACAACAATTGTCAAGCCATCTTTAGCATTTATAAAGCCACAGTAAGTAGAGGTAGGGATGTTAACCATCTAGAACCTCCTCCCTGTTAAATCATTTGCAGTGAGTTCATGGAAAGTTTTTGGAAAAATAAGAAACTGGTGCTAAAAAAATAACAACATACAGTCCAGCTAAGGCTATGTGACTCATTCCCTATCCAGGATTCCTCAGAAGATTTCTTGAGCACTAGGCCTGCTGCTGCTGCTGGGGTTGGATCTTCATCCCAGAAAGGGACCAAGAAAGTTAGTAGTAGTTTAAAAAAACAATTGACTGTTAAACAATTATTTGATAGAGGACGCAAGTACTGTATGACATCTGTCACTCAGTTGCACAGTGGATCACTGATGCCATGACAGCTGTGCTAGTATTAGAAGGTGAATTAAGAGAAATTGAGATGATAGTGTGGAGAAAGTACAAAAGGAGGATGAGGGGGGTATTTGTGTCCTAGCTGATGCTAATGATGATGTTGATGATGAGGATGTTGTTTGAATAAATCAGCCACCAGTGGCCGCAATTCTTGTTTGTGATAAAAAGAAAGCCATTATCATGCCTGGGGATAAGACCAGAAAAGCCATCTCTTGGGTGTGGAATTATTTTAACCCAAATCCTGACAACGTTTGTGGAGGCATCTGTACCATTAGTCAAGACATCTTTAGTGTTTGTAAAGCCACAGTAAGAGGAGGTAAGGATGTTAACCATCTAGACACCTCCTCCCTGTTACTTCATTTGCAGCGAGTTCATGCAATTTATTTAACACAATTATAATAATTTGTAAGTTTTCAAGTAGTCCAGTATCAGCTACCAGCAGTTTGGGCCAGCACATGCAATCTCCTATGCCAAAACCCTCATCATCAACATCCTCCTTAATGATTGGAGGTAGTCCTTCCAAAAAATTGTTTTGTGGGGGTCCAAACAAACCAAGGACTTCAGCCACAAAAGTGTCAGTATTTCTCACTAAAGTTCTTGGTTTTTAAAAAAATGCATGTCCTTTCTGATATAGAAAATAAGAGTGGATGGGAGGGGCAAAAGACAATTCCATTTTGCACCTTTTTTCTTTGTATTTTGCACTATTTAGGGCATTGCTGACATTTTTATAGTTTATTAAACTGCCATCCTGTCTGCCACTGCTGTGTGGTATTTTTTTTAACTGCCGTGCATTTGTGGCGCTGCTCTGTCGCTTAATTTAGCCATCCAGCTCACTGAAGCTTTTGGCCTATATTTGTCAAAATTTGTGAAAACAATATTGTGAGCTTTGTGGTGGTTAAAATTGACTAGAAATGCCTGTAAATTATTGCTATTAAGATTAATAATACTGTACAGCCATGGCCAAGAGTTTTGAGAATGACACAAGTATTGGTTTTCGCAAAGGTTGCTGATTCAGTGTTTTTAGACCTTTTTGTCAGATGTAGCTATGGTATACTGAATTAAAATTACAAGCACTTCATAAGTGTCAAAGGCTTTTTATTGACAATTATATTAAGTTAATGCAAAGAGTCAATATTTGCAGTGTTGACACTTCTTGTTCAAGACCTCTGCAATTCGCCCTGGCATGCTGTCAATCAACTTCTGGGCCATGTACTGACTGATGGCCACCCATTCTTGCCTAATCAATGCTTAGAGTTTGTCAGAATTTGTGGTTTTTGTTTGCCCACCTGCCTATTGAGGATTGTCCACATGTTCTCAATGAGATTAAGGTCTGGGGAGTTTCCTGGCCATGGACTCAAAATTTTGATGTTTTGTTCCCCGAGCTACTTAGTAAGCACTTTTGCCTTATGGCAAGGTGCTCCATCATGCTAGAAAAGGCATTGTTTGGCACCAAACTGTTCTTGGATGGTTGGAAGAAGTTGCTTCATCCTGTGTCATGCCAACAGTAAAGCATCCTGAGACCATTCATGTGTGGGTTGCTTCTCAGCCAAGGGAGTGGGCTCATTCATAATTTTGCCTAAGAACACAGCCATGAATAAAGAATGGTACCAAAACATGCTCCAAGAGCAACTTCTCCCAACCATCCAAGAACAGTTCGCTGATGAACAATGCCTTTTTCAGCATGATGGAGCGCCTTGCCATAAGGCAAAGGTGGTAACTAAGTGGTTTGAGGAACAAAACATCGAAACTTTGGGTCCATGGCCAGGAAACTCCCCAGACCTTATTCTCATTGGGAACTTGTGATTAATCCTCAAGAGACAAACAAAAACCAACAAATTCTAACAAACTCCAAGCATGGTTAGGCAAGGATGGGCAGCCATCACTCAGTATGTGGCTCAGAAGTTGATTGACAGCATGACAGGGTGAATTGCAGAGGTCTTAAAAAAGAAGGGTCAACTGCAAATATTGGCCCTCATTCAGAGCCGTACGCTCTGAGCAGAGTGCACGCTCTGCATGAGGGCCGGGCTCCATTTTCATGGAGCGTCCTCCTGGACGCTCGTATAGCTGTGGGTCACCACCCACAGGCTATACGAGCGTGCATTTTGATGGCCGCGATGGTCGTGACCATCGCGACCATCGAAATTGCGAGCCGGAGCCTGCGGTTGAGGTTTTCAACCGCAAGCTCCGGAGTGATTTTGGCTCTATCAGAGCCAAAATCACTCCCACTGACATCACTAGTGATGTCAGTGGGCCGGCTTCTGACGGGAGGCGTTCCCATGGGAACGCCCCCGTCAGGGAGGCACGCCCCCGGCACGCCCACCAAAGGGGGCGTGCTGTCAATCAACATTGACAGCACGCCCCCTTTGATCGGACACAACGAGCGAAGGAAAGTCCTTCGCTCGTCGTGTCTGGCGCATGCGCACGACGGAGCTCCCTCCGTCGTGCGCATGCTCAGTGCAGACCATCGACCCACTTGCGAGCGGACAGCTGCTCGCGAGTGGGTCTGAATCAGGCCCATTGACTCTTTGCATAAACTTAATGTAATTGTCAATAAAAGCCTTTGACACTTATGAAACGCTTGTAGTTTTACTTCAGTATATCATAGTAACATCTGACAAAAAGGTCTAAAAACACTGAAGCAGCAAACTTTGTGAAAACCAACACTTGTGTCAGTCTCAAAACTTTTGGCGATGGCTATAGATACAAAACAGGCTCAAATTACAGTATGTGATTTTAACTGTTTTTATCATGAAAAATATACAGATCCAAAACCAAAAAACGTTGAGGATGGTTTTGTTAAAAAATAACAAAAACTAAAACACAAATTAATCCAGATCCAAAAACAAAACCAAAACCAAAATACGGGAGTCGGCGCACATCTCTAATTCTAACACACTACTGCAATAAACACATAGCAAAATAATTACAGACTAACGTTTTGCAATCTATTATGCATACAATAACCCAACTGAAAATATTAATCATTCTATTCATAAAGTACAAAACATCTTCTCACACATAGTAAACTTATATTAAGTTGGTTAAATATTTTGTGCATTGTAGAGGGGAAGTAACATGCATGATTACTTACACACCCTGTCCAATTTTCAGGGCCATCTCATGCAATCCCACCAACACCATCTCCAGTTGTGATTAATGATTTGGGAGGAGAGGAACACATCATTCTCACAGTTATAGATACAGCAGAGCCTGCAGAGAAGACAGCAGAAGCCACATTGGAGAACACTTCTGAATCCCAGCAGCAGCTGACCTCACAAACAACTCCAACCACCTCAACTATGGAAACAATGTGCGAAGTCTCCTGCAGAATGCAAATAGATTTTATGAGAGATCAAACAAAACAAATTAATACAATATCATCCCATTTAAGAAATATAGATAGAGCAGATGCCACAGTACAAGAACCAGAATGGCCACATCTTTTGCTCATCATTTACAAGACATTAATCAATCTGTTAGGAGTCAAACACTACTGATGCTGCATAGAGAGCTACATATACAAAGATTCACTATACCTGCTCAATTAACATCCACAGCAAGCAGCCACACAACCACACCACCAACCTCAGCTCCCACAATCCCACCATGGCATAATGTGCTTACACGTGTGTATGTTAATTCTATTTGTGACTTTAGCAAAATCTATTGAAAGATGTACGTTTCTGCTTCTGAAATAATTCTATAGTACATACTACATGTACATATATGACACATTTCACCATAGTTAAAACAATTAACACATGCCACTAGATGTAATATATGGTCACCATAAAAATTGGAATTTCTTTTCTGTAATTTTTTTAAACACAAAAACTGTATAATTTGCACAATTTTAAGACAATTTATTAAAACACATTTACCATATAACAATGTAAATGCATGTCAGCATCTCACATAGATCGATGTACTGTATATAACCTCTATAATGTAAAGAAAAGGTATAGTAATATATGACTAGAGTAACAGGTTAACATAACATGATTTTTGGTGTTTTTTTTTTAATAACTTACATGGGAAGTACTGTTGCATCATCCTATCTCTTAAAAAGTTAAAGGGACTCCTGGCTAAATTATTATTATTATTTATTAGCAGTTTCTTATATAGCGCAGCATATTCTGTTGCGCTTTACAATTTAAAGCAACATTAATAGAACAAGACTGGGTTGTAAAAGACAGACATAAAGGTAAGAGGGCCCTGCTCAAAAGTTTACAATCTATAGGGAATTAGGTGTTGATACACAAGGATAGGTGCTACAAATTGCAAATTGGTTCAGCCAATTGCAGACATCATTGCTGTTTGTCTCTATATTGCCCAGCTCTGCCCTATCTTGCCCTATGGCAATATTATGAAGCATACAGCATGCATTTAAAGATGTCACCTACATAAAGCAGGAGACCACCTGATTTATCTAGACATCTGAACTTGCTGTTCAAAAGGATAAAGGTGCATTCTTTCATGTTCTGGGTGGCTATGTGAGCCTAATTGTATTTATGCTGAGCAGGGCTATGTGGGATCAACAAAGGTATCATAAGCCAGGATTGACACCCATATCCTGAATTGCCTGAAAATGAAAATAAAAGAACAATAAAACAAAGACAACAATGTTAATGTAATACAGTATCCATCACTGTTGTTGAAATTTGACCGTCAAAGAACGATGACAGGTTGGACGGGATGTACTAAGCATTGCATCTTCAATGCTGTACATTCTACCACTTATCAGGTATATATATACAAGTGATAATATCACCAGTATGTACATAGAAAATCACAAAGGGCAGCACTCCTAATAAGAGCTATCCTTTGTGATAGAGGGACTTCCGGATTTATGAAACATGCGCAGAATGATGCATGCACCATGGGTGTTGCTTGAAGGGATCCTATTGTATCCCTCTCAGGGGGAAGTGTGGAAAGAAGCCCATAGACGTCTGTTGGGAAATACCATGTAAAGATGATGTCACCCACCTCGTCCAAGCTCCGGAATGTATCGCATTCCGGAGCTTGGTATATATGGGAATGTGGCCAAAACTAAAGAACTGGGGTTCTCTGGAGTTTTGACCACAATTCACCCTTCAGTACATCCTGCACGTTATCTTTTGACCAACCTGCACAGGTGTTCTCATTTTGTAATGCAAAATATCACAAAACAAAGTTGCTGCATTCAGAAAAAAGATTTAAGTTTTGTAGGTTAATGTTATGACCATGGATCTTTAGAGGTCCTTGACTAACAAACTTGCACACACCTGGTATAGATGAAGGCACTGCTAGCAGTTATAGCAAGCACTACATACCTAGTAGCCAGCCTCTGGCATCTTCCCAGATTCAGATTTGTCCCATAGAGCTGACTGGCGCAGGTCATAGGTATCATGACAAGTTACCACACTCATAATATTTTTGTTTACATCACAGACCACCTACACATTGAGTAGGAGGAAGACATGCCTTTTGACAAACATTCTCCCCCTTAAGTGTGATGCTTTCAGCACAATATAAGTACATTCAATGGTTCCAAAGGAATTGGTATATAATGCCGGCTGTCAGGGTGCCTCCTGTCAGAATACCGACAGCGGCATCCCAATGGTTGGTATCCCGACAGAGCTCGGGTAAGTATACCTACCCTCCCCCTTCCCCCTAACCCTCCCTTTTTGTAGCCTAACCCTCCCCACCCCGCACCCACTCCCTAACCCTCCCCGTTAGTGCCTAAACCATACCCCTCCCCCTTAGTGCCTAAACCTAACCCTCCCCTCTTTGTGCCTAACCTTATGCCCCCAGTGGTGCCTAACCCTAACCCTCCCTCCTAGGGGTGCCTAACCCTAACCTCTCCCCCAAAACTTAACCCCAATAGGCTCCTTACACCTAACCCTCCCTCCCCTGCGGCAAATGCAAAGGGCGCCCTGGACATACCTCATTTGGGCTGGCATCCTTCGGTGTTCCGGTGTCGGGATTAAGATAGATGATGGTATTTCAACACCTGTCTTAAGTCCCTTGTTGGGATTCCATTGTTGGTATTGAGACCAGCGGCATAACACATCCCATTCTAAGGACATAAGAAATTCCTGGGAGCCTATAGAAGGCAACCTTAAGTTTCTGCCACCCTTACTCATGACTGGAGTTAGAAATATATGTATGCCATATTTTATTGAAGGTCCATGACACTTAAGTTACAGTAAATGCCTAGAAAAAGTAACTTGTGTAATCCCTAACACACTAGAACTCAGAGACTGAAAGGAGCCTGTGGCCATAAAGTGCAGGGCACACAATAATTTATGCAGCCTAGACACTTCAGAGTTACTACCAGACAAAGTTGCTAAGTCATCTCTCAACTGCTCATATAGATTCAGGAGGTTTGTGCAATTCAGCCTAAAATGTGTGACAGTCTCCTGATCTGAGAGGGAGTCCAGGGCCATATGGGATCTATAGGTACATCTGGCACATAATCTTATGGGGCCCAGGATCTGGTGTTGTTCCTGATCCCTCCACCTGTGCTGTTCCTCACTTAGAGTGAGGAGCCCAGTCATATCAATTTTAACAGCGTTGAAATTAACAGCCATTACTACAGCCACACAAAAGTGAAATGGGCTCAGGGCAGGTTTATATAGGTTTTACATTTGTAATTAATATGCCATATATGTGTAACAATAGGCTTCAGATGCTGATTCTCATTAATCTTGCTGGCCATGGGGCCATATTTTGTATGGTGAGATATTCGTGCAAGTTTCCAGTGAGTTTGCAATTTAATCACTATTACATCCGGCGAGATGTTTAACATGAGAAACACCTCATGTTGTGTTTCGGTGAGAACAGTAGATGTGATATTTTGGCGAGTTAGCATGTAATCACATTCTATTACATATGGTGAATCCAATCTCACCGGGATCTGGCATGAATCTCGCACATTGGACATACTCACACTCTATTACATTTATCCCTCTGTCTTTGATTAAATTATTTTGCATAATGCATACTCTATTTAAATTGATCCCAAGGGACTGACTCCCTCTGCTCTAATATGAGATACATCTGTATTCCTAGATTAAGCATGCTAGTGAAGAACCTAATGCTCAGAGTAGGTTATGTTACTAATACAGAATTCAATCTGACTGCATTTGCAGTGTGTGTATTCTGGTCACTCGTCTACCTTGTTTTGTGCAGTAGCAGGGTGTCTCTGTTTTCACTTTAAATTGTCCACAAAAGCAAGCAAGCTTTACAATCAAAACAATCAATTCTAAACTGCCTAAACTAATCAGTCCACGTTGAAAGTGACCCTTTAAATTGAGTGTGAAATTGAGAGATGGAGCTCCCTTTTCTCTCTGAAGTGTAGTGCACTGTACTTGGAGAAGCCATCACTTCCTTTTGTAAGTGGGTATGTTAATAGTGCTGTTCCTGCAGGTATTATGTGCTAACAAAACCATGTGTGCCTGGCTCTTCAGAGGGTTACTGGAAGGCAAAGCAAATCTTGGCCATCTGGCATCACCACATTGCATATATATTATCCAGATACTACTGCTTAACATACTTGTAAACCTAACTTGTCTCTCTCAGGGTTTGATTTTAATTTGACTAATATTCCCGGTAATAATAACATCTAATTAGAACATCCATTAAAAGTTAGTAACATTAATTTAACAGGGAAACATCTAATGGAGTTCTTAAAACAGCATTGGCATGTTTCCATTAAATTAATGTTACAAACTTTTTTAAAGGATGTCTTAAATAGGAATCATTAGTGGTGGGAATATTAAACAAATTAAACTCAGGCCTTTATTAAGAGGTGGGAGCATTAATCAGAGCAAAGGTGTCTGTTGTTTTTTGAGCCTATTTAAACCATGCAGCAGGAAGTAAATTTAATTTATATTATAGTACATGTATTGTCTTATGTATAAGTGTTAGTGGGAACCAGCCTAAGGAATTTTAAGTCACTGCTAATGTCATATTAAACTATTGGACCATATTTAAAAATAGATAAATAGATTGCAAATGTGTAATAAAAATTACTATTTACACGGATTACATTTTTATTTTAATGCTTTGTATTTTGCATGCTAATTGCCAAGTAAGTTAATTAGCTAAAATGAACAAGGAGGATTCTGAAAATGTTAACAATAATGAAAAAAATGATCGTTAATACATATAATTGTTTATACAAAGGAGAGGGATAATGTTTCATCACTTCTAATTTATATGAAATGATAAACAAGCAAATTGAATTATCGTTTTGCTACGTATGATCTCACTTTGTTTTATAAGGAGTTGCAGCCCCATGTTCCAGCTTCTTTACAGCATTATCTTTGAACTCACTTGAAAAAGGTAATCTGGGTTCTTCTTAATGCTGGCCATACACTAGTATGACCAGCATAAGTTAAGATTCATCTTACGATTTCCCTTGGACTCCCCGGCAGCTCCCTGGCAGTCCCCAGCCACATGATTGACACACAGTGCACATACGATCTCACAATGCGATTGATCTGCAATTTAGGAGAGAAGGTCATTGAAAGAACATACACTTCTTCAAAATGTCACTGAAATGATGCCGGTCAGACGCACGATGCATCGCATGCACAAATACATGTCGTACAACGCGTAGAAAATCAGGCAATCGCCCCAAAATTGCACTAGTGTATGGCCAGCATAAGACCTGCAGCTATGTTATATTAATGTTTAAATGGGATTTAATTCAACTACAGGTTGAGTCTCCCATATCCAAAATGCTTGGGACCAGGGGTATTTTGGATAATGGAATATTCCGTATTTTGAAATATTTGCATATCACAATAAAATATCATGGGAATGGGATCCCAATATACACAGAGAATGCATTTATGTGTTATATACGGTATGCATTTATGATGCCGGCGATCGCTATACCGACCCCCGGCATCTCCACTACAGAATCCCGGCGAGGGTTAATTAACCTACGCCGGGTGACCGGCGCCTGGCATCCTGATCTAAGGGATGCCGGGCACCGAGTGCAGACAGCCACAGGGGGGAGGGTTAGGTTTAGAGTTCCGGGGGGGACTTAGGGTTATGCACCCCCTTCGGAGGTTAGGTTTAGGCTAGGGGAAGGGGGGTTAGGGTTAGGCACCCCCGGGGGGAACTCAGAGTTAGGCACCCCCTTGGGGGACTTAGGTTTAGATGGCGGGGAATGGGGGGGCTAGGTTTAGGCACTTAGAGGGGGGATTAGGGTTAGGCACAGGGTGGAAGGTTAGGGTTAGGCACCCTTTAGAAGGGTTAGGGGGTAGATTAGGTTAGGAATACTTACCTTTCGGATGATCGGGATTTCCTTCCACGTCGGGCTGGCACTGCAGGGATGCCGGCGGTGTACCATACCGATTCCGTTCTATACACCTTATACACACAGCCTACAGGTAATTTTATACAATATTTTTAAATAATTTGTGCCTTAGACAAAGTATGTGCACATTGCACCATCAAAAAACAAAGGTTTCATTATCTCAGTCATGCCAAAATTATTCCGTATTTTGGAATATTCCGTATTTCGAAATATTTGGATATGGGAGACTCAACCTGGATTCAGCACAGAAGGTTACCCACTAATAATTAATAAATCAAATCAATCTAATACATGTAAGGTGTACACATATTAAGAATTAAATGATTTCTTAAAAATAATGTTCACATTTAATTTAATGTTATTTAAAGTTTAATGCAAAAATATACTTTGTGTCAAAATGCAATTGTGTAATTATTGACAATGTTCCAAACCAAATCTGTGTGTCTAGGGTGCTATTCTATCTGTTTATAGGTCATATATTTCCAGCTTTCAGGTGTATGAGCAAATTCAAATGCAAAAGCCACTACTATTAACAGTTCAAAATGGCTGGCTAAAATTGTTTTCTTTTTTCATTCATTGATTAAAACAATCACAATTTACACTACTTTGTAAAAAGTTTGTCAAGGAATATATTAGTGAAAAATATAAAAGTTATACCCCTTTTACACCAGAGCAAAAACCTGGGTTATTGCTCAGTCTACCTGGGTCACAGCTCAGTGTAAAAGGTTCCCTGAAAAATAACCCCGGACAAGTGACCCGGCAATCCAACCCAGGTAGCTAACCCGGAATATCCGACCTGGGTCATACCTAAAATGAGCTGATTGGTGGCTGTGAGCAGTCACCTCCAACTTTTTATGACCTCACAACTTCAGCAGGGCAGACCCAGGTTCAGTGTGAATGGGGCTGACTTGAGAATAACCCAGATTGATGGTGCTGTGTAAACGATGTCTGACCTGGGTTGGACCCATGTCTGAAAACCCAGGTCGGACCCGGGTTTTTGGTGGAAAAGAGGTATAAAATACATTCATACAGGTGAATGTATAGGTGAATTATTGATACTAAAGCAAATGTATGACCTTGCACCAATTAAATAAATAGAAAATACTCATCTGAAGATCCTAAATGTATATTTTTTCCCTCTAATTCCAGAATAGGTTCCAGACAAAAGGAATAATTACAGTAGGCCAGGGTGAGTTTTACTTAATTGCTGATTTCTATTTTCAAGTTTGCAGTTTTGCAGAGACAGCCATTGTTATTAGCAAAATGCATTTTACTGCATATTCCTGTGTTCAGCTTTGCCTATGCCAGCCTATGAGATGAATCTGACCAGTAGCACATTATATTTCCTGGTTTGGCCAATAAATTATTCAGTTTCTCTGCATTGTTCAGTTTATGATTCAATTGTCACCTTCTACTGAAGCCTACGTGGTGATTTTAAGGCAATGGGCACAAAATAGCGACTAAAACATTGATCACCTGTTTGTTTCATTAAATGGTAGCCCCATATGCTAATCTAGTGAGTACTAGCTGTTTCAATTTGAATTATACCCATGAGTTTCCTGGCTAGTTTCTATTTCACCAGAATACCACATTGTATTTTTAGACAGTGCAGACTCCAATACTGTACTTATACAAAATGTGTGTGTGTCACCATTGCACTGCGTCTTTATCACATCAATGGGTATAAGTATGTTTCTGTTTAAATACAGGTGTCACACTGGTTTGAGCACTACTGAATGAAGACCTGTCTGTTCAAATTTGAACCGACAGCACCTCATTCGGTGCAAACAACTCACAGGCCTACATTAAATGTCTATGAGTAGTGGTTAAGGTCAGCAGCAAGTTTGACCCCAGTAGCATTCACCAATGAGCAGTGGGGAATGAGGAGAAATGCCAGTTGCTATGGAGACACTGAGAATAAGCTCTTGCAAACTAGCAATGTATGCTGTTCAGGTGTTGGTACTGAACAGCACATCAACAAAATAGTAACTGGGACTCGCCATTGCACACAGATTGCCAATAGGTCTAAATTGACCCTACAATTCTGCGACTGAACTTATTTATAGTGCAGGAGAAGAAAACATTTCCAGTTGCATAAAAATAAGTGAGGCTTTTTTAATGACTTTTACTGTGATGTTTTAACAGGGCCTCAAATCAATTCTCAAGACTGTTAGGACTAAAACTTTGCCAGAAATACAATTGGACAATGAAAAATTACTTTATTTTCCCTTAGCTAGTTCCTCTATTTTGCAGACATCATCAGTATGTCCCTGACTCCCTGGCAGTGGCTACTAGGTCACTCTCAGAGCCAGAAGAAGGCCACATCTTCATTCATATGGCGGCAATCATAGGAGTTGCACATGATGGCCAGGCTCCTATTGTGCTAGGCCCTGGGGGGTAGCTTGTGTCACCACCACTGCCTACCATTGCAATTTACAGTGATGACAGTGGGCAGATGCTTTGGTACTAGCACAAATCCCTCATCTGGTGTAAATTGGCCACTTTTTTCGTTCCACTCCCCCCACAGCTTGGTCCCAATAATGCCCTGCCACTTTCTTTTTTATGGTCCGCAGGTTTTTAATTATGGCTAGACACCACCTGTCCCACTAGCATCCTCTCCATATTACCCACAAATACCCCTGGCCCCAAACCCTGGTTTTCAATAAATCAATACCAATATGGCAGGTCATGCAGGCTTTTCCTTTCCATAACCTCCTTCCACCTCATGCGGTACCTAATCAAAACACAGCCATGACCCCCAATTTGCCATCTCCGAACCTCGCTCTTCCTCTCCCTGGCCTGTGAGTTACTCCACTCCACTCTGCCTTTTGCTAGTAGTGAGCATACCGAGGGTCATGTGATGAACAGTGTTTCACCTGTGCCTCTGTTAAAGGTAAATAAAATATTAGTCAAATAAATCAATCTGAATTGCTTATGATTTGTTTTTACTGTGTGCAATATGATCACAAATCACTGGGACTACCGACTGCATGTTACTGCAAATGCAATCACATGTAAATGCTTCATAATGACAATGGGTAACTGCATCATTTGTATTAATATCACTGGTCCTTCATATTCCCATAGGGACTTTTTGTACAATAAGCTTCCAATCATCAAAGAGGTCTGAGGACAATGAAAGTTGGTCTCCTTTCGAAAAGATTTTACTCAATAACAATCAATACCAATGCAGTACTAGCTTTATACATTAGATATACTTAAGTTGTACTAATATTCATTTACTGAGTTTTTGTCGAGATTCAACAGTATCTTGATATGTCAGACATCATTTATTGCCCTTCACTATTCTATATCCAACATTGCACTGGTAAGTAAACAATTCTTATTGCCCATGTCTGTACTAAACTCACTAGATTTTATCCTAAATTGTCCTTGCATACATATATTAGAATGACAAACAAACCTTCTCCATTATGCTACGTACACAGTGAGATGACAGATCAGTCAGCAGACCGATCTGCCATCAGATCAGCCAATTGGTAAGCTATACACAATTCCCAATTGGCCTCTCGATATATCACTGTGTTCTTGGAAGGTCTTGACCCCAGAATCAGTATGATTTACGGCCGGCGGTTCTAATCCCGACAGTGGCAGCCTGACAGAGGAGGAAATCCTGATCGTCCTTAAGGTAAGTATAAACTAAGAAAATTCTACCCCATAACCCTAACCCTCCCTTAGGGGTGCCTAACCCTAACCTCCCCCCCTAAGTGCCTAACCCTAACCCCCTCTAAGTGCCTAATCCTAACCCCTCCTTTCCTGCAGCCTAACCCTAAGTCTCCCGGGGGGGTGCCTAACCCTAACCTCCCCCCCGTGGTGCCTAACCCTAACCTCCTGGTGGGGAGCTTAATCCTAAGTCCCCCCCGGGAGCCCTAAACCTAACCCTCCCCCCCGCACGGCTGTCCGCGCCCGGCGCCCGGCTTACCTTCGATTGTTATGCCGGGTTTCAGGCCCCCGGCTTCAGTCTAATGACAGGCGTCGGGATTTCGATACCTGTCAATGCAACAGTCGGCATTGCAACCACCGGCTTCCCGACTGCTTCCCTGACCCCCTAACCCATTGGAGACTGACCGGTGTACCTGAAACCTGATGTTTGCAAGGATGTAATTTATGACTCTATTCCTGTGTATTGTACAACACTGACCTGTTGTATGGCAGAGTATCCCAGAGATGTTCTAGCAATCGAGTTGGACAAACACTTATTTGTCTTTAATACCTCTTACAAGTTCACATGCAAATACTGTTGTTTTGATGATGCCAAATATTTTGCATATGGACAAAGTATCATCCTCAAGATAAGTTGTGTTGGGTGGACAACACAATGAGGGATTTAACAATGCATCGGTTTGTACAATGACTGTGCTTTCCACATCCAGAGCTGGTGAGCATACTGTTTTTGTTACAAGGGTTTAGTTTTGGTTTTAAGTTGCCTTTATGTTGGTCTATCTCAGTCGTAGCTAAAAGAAACTTGAAATCCACTAGTGTTTTTCCTGAGGGGCTGAGAACTAAGGTTGACACTGAGATTAGACTGGGCTGCATGTGCAGAACTTTTCATTTGCCATCTCTGGAGGGTTAGTGTATATCACCAATAGGTGTTGTACCCAAGACTGAATCTGGGAAGATCCACTTGGCGCATCACTTGTCATTTCCAGAAGGGTGGGGGGTGAGGTCAGTAAACAATGCCTTAAATCCTAGCAATTGTAGGGCGGTTTACCCATTTCACTTGGGTTTCTAGTCCTGGGCTGACCAGTTTGGGGCCTGTTGCCATTATGGCAGGGGGATCCAACGCTGTGTGTCCCCTTACTATAGTTGTTTCAGCTGTTTAATGGAAAATAGGGTAAACAAAATGCTATTTTTCCCTCTATTTTCCATGATTAATCTAGGTTCAGAGGTTCAGGGCTGGTTATGGATATAGAGGAGGAGAGGGGGACCCCACACTTTTTTAATTCACATTTCTTTGACAATATAATGTAATGATATCTGCTCAGATCATAGGCAGGTCTATTGTTTGGATGGGTGTGCCATCACATTGGGGTCGGTTTTTGGTCAGTTTTCAAAACGATGCTTAGTCAATGTTTGGTTTCTTTTCTTTACTATGTAAGAAAATCAGTCTGGTAGTTTTGCTGTCAATTTTGACTTTAGTAAATGGTTACTTTGCAAAAACTACTAAAAACACAAAATCGACCTCTAGTAAATATATCCCTTAGAGTAGTGGTTTTCCAAACTTTCTTGAATCATGGCACCCCCTAAAGTATCAGCATACTTTTCATGGCACCCCTAGGCCAAAAGTTTTTTAGATACTCAGCAAAAAATAATAAAGTAAATTGTGCCTACCTGCCATCCAGAGGTTCTATCATGTGGCTATGGACATGGTTGCACTTCTGTTTGTCCACATATTTTATGATTGAGAGCCAGCAGCACTAGTTTTACCCATCACATTAACCATAAAAATGTTTATATTGTTAGTGGATTACTAACCAGTGGCATCCCTGCAAGTGCCCTGCGACATCCCAGGGTGTCACAAAACCCAGTTTGGGAGCCTGCTTTAGAGACTAGAGACTGCTGGACATAGGACCTCATTCAGAGTCTCTTGCTAGATGCAATCGCTCGCCCCCAGCATATGCAAATTTGTCAAAGTGACGCTACGGGAAGCGATCGCTCACCAAGGCATAAGCACGCCCACCATGTCTTAGCAAACAGCCAGCGTACACCCAATCGCACAGACAGAGCCGCTCACTAGCACACGTCATCTCCAGGAAGTGTATTAAAACATTAGTACATTGAGGACAATCGGAAGCGATCGCAGCGCTTGTGGTTGCCTTACCCTACTGCAAGCACTGCGAGGACTTCTGTGTAAAAAACAGGCATGTGACGCGTACTATGACGCTGCGTGTTAATTATGCACGCCTCTAAAATGGAGTCGAAACACTCAGCACGCCTGCGTTCGCACCTCCACTCCCCCGTTATTAGTGTCCTGCCCCTGTTACTACCCACAAACGGCCTCTCCTGTCACTCATTTCACTGGGCTGTCTTTGCTGGGTGAGCGAGCGGCCTGCGATCACACAGAGTAGTTCGCGCACGCGCAGAATGAAGCATGCGCGTACGCAAACCATCGGGCCGCTTGCATGCGCACAGCGCTAGCGAGAGACTCTGAATGAGGCCCATAGTGTAAACCCAAATACCTAAAAGCAATTGAAACTAAATCTAATCACTCATATATAACACTGATATACTATACATACAGTATGGTTACAGATAATTTACCAAGTGGAGTTTGTTACTGCATGTATGAGAATTAAGGATCATATGTAAAGATTTTTTTAAGTTTTAAAAAATTACATTGTTCCAGCTGTATAAAATAATATATTCTTAATTAAGGTATAGCATTATTGTTTATAGTTTATTTTCTACAAATATACAGAACGACAGAACGAGGTGGGGAGATTTTTTTTCTTTGCTATACAGAAATTCATTCATTTTTCTTGTCATGTCATACTTGTGTAACTCTTGTTAAATATATATTTAAATCAGCACTTCCATGACATAGCAATTTGTTACAATCAGCTAATTTCATGGCTATATTATGTGATATACTGTAATATACTGTATATGCCATTATGTCTTCGTTGCTATGTGTTTGCTGAGAGGGTTAGCAAAGTAGAAAAAGTTTTATCTCTTTTTAATATAGCACATACACAAAATCCCTTTACATGCTGTGCCCAAAGATTTTTTTCTGTTGCTCATCAAAAGTAAATATTTCACCCTTGTGAGATGAAAAGTAAAATAGACTGAGAAACATTAAGTTTGTAACGGTCTCTAGGGATCCTTTAAAAAACGCTCTCAAGCATAAATATTTAATCTCATCAATCCCTTTAGAGTGAAGATTTCAAGGATTGAAATTAAAGTAACACTGATATATGATCAATGACCTCTTGGGATAAAAATACACTAAGTAAGCATTAAAAGCAAGTTAAAAGTAAGTGTTTTATGTGATCTCTTTGGCAATATCACCTTGTCAATCAATCACAAACCAAGGAAAGCAGCAAAACTTTTCGCAATGAAATATAAGTAGTAGAATAGTGGAGATGGCCGCTCAGCCCCCGTCAAGCACATTAATTGGATTAACACTACTAAAATCCCCAAATTGCATCCTGAAGACGGTCTTGTGGCTTGTGGGTTAGCAGCAGTCAGATATGGCCATATATATTATATATTTTTCTCCAAATTTTCGAGTTGCTTTTTTTTTTTTATAAATAGTCATGTGCAGATGGGCATCCGACCAGACAAGTAGTGCTTTGATTATCATGATTACAATGGGAGAGATAACTTGTATAGGAATAAGCATAGGAATTTTTATATACAAATGTAAGTGATTCTGGTGTAGTACTAAGCATAAGGGTACACTTGGGGGTAAATTTACTAGGCGGCAATGAGTATGGCCATCTGTGTACATAACCACACTCCCTTGACACTCCAATAACATGCCCATAAGACGGCCATCTACGTGCGCGCAATAAGCCACCTCCCTGTCTGGCCCTTAGAGTCTAAAGTAGCAGTATTTACTAAGCATTGGTTTTTACTGTCATTTGAATTAAGCTGTCATTGCCCATTAGTTTTAAAGTCCTTATACTGTTACAATCCCACTGAGAAACTTACAAGATCCCGCCATCAGTCAGTGGCAGATTTCAAGCACCCTATTGATTTATATGAATACCTTTAAAAAAAAAGGTAATTAAAAGAAAAACACAATGTGAGGCCTCTTAACCTAGACTCGAATTGAAAATCCAGGAGTAAAAATTGCATGTGGTCCCCTCTATTTTTCAATAACTAGCACTAGGCTGAACCAGCTGAACTAGAACTAGACTGAACCAGCCAGTGACACTATAGCATGGAATGTGGTCCCTCTGCCAACCAGCCCCAGGCTGATAAACCCAGGGTGGCAATCCCTAGGGAAGTAGAAGCCCCCCAAAATAGGCTCCACCCTCCAGAAAGGACAACTAGTCCTGGGCTGAAAGCCCAAGGCTCTTCTTGGTACTCCTGGTGATGGTGAGTATGAAGGTAATACAGTATAATTAATATTATTAGTATTGTTCTTTTTAGGTAGACTACATGTTCCCGCAATACTGACCAGGCATAAAGGCACTTGGAGAACCACAAAAGCCAGGATTCTTGGACATCAAGTGCTTGCTGGCACCTGTAGTTGAACTGTTAAAAAATAATAAAATAAAGACACACCATAGAAAAAGGATTTTATTAAATAACCATTCCCTCACACATCCCTTGTTCACCATTTAATACTTACTTAATACAAGTAGGCATTGCACAAGTAGGCATTGTATGGGTCAAAAAAAAACCTAAATAACATATAGAACGATGATGCTGCTTCTTCGTGATCCAAAACAAGAATGAGAGGTAACTTACAGACACACTCCATAGGAATGAATGAGGCTGAGCTGATTGGTCAGAGCATTTGAATTGCTGCAGCTTGGACTTCCTCACACAAAGTAAGTATAGGCCATACGGCACAAGATGCCTGGCACAACTGAGATACTCTGAAAGGGGTTGCTTACCTTATTTTTCTTCACATTTTGCATCTTGTGCACATCACAGGTGCAGCAAAACACCTCTCACAGTATACTAGAGATGCTGGGCTGTGACTTTAACCTCACAGGGATTAGTTTTAAACACATACAATGTTGCAGATGAAATACAATGAAACTTGATGTGAGAAAAAGCTGCCACCTCTCACATCAAAGCCAAGTTCAGACTCAATCACACACAGATGTACAAATGTCGCACATCAAATTGATCAGTGCAAGCTAGCAATGTAGTTTTGTTGCTCAAAGTTGTTTTATTTATGTGAATAATAAGCACATTTTGAGTGAGAAAGTTACTTGCCAAGGCCAGGTCACCCGGTACCTGACACCCTGAGATGGGCTATTTGCTGGGACTAGTGCAACAGTGTATGATGACACATCTGTAACTGCATGTTGTAGCATATTTAACATTATGGAACTCAAATACAGAAATTAAAATCTTTGTAACATGTAACCACTTAAGCTTGTTTAAGAGAGGGCAACACTTTATCATTTATTGTAACATGTTTTAACAGTGAGCAAACAACATGTTCTAAAAATTACGTTGAGCACAACAGTCACAAAATACACAATACCAGCCAAAACAAAATAAACTATATATATATATATATATATATATATATATATAATCCGATGAAAGAAGGGGCACTCAGAGATGACAATGGGTACAAAAATCTGTGTATAAACGTTCAAACGTTTTCAGGGACACAGCCCCGTCATCAGGAACATACACAATGTGTATGTTCCTGATGACGGGGCTGTGTCCCTGAAAACGTTTGAACGTTTATACACAGATTTTTGTACCCATTGTCGTCTCTGAGTGCCCCTTCTTTCATCGGATTGTATTTTTTCCTATTGGGAGCACCGGAGCAAGTTGTCTATATTGAGTGCCGGCAGACTGTGATATATGTATATATATTATATATATATATATATATATATTGGTCCAATCATAAATTCTAAAATATCTGTGCTGCTGTTAATTATACAATGAAAATATTAGACACACTTGTATTGCCTGTGAGTGTGTAGACGAGTTACAGGTACAGCCACTTGGCAGGCCAGTCATCATGATCTCATCCAGTGTGCCCTAACTAAACACTGATTCTGTCGCTCAGTGCTCTCTTAGAAAGACAAATTCATGAGGTCAGCTTTAGCGTTACAGTATATCAAATGCATCTTGAATTCTATCTCTTATCACAACTTCAATCCTGCAGCTTAAGCATGTCAAATAAAGCAATGAGTTGTAAGAGGAGTTTGAAAACCATCTCTCATCTCTCCTCCGGTATAGTAATTCCATCTTCCATACCTGATGCTTTAATTTCTGCCTGCCTGCACTTTCCACACCTCAAGAATAGACTGTTTTGAAAGTATAGAGTTTATGTATCAAGCAGTGAAAAGTGTGGAGAAGTGGACCAGTGGAGAAGTTGCCCATAGCAACCAATCAGCTTTTTTGTCAAGTACAGTCTATAAAATAATAGGTAGGAGCTGATTGGTTGCTATAGGCAAATTCTCCACTAGCCCACTTCTCCACACTTTTCATTGCTTGATACATATGTTTGTAAATTTCACACCAGGAGACTGCACTGATTAATTTGATATTTGACACCTGTATATATGTGTGTGACTGAATCTGTATACAAAATACAACAGAACTTGGCGTGGAAAAAAGCCTCGGCAGCTGCATCATAGCACTTCGTATACTTCTTTAGAGACTCAGTCGCACACAGGCATACAAGTGTCGCATATAAAAAAATCTACACAGTCTCCTGATGCGTCCTAGTCACATTTTTGGCCAAAAAAAAAAGATGCAAAAAGATGTCCAGGGCTAACAGTTTCACAAGGGACTTGGCACGCCAAGAGTGGCAGTTTGGCGCGACTGAAGGAAAGATGGGCACATCTGTATCTCCTGAAAGGCCTGAACACACAGACTTAGCCTGCCATCTTCAAGTCTGCAGCTTAAGCATGTCAGATACAGCATGGAGTTGTAATAGAAGTTTGAACTACCATGTCTACATGCTAACAATGTTGACATAACAATCTTGTTGACATGACAACTGTCGGCACAGTCAATTTCAACATTCTCATGTCGACATTGTAAGCATCGACATAAATACCACACTCAAATAAAATATTGGTATGTCATAAAAAACATTAGTCAATTTGGATTTCTATTGAAATGTCATTAAACAGAGAAAAGCTTCATTTTGAAAACATGATGTGAGTGTGACTAACAGCAAATATTGCCAATCATGCAGTTCAAAATGTTTAGTTATTTCTTCATCAGCAAAACTTTCAGCAGTCATGCATTGAAACAAAACGAGTAAATCTAAAAATCCGTGGTTGATTAAGGAAAAATAATACTAGTAAAATCTTTTTATTGAGAGTATATAGCAGCTATATTGCATACATTTGTCATCATTTAAAATGTCAGTCCTTTCTTCATTATTTTAAAATCGTTTTGCTATCTGCATTTTTGCAATTTCATACTTATGTAGTTGGAAAATGAAAGGAGAATTGTGATGGTAATTTTCTAGCCATATTAGTTGCAAAATTCTTCAAAATCAGAATATAATAATTAATATTACAGTATATTAAAATTGCTCCTTTTTTCTCAAAATGCATTTCTTTATACTATTGTATTTATATCACATAATTTTTCTTACTTAAGTTTGATAATACTTTTTTGTTAAGTCATTCAGAAATAATTCATATTAATATTACTGCACATCCCTTACTTAGTGATACTCTCCAAAGGGTGATCTGTGTCTTTTTAGATGAGTATTAGTTTTTCTATTTTTTTTTACATACTGTAAAAGATAAAGGGCCTGATTCAGTTCCGCACGCAAATGTTGATGTTTTCGCAGATTGAGCGATTGTTGTTACCCATTGCATATGCACAAAAGACGGACTGCGCATGTGCAGAAATTGTTTTGAGATAACGCTCATACAGAGGATTTCTCATAAAGAGAGAAAGAGGTAGTCAGCATTTGGGGAAGATAACAGGAGGTTAGAAATACACAGGCAAGTCTCACCATTTAAACACTGTTTTCTGGGCATCCATAAATTAGCCATTGCGTCCTTGCTCACTGCAGGAGAGCCCATTGCATGTCTGGAGACCCGCGGTGTCTGCGGCACTTTATACTTATTCAGAAGGCTGATGGTCGCTGGAGCTGTGTTTAATGTTTCCAGTTTTGTGCATGAGCAGCAGATGTGAGAAGCTTTCAGTGGGCATCTCTTAGCCCTAGATGTTGAGTGGGTCATTAGCATATTTTCACAGTTGCATTCCATGAAAAATCATAACTGTGATGGCTTTTGCGTGCAGATCTCAATCGGCCCAGAGTTCAAAATAATTCCAAGTCTTAAAAATAAATTGTGGGTAAAATAACTGTCCCACATTCTTTGTATTTTTGTACCATTTGATCATCATAGACTAATTATGAAATATTTTACATTTAAATTAACATTTTGATAAGCTTGATTAACACAACATAGTTAAATGATAATAATGTAACATGGTTTAATGAATAAATGATGAACAGGACCATGATATTATGTTGCTCTCTTCTAGGCAAGCCAAACCATATAACAATACATAGTGTATAAAAATACAATATGTTATTTCTTTCTTGAGTGTTTATTTGCCTTTACAACTTAGAGGAGAGGAAAGTGAGATGATCATTTTTTTATTTGATTTAATGGAATATTTGCAGTTAACATAATATTTTCCTCTTTCTAGGAAGTAGCAATTGCTTTCATCAACATTATCTTCACTATCGTCTTCATAACAGGGGTAGTTTACTAAACAAATAATAGCATTTAAAGCATTCAGAGATGAGCAAAAGTGGCAAAAAATGAAGGGTCAGGAGTGGCCTACCACTCATCGGAAGAGGACGTTTTTTTCCACTTTCTCCTGCATTTACCTGCTCGCGAGGGTCCTTCCTGACAGCTTCCTGGAGACTTGGTGTTCAGCAGTTGGTCCCTCTGCCTCAGCCTCCCCTCTGGACTTCAGCCATTCTTCTCCACTGCTGCTCTGCAGAGTGTGGTACGATGAGATGCTGCGGCCTACTACTACACAGCAGACCACTGCCTCGATTTGCGGGTAGCCCCCAGCATTTTACTGACCAGCAATATGAACTTTACCTCTGATCAGTTAGACCCTGTTCACATTAATAATAGTAATAACTTTTTGTCCACAAGGTGTCACTTTTCTTAAACTACACAGCACATGCATCAGATTTCCAATGCATTTTCTGTACCACCGCCCGATGATTTGACTGACAGAAGCTGTGATTCGGTACACTATAGTATAGCATTTTGGTAATGGAATCAGGGCTGTAGAAGAATGTGTAATAAAGTATTGAATAATAACAGTACAGTATGTGTGTGAGTCCTGTACTGTAAAAAAATATTAATAATATATATATATATATATATATATATATATTTGTCTCATGGGCTCAGACAGGGGTCACAGGCATGCTGTCACAGCGCACCAGAACGCCGGAATACACTTACCGGGTCCGGTGGAGCTGGTCTATGAGGGGACAGCGGGTGGGGTGTTCCCCGTCACTCATTCTCTCTCCTGAGGCAGGCGGGCGCTGCTCCCTACGGAAGCCCTCAGACCTATTGAATATTTAAAGGGCCATACACGCCCCTTTGTGATGTCACAGAAAGTGACTGAAATTGCTCTGCATACATAAGGGAGACTCTGGGGGCACTCCAGTGCCAGAATATAGGCTCCATAACATACTCCAGCATTCCTGTGCATTACTTGTTATTCTGATCCCGACCCTGGCTTGTTTGTGACTCCAATTTCATCTGACTCCCTGGTACCGCATCTGATATCTGGTTCCGACCTGGGCTATTCCTTGTGACCTGTATACGTCTGCTCCCTGGTACCGTCTTGCCTGTTGGTATTTGACCCAGCCTGTGGACTACATTTATTCTTCTGCACTTCATCCAGTGAGCACCAGCACCTGTATAGGGGAACCTAACCTGAGTGCTGCGACCTGTGTGTCAGACGCAGCCAAGTCCATACCTTCTTGCGAGGGTCTGTGTTGAATACCGCCTGCACATTAGACTCCGTGCCTCAGGCATAGGTCTAGCCAATTCCCAAATTACGGGTCACATCCATAATCCGTCCGAGAGTTTGTGACACATGCACAGCTTTCACTGAGACATAATGAATGTGTTTACATGTACTGTACTAATAAGGCATGACTTGGTAGCACAAGCATAGCATAATGTCGCGACATTGTATCATTGATGTAACCACAAGATTAACCTCAATTAATCTTGCGGCTACGATGTAGCGGTTCTCACCATAGACGTCTATGGGGATTTCTCATCATAGACGTCTATGGGACACACAGGCTGGCTGCATTCAGCTAATCAGGGAGCTGCTCCGACGGAGATGCTCCCTGATTGGCTGGTGGCCCCTTCACTGATGGGGCACATGTGTGCCCCGGTCATTTACGCGGAGCAAAGGTATGTGTACACACATACCTTTGCTCAGTCCGTATGGATCGGGTTTTTTTGCGTTTTTATTTTAACCCCTGGATTGCCAGTGGACATGATCGACGCATAGGAGAGGTGAGTATGGATTTTTTTTTTCAGGTACACCCCTATGGATTACTTCGGATACTAGGTGAGTATGTATGAGTGTGAGTGTGCATGTATGTTTGTATGTTTGTTTATTTATGTATTTCTTTAGTTGTGGAACTACAAGTGCCAGTGGGCCCATAATGCCCCGCATGCTGGTATTTGTGGTTCTCCAAATACCAGCATGCAGGGGAGGCTTGCTGGTACTTGTGGTTCTACAACCAAAGACAATATGGAAACTTTAATTTTACACTTTACACTATCAACTCGGCACCCACCGCCCTAGGGTGCCGGGGATAGCCCCGGGCTATCAGTCTAGGCCTGGGGTGTCCTGGAGAGGGGGACCCCTTTATTGGGGGGGTCCTCAACTCCCCAGGGATCCCCGGCCTGGACTGACTAGCAGTCAGGGATAATGCTTTGGCCGGGGAAACTGGTGAAAAGTTTTCCCTGGCTGTGGCATTATCCCCCTGCTAGAAAGAGTTCGTTGCAGGTTCTGGAATTTTCAGGGGACCCCTACTCGTTTTGTCCCCTGATTTTCCAGAACCAGGACCAGCTCAACAAAGCCCTGTGCTGGTTCTTAATATACAGGGGCTCCCTACGCATTTTGGCCCCTGTATTTTTAGAACCAGAACAGGCTTTATAAAGCCCGGGGCTGGTTATGCTTTTGGGGAGGGGGTGCACGTCATTTTTTTTTTTATTTTAAAACATTTAACATAAGTACACACAGAAACATGTACATATCTCATGGATATGTGCATGTTTATGTGTTAATCTGACCTGCTCAGGATGTACTCGCTAGCCTGAAGCAGGTCTATTATTTGGGGGCTTTTGGTAATCTTTTTTTTGCGAGTCTGAAACAGACACTCTATTACATTGGGCGAGTTGATTGTTTTCAATGTGAAAACATCTGGATGCGAGTTTGAGAATGGAGAGTTTTAGTAACTCTGAAAAATGCGAGTTTTAGTGAACAGACACCCTATTACATTGGAGAGTTGTGAAAAATTGCGAGTTTAGCACCAAACTCGCAATTTACCAAAACAGACTACCTATTACATTTGGCCCTTTGTTTTAGTCGAAACTGTGGATGCTTTCTTCTCCACCTTAGGTCTTCTCTATGATGATCTGGACAAGGCAACGTTGGCATAATCAAGTCTTAGATCCTTAAAACAGGGTCAGAGAGCTGCGGAGCACTACTGCACCAATTTCCACAAATGGTTTATTGACTCTGGGTGGAACGACAAGGCACTACAGAGTCAATTTTGCATAGGCCTTTCATACCAGATCAAAGACATTTTAGTGCAGCACTCTGTTCCTGAGACACTGGATGACCTTATGCATCTAGCCATCTGCATTGATTGTCAACTTCGGGAATGATGGTTGGAGAAATAGCTTCTAACATCCTCTCCGCAGTAGCCAGTGTGGGTGACTCCGCTGGACTCAGGGGAACCCATGCAGTTAGGAGCCTTCCACCTATCTACAGAAGAGAAATGTAGAAGATGGTCCCAAGGTCTTTGACTGTACTGTGGAGGAAAAAGACATACTGCCTTTGTTTGTCCAGTCAAATTGGGAAAAGGCAAGGTCTAGGTGTATTGGGAGAGTTGCATCTGTCTCTCCCTCTAATTCAGTCCTTAATCCCACAGTGAGTTAGGTGGAAGATCTTCAAATTCCTGTTTCTGCCTTCCTGGATAGCGGTGCAGCTGGAAACTTTATTTACAGTTCATTCTTTAACACCCTGGGACTGGTGTCTGAGTCTTTACCACAACCTCTCTCAGTTTTTGGCCTTAATGGCAAGGAACTGTCCAAGATTGTTATTTTCTCCAAAACACCTCCCATTCGGTTGTCTACAGGAGCCTTGCATTCAGAGGAAATAACTTTCCTGTTGCTTCAATGTCTGCTAGCACCATTGGTTTTAGGCCTACCATGGCTCAGAGGACATATGCCCATCATCCATTGGCATACTGGAGAGATTCTTTAATGGGGAAACACCTGCTCTTCTCATTGCATCACCCTTCCTGTTTGTCTGGCTGCCACCGTCCAGTCCGAGTTGGCCTCCAAGATTCCGGCTTCTTATCGAGACTTGGCTGAGATCTTTTCTAAGAAGAAGGTGGACACTCTACCTCCTCACCACCCCTATGACTGTGCAATTGATTTGCTTCCTGGAGCAAGGCTTCCCAAAGGCAGACTGTATGCACTGTCTCTTCCGGAGAGCAAGGTGATGCAGAAGTACATTCTGGATGCTTTAGAGAAGGGCTTCATATGACCCTCCAAGTGTCAAGTTGGAGCAGGATTCTTTTTTGTGTAGAAAAAATAGGGCTCTCTCCAACCGTGTATAGATTTCGGTGAGTTGAACAACATCACCGTGAAGAATTCCTACCCGCTGCCTCTTATTTCTGTCTTGTTTGATAAGCTTTGTGGAGCCTCCATCTTCTCCAAGATTGATCATAGAGGAGCGTATAATATTGCCCATATCAGGAAATGTGATGAATGGAAGATGGCCTTCAACATCCATTCCGGCCATTATGAATATCTGGTGATGCCGTTTGGCCTGTCCAATGCCCCAGCCATCTTCCTGGATTTCCTAAATGACATGTTGAGAGAATATCTTGGAGTATTCGCATATGCCTATCTTGATGATATCCTGATTTATTCTACAGTAACTGTTTGGAACAACACCATCAGCATGTGAGGCAGGTGCTATTGAAACTCCTAGAGAACAACATATATGCTGAACCAGAGAAGTGTGAGTTTGAAATCAAAGAGAAATCCTTCCTTGGATATATCATCTCATCTCGGGGGTTCTCTATGGATCCATTCAAAGTCAAGGCTATCTTGGACTGAGTTCAGCCTACCAATTTGAAAGCTGTACAATGCTTCCTTGGCTTTGCCAATTACTATAGGAGATTCATCAAGTCCTTCTTGTCCATTGTCGCTCCCATCAGGGAGCTTAATAAGAAAAGAGCTTATGTTACTAATTGGCCTGTCAAAGCTATACAAGCTTTAAACTCTCTGAAGTCCGCCTTCACGTTCACTCCAATTCTCCGTCACCCAAATCCGGATCTTCCATTTATTGTCGAGGTAGATGCCTCCGAGGTAGGCGTGGGTGCTATTCTTTCACAGGGGGATCCTGGAGATAATAAGTTACATTACTACGCCTTCTTCTCCTGGAATTTTGCCTTAGCTGAGAAAAACTATGATGTGTGCAATCGTGAACTCTTGGCCATCAAGTGGGCATTTGAGGATTGGAGGCATTGGCTGGAAGGAGTAAACCATGTGATCACAGTGCTCACTAACCATAGGAGCTTATCATATATTGAGACCGCTAAGAGGTTGAATGCCAGACAGGTATGGTGGGCATTGTTCTTCACCCACTTCAATTACATAATTTTGTTCCAGCCCGGCTCCAAGAACATAAAAGCGGATGCATTATCTCGTAGTTTCCAACCTGTTCAGCCTCTCACTGTCCTGGAAGAGACCATTGTTTCTGCTTCTAACATCCATCGGTACCTGTCAATCTGAAGCTCCAGCTGAGAAGCCACAAGGGGTGTTGTTTGTCCCTGAGAGATTCCAGAGGGCGGTTCTGTTGGACTTTCATTCTTCCAAAGCGATTGGTCATTCTGGTATCTCGAAAACAGCTGAGTTACTATCTCGCTCAGTTTGGTGGCAATCCATGGTTCAAAATGTTTAGGAGCTTGTGTTAGCCTGTGACACTTGTGCTCAAAACAAATCTCCTTGCACCGCTCCTCCCGTTCTCCTGCTTCCTCTTCCTACTTCTTCTAAGCTCTGGACCCATATTGCCATGGACTTTATTATGGACCTTCCATCTTCCTCCCATTGTTCTGTAATTTGTACTATTGTTGACCATTTTTGCAAGATGGTTCATTTCGTTACACTCACCAAACTGCCTTTTGCTAAAGAATTATCTTCTCTGTTTATTTTACACATTTTCAGACTCCATGGCATGCCTGTTGATATTGTTTCTGACCAAGGGACTCAGCACTCATTTCAGACATGCTCACAAGATGCATTTGCATGCAGCGAAAATATGCAAATCCGCGATCACAGGGCAAGGCATTAGCACGCCCACTATGTCATGGCGTATGATCACCGTGTGTATACAGATGCCCAATAGCCTATCTTAAGATGCCCACATATGCACATCATGTCCAGGATGTGTATGCAACCATCGGTAACATTGAGTACCATCGGAAGTGAACGCAGCACTTGTGGTTGACCATACCTTACCGCAAGCACTGTGAGTGCTTCAGTGTGTAAAACAACCATGTGACATGTACTATGACACTGTATCTAAATTATGGACACCTCTGAAACAGCGTTAAGATGCTCAGGCAGGCCTGCATTTGCACTCCCCCGTTTCCAGTGACCATCGCCTGTCACCACCCATAAACAGCTTCTCCTGTCACTCATTCTAGTGAGGTGGCTATGCGCAGTGAGCAAGCGCTTCGTGATCGCATGGACAAGTTTGCAAACTTGCATTGTGATGCGTATGCAAACATTGGCAGCCTGCGTGCGAACGTATCCTAGCGAGCAGATCTGAATCGGGCTATCAGTTTGTGGCACGATTTTGGAAGAATTTTTGCTCTGCCTAATGCATCAATATCCTCCATGTACCATCCACAGTCGAAAGGACAGACGGAATGGGTGAACCAGTCTTTGGAGCAGTATCTCCGATGTTTCGTTTCCAAGTTTCAGAATGACTTGGTTTCCCTTCTACCCATTGCAGAATTTGCTTTCAATAATTCCTGCCATTCATCATCCTCTGTTTCTCCTTTCTTTTGTAACTCTGGGCTACACCCTAGTGTTAACTCTTTTGAGACGGTCTCTACTGGTACTCCTTCCTCTACGTCAGTTTCTAGATTTTGTTCTGTCTGGAAGAAGGCTCGCCAATGTCTTCTCAAGGCTTCTCAAGGCTCGCCAATGTCTTCTCAAGGCTTCTAGTCACACCACCTGGGAAGATAAACGTTGGAGACCATGCAACTTCAAGGTGGGAGATCTAGTCTGGTTGTCTTCCAGGAACATTAACATCCGCCAAAGATCACAAAAGTTGGGTCCCAGATTCATTGGGCCCTTTAAAATTGTCTCCCGGATTAATCCTGTGGCCTTTTGTCTTAAGTTGCCTAACACCCTCAAGATCAATAACACATTTCACTGCTCCTTGCTCAAACTGATGTTCACTTCTTCTAGGTTTGGGTCCAGATGGTCAGTCAGACCTATCCTCATCCGAGGGCATAAATAATTTATTATCAAGAGAACCTTGGATTCCAGGTTTTCATGTGGAGGTCTCAGTTCCTGGTTCATTGGAAGGAATATGGACCAGAAGAGCAGTCCTGGGTTCACGTGAGATCTTTGCATGTGCCTGCATTGATTAGAAAATTCTTTCAGAGCTTCCTGGAGAAACTTGGAGCTAGGGGTTCATTAACCCCTCATCAAGGGGGGTACTGTCACAAGCCACTGCCATGTCTTGTTGGACAATGGTGCTCCCTAGAGTTCCCTTAGGCCTGTTGTTGGAAGACTGAGTTTTCATACTGTCAATTCATGAAAGTGCTGCCTCTACCCATACGTCATCTCTGCTGGACCAGATTGGTTACTCCTATCTCTTTCCTGTTGATGCATTGCTCGGATGCCAGTGGTAGCATTTCATGTGTTTCTGGATCTGGTGTTTGCATCCTGTCAAGTAGAGTGTCTTGCACCTGTCTCGAGTGTCTCCTGCCATTTGTGTCATCTCGGTGGCACAAGCCACACTCCAGTGTCTCCTGCCGCTTGTGTCATCCTGACGGCACAGGCCACAATCCAACATCTCCTGCCTATGCAATCCAGCATCCTGGAGCTTGTGTCATCTTGGCAGCACATGCCATAATTTAGTGTCTCCTGCCTCTTGTGTGATCATCTTGGCGGCACAGGCCATTAACCAGTATCTACTGCCGCTTGTGTCATCTTGGTGGTACAAGTCACACTCCAGTGCCACCTGCCGCTTGTGTCATCTCGGTGGCACAAGCTGCACTCTAGAGTCTCCAGCCGCTTGTGTCATCTCGGTGGCACAAGCTGCACTCTAGAGTCTCCAACCGCTTATGTCATCCCGGCGGCACAAGCCACACTCCAGTGTCTCCTGCCACTGTGTCATCTCAGTAGCTCAAGCTGCACTCCAGTGTCTCCTGCCATTTATGTCATCTCGGCAGCACACGCCACACTCCAGTGCCTCCTGCCACTTGTGTCATCTTGGCAGCACAAGTCGCACTTCTGCGTCTGTTTGCTGATGCAACTCTGCGTCCTGCTACTCAGCCCAAAGGTAACACCTTGCCAAGCTCTACCAGCCCTCAAGGCTGCTACACAGCCTAAAGGCACACCTTGCCAAGCTCTACTAGCCCTCACAGCTGCTACTAGGCCAAAGCCACACCAAGCCAGGCACCACCAGGCCCCAATGCTGCTACTCGGCCAAAGCCGAATCTTGTTTACACTACTAGCCCTCAAGGCTGTTGCTGGACTTCATTCTTAGGAGTACCCCGACAGTCATAACTACATAATCCTGAGCACTATAGCTACTCAGTGGTATATCTAATCCTAGATTCATAACAACATGATGGTTAAGGAATCAGCAGAATATTTTCATTGAATACATTGGCGTACATAAACCATCATTCCTAATTACTTTATTGGTGATGATGACTGAGATGTTCTAGACTTAATATATCAACTGCAGTGTACAGCAATACGAACATTCTTATTTCAGTGGTTTTGTTAATATCAACTTCTATCAACTTCTTATTTAATATAAGTTATATTGTCCAACGTATTTGTCCAACTTTTTTCAAAGCTTATTTGTAAACTAAGCCTAATATCTGAATGTTTGTTTATTAAGTATATCCTTACATTTACTCATATGTATTCAGATTAAAAACAAAATACCATGAATGAACTTCCTTTCATAGGTACATTTTACATTCTGATCTTCATGCAGCAATTTGATATTGTTGAAGCTGTATAATTGGCTGAGACAAGATCAGTTTAAAATTGGATCGCAGCGACGCCATCTTGCGACTGGCCGCAAGTCGCCATCTTGGAAATGAGATCGCAAGACGCCATTTTGTGGATGGCCACCCAAGCACCATTTTTAGATAAACTCACACTTTAGTACATGTGGCGATATTGCTATTAGCATCATGCGATTGCATCTTTCACCATTTCTCATACACATATTAATAGGCACAATTGCGCTGTTAACTAGTCGCATATTAGCGAATGCATAAGATCCTGTATGAAAACGCTGAATATTAGCTTCATGCACATGCATCTGCCCCAAGTTAACTAGCGTCTTTACATCAAACCCCACATAATCACACATTACATATTCACATACAAGGTTCCATAAGCTTTAAGGTATAAGATTCGAGTATGCACATTATAAGTAAGCCATGTTTGGTATTGTACTGATGCGTACTCTCTCAACATTAATCAGGTAATATCGATGGAGAGATCGCAACATGCATTCTCATCTTATGGACCGCAGAGACTTCAAGCAACAAAATGTACATTATATGACCAACTGTTAGGATTTGCATGAGGCGGGAAACCAGAGACCACCAGTTGTTAGAGGCTGGACTGTGTCTATTTGAACCAACCTGTTAAATGCCTTGTAACATATGCCCTCTCCTTTAGGACCAATGGTATTAGCAACAAACTTCTCTATTGTGTTATTTATTTCTGGGGGGTATAAATATGTGTGCTCTGACCCTGGGTTCCTAGTCTTCGTGCTGAATGCTGATTGACGGGGGTTTCTTGCTTATGCCTACATCTGGACCAGAGAGTGCTGTGTATGTATAACTGTACTTGGGTCTGTATAATTTATTTGCCCTAAGATTATATGAGGATCATAGCGTGTAACTGCTGTACTTTTACTTGAATAATATTTTGTGCTTTGGAACCACAGGTTCTAGGTCTGGAGTCTTTATTTACTGTATGACTGCGTACGCAAAATTGCGTCATCCCTAGAGGTTTATAGGAAGGATATTTGAAGGTATAGGCAGGGGTATTTATCAGGTTCAAAGGCAGTATCGTTAGTATGAACCTCACATCACTATTCAGTGTTGTTGGGGGAATCCTGGTCACTCAACTGTCTGTGACAGGTACATTTACTAAAGGTTGATTTTAATTAATTTAGATTGATTAAAAATGTATCTAAATTGATCAAAATCTTTGTTGTGTTTCAGGGGCTAACATGATTTCTTTATATCGATTTTTATGTGTTAGTAAATGTGTGATTTAGCCTCTGAAAAACAACATTGAAGTTGATCGATTTAGATTTAGATTTTCAATCGATTAAAATCGACCTTTAGAAAAATTGCCCCTAAGTCTTTGATGTCTACCTTGCCTACATCTCTCACCTCAAATCATGACCAAGCTCCTGTCACATTAAATTCTGTCCTAACACAATTACACAATTGGACAAGTCACCATCTCTCACATAATCAGCATATTCATGTTCTGAAATGCTGCTGCTGCGATACTTTGAGAATTCAGGTTATCTGATTAGGGTTGTTCCCTTTTAGCCCACTTTAAAACTGAGGACTTGGAAGTATGTAAATAAACAACCTTTTTCTCATTCAATGGTGTGTGCCCCTCATGTACTACATGATATATATTTTCTGTCAATCATGTTAATCTTAATGGCAATTTACAGTATGCTTAGTACCCTCTGAAATGTATTTAAATAATCAAAGTAGAGCAGTGTGACACTTAAGGGCACATTCAATTGGGGGCAAGAAGAGCAAAAATCCTACACTCGCCAGGTTTTCTTGCAGGTGCGAGATTTTTGCTATTCAGTTAGGAGCAGGCTTTTTGAATTTTTGTGCGCCAGGAGGTTTTTTTGCCCACCTCCAGAGCATGACCAGTTTTTCCTAAAATCCACAATTTTAGGAAAAGTGGTCGGGAAATGCTCTAGGACCCCGGCGGCACCCCTCCTAATGACTAAGTAAGCAATTGGAAGTTTCTAATTTGCTTAATTAGTCAGTATTACCTTCCGAAGTGCTGTCTTCTGCATCCAGCATCGGGACCTGGTCTCCTGCAACAGCAGTGAGAATGTAAGTGTGTGTGAGTGTGTGTGAGTGTTTATGAGTAAATGTCTGTGTGCATGAGTGTGTGACCCCAGTGTGTGTCCCCAGTGTAAGTATGCCCCCCCCATAATGGGCGCTGGGAGAACTAAATCTCCCAGCAGCCCTTGTGCCTCCCTGCAGCCCCTGTAGCCTACCAGCAACCTCTGGGACTCCCAGCAGCCCCCTCCTCAGTGAGAAGATGGAGGGAGGCCACCAGGAGCCACAGAGACCACCGGAGACCAACGGTTAGGTAAATGTATTTTTATAATTTTTTTTTTTAACACGGCGTGGGGTTTTCAGTTCTGAAAACCTGCGACCACTTTTTTAAAATTGGATACCATGGGTATCAGGAGCGCGCATACCCGTGGTAATCCAAAATTGGGTGTGATTTTTTTCCTTGCTAAGCCTTACGCCCAATTGAATATGCCCCTTAGAGGGAAATTCAATTAGTCGCGTTAAGCCACTTTTTCGCAGAAAATAGATTATCGTGCCAAATTTGTTTTTATTGCGCAACTTTATGCGGGTGCAAATTCTCCATACCATTTGCCGCAAAAAGTCTTCACACCCACCTGAGTAGGTGGAAAGTTGTGCATAACCCCTATTTTGGCTAAAAACTTTGGGATTTGGTTCAGAACCACTGGCACACCCTAATTAATGACTAATTAGGCAAAATAATTTTTTAAATAGCTTATTTTGTCAATAATGATGTGATTTTTGAGGTGAAAAAGTAAAAAGTGCAGAAAAATGGGTGGCAGGTATATGGGGGATCCTATATGAGTGGGACAGGTGATTTTAAGATTGAAGATATATTTTATATTGTACCGGGGATATGAATACCATACTCTGAGGAGGAGATCAATTGTGCTGAGAAAAGGTCAAGCGGATTATTAATCTATGCTGTTTGTCTACTTTATCTACAGTAGACCAACCCTTCTGGTACGAGTCCTAAATAACTTAAAGTGCAGGAATTGGAAGTTTTTATCCATGCAATATTACACTATTGGATTTTTTCTTCTCATTTGAGTTTTTTTAGGGTATCATCCATTTGAACTGTAGCGTTTATAAGGACAAATTTTAGTATAGCGCCTGAAGATTTATTTGGTAAAACTATTTTCGTATTGTGTGAACTTGTTGGTGAAGTGTGGGTGACATTTATTACCTTATGGTCACGGGCTGCTGGTCAGGCGCATGTTATGCTTTGCCACTTCTCTTCAGAACACCTACATAAAGTAGTGCTAAGCGCTAGTGCAGATCTATATAATAAACATCTATAGCCTTATATCCTGATTCATTGACCTCTATGTGACAAGGGATGATGCAAAAACTTTAACAAAATTGTGGCATTAAAAGAATAAAACATTTAGGGGCTGATTCGGAGTCATCAAAAAGTGGCTGTAGATGTGGGCAGATGTGTTGATTTACTACCTTATGCTAATGCGAGTATATATTCAACTAATGCAGGGGTTAATGAGTCTGCAAACGAAAAGCGTGCTGCCCTTCAGCATTAGCAGATAACATCATTAGTATCAGCTCTTGCACTAGCAAACAGGCTTCCCTTCCCCATATGCATGACTCAGAATCGCTTGTAGCTTTCTAAAAGATACTCATGACACTCAGGGTGGTTACATGCTATTGCATTTTCACCATCTACGTAGTTCACATTACAGTATTTCATGGAGAGACAGATCTCGCCAAGTTGTGTCCAACTCAATGGGCGGAATTCATTGTTTTAGCATGCCCAATCTCTCATCTAAAGTGACAGGAGATCGTGGGGCACTATTCTATTGATGAAAATGATCACGTTGATTGCGCCCACAAAGGTCGAGTTTAGATGCATAAAAAGGCTACCCCCAACCAAGTGCTGGGTGCATTTGCGAAAAGTGCCATTTGGGCATCCAAGCGGGTCATTTTTCGGTGCGAGCTGAAATGTTGTGCTGGTAGCTGATCGCACCAGACAGGAGCAAAAATGTACACACCAGGTAACTGTGCAGATTCATTTGATATGTGACACATGTATATCTTTGTACGACTGAGTCTGTAAACAGCACTTGATGTGGAGAAAAGCTATGGCATGTGCATCGTTGCACTTCACATGCTGATTCAGATATACAAGTGTCACATATTAAATTAATCAGCACAGTTTGCTGGTGCATCTTAGTTGCATTGATTTGTGACTTAGATGTATTTTTCGGCAAAAAAAGAAGCAAAAAAGATGCCTGGCACTAGCAGAATCTAACAGGACCTGGGGCTGATTCAGAGCCGCTCGCGAGCGCATAGCGCTCGCAAACGGCTCCATGTTTGGCCACTGCGCATGCACCGCATCCAGCATATGTATACGTGAGCCCCGCCGAGCGACTGAACTTCAGTCGATCTGGGGCTCGCTACAAGACGGGGCAGCTCTCGATGGTGAGTGACAGCTTGTCCCGTTTTGTAGGCAGGTTGGGGGGTGGCTGCTCTATTAGAGCAGGGAGTCCACTCGGGCTTGCGGCAACTGAGACCCTACCCCATGGTCTTGTCGCAAGCCCAATGGTCGCAAAAATCATGACAGTCTCCAGCCCGTTCGCACAAGCTGTGGTTGGACACCCACAGCTTTGCGAGCGGCCTGGAGACAAAAAAGAGAAAAAAACACCCATAGACCATGCGAGCTGCTTGCCTAATCAGGGCCCTGGTGCACCGAGAGGGACTGTTAGGTGCGACTATGGCAAAGGTGAGTGAGGACACCGCTATATGAGGTGGTTTCGCTTACCGTGTATATTAGGATTTATTATTGAATTCAGATAAGCACCATAATCATAGATAGATAGATAGACAGACAGACAGACAGACAGACATAGAAGGTTAGAAGTTGCACACAGCATTGCCAAATGAAGATGCTGATGAACGAAGGCGGCTACTTGGTGGTCTTCCTGGCACATGCGCAGAGTAGAGTCTTTTATTCCGGTGCATGCCAGGCTGTCCGACAATAGTAAGTGTATGTATATAATTTTTTTTGTTTGTTTTTGCCTGTTGTTTTAATCTTGTCATGTTTTTAGATGGTATGCCATCCACTCAGTTTGCCCATAGTGTATTCACCTAGCATACATGAGAGCCCCTTTTTTGATTTGTGAAGAGGTTTTTTCAATGCAGAGCTGGACAGATTTTATGGTGGTTATTGTTATGAAATTGTGTGTGGGGGATGTTGTCTGCTTGGGGGGTGAGTGATCACCGGAGATATGATGATCAGGTAAGGGACCATAGCACTCGTCAAGGCAAAATAACATCAGTGGCAACATGGTGAAAACAAAATCATTCAACGAGCTGTAAATTACAAATACCACTCGTTGATACATACAGTATGCAATACTTTATTGATGGGGTAAGAAAACAAAATAGTGCTGCTGGAACTAAGCAGAAAACCAGTGCTACTGTCATTCATAAATACCAGAAACAGGATTAAAATATCTAACGAGTCTTAAAACTGTTAAAACTCATTAGTAAGTGGAGCCCTGAATTTCCTCCTCTTTTTTTTCAGTACTACCTCCCTTTTTTTTAAGCTCTCTCCCCTCTTACTTCATCTCTGTTCCTTATCTCTCTTCTCATCTCTCTTCTTCCCCCTCTGTCTTTCTCTTTCCTTTTTCTGTTACCATCTTTATTTTGTTCCGCTCTCATCCTCCTCTTTTTGTCTCACAGTATTCCACATCACTCACTTGCTCCTCTCTGCCTCACCTTCTGTCAATGCTACCTGCTTTATGGGACCTTCTTCATCATGCAATTGCCATGTTGCTGCCAAGCAGACCAGACCATACACTGTGGGTGCATATGTAACTGCAGAATGCTTGCACCCTGCTAACCAGTGGTGCACAATGTGACATTTGGCCCATGGTGCACAAGCACACCAGCAAGGACTGTCAGTAATGGCAAATACTACAAGTTTTGATGGGTATAAGCAGACAGGGGTGGAGAGGCTGGACAGGAGTGGGTGCAGAGTGTCTGTGAGTTTTTTATCTTTATTTTTTATATAAATCTCACTGACTTGAGTTCATGCACTGTGCATTTTTGTTCATACATGCATGTGTATGCTTTAGAGAGAGAAATTGAAAGTAATAAAGATTTAACAAGTGCAATGGAAGGTGGGTTTGGTGAGAACCATTTCTGTAAGATAGTTTTTCTAGGTAGAATGATTAGAAAAGCCAGAAATGGAATATATTCTTCTGGAAATTAGGCTAGTTTCCAAATATCAAAATTGGCTAGCAATAAATCCTCCCAAGAGAAAGGCAAGGTTGTTTCAGTTAACTGTACAATCAAATTATGATGTTTATACAGAACTGTTTAACTTTGGAGCATTCCCAAACATTATGGATGAAGGTCACAGAGCATTTTAAATTAAACAATATACCGCATAATATCTATCATTGTGTATAAAATTACATCAAAAGAAGTAAACTCTGGAAAATCAGTGGACCAGGCCTTCCAGACCTTCACCCATAGCTGTTCAATTTTTGATGATAGTCAACAAATAGTAAATTGTAATTTAAATTTAATGGAGGTACAGAGTTTAAAAAGTGAGTGAAGTTTTGCTCTAGTGGTAGACAATTAGTGCTGGGGGGATAGTTTTCTGAAACTATAATGCCTAGTTTGTAAATAAAGAAAGGATTATGAATTAGAAATTTTATACTTAGTCTGGAGCTCTTTAAAATAATATAGTCTGCCTCCTAGATCAAAGACATCTTTGATTGCTGCAATTCCCTTCTAACTCCAAGTGTTATAAATTATAATGAGAAACACTTAAAGATGGCATTTATGTATGGTAATCCAGCTCCTATAGTGTCTTTGTTTCATATATTATACGCTAATCCCTTGGGAATATGGGTACGCGGCATATGCAATAATGCAGCTGGTGAATAAGATGCAAACAGTGCATGTTCTAGGGTACAGTACATGTAAGTTTGTAAAATGTGTAGGGTCATAAACACCAATGAGATGCAGCTGTGTTCCGCTACATACTGTATGAGAAAATGTGAATATGTTGGGGAGACCTAAATCTCCTTTAGGGTTGGGCTGAATAAGTAATTCTCTGCAATACATGTCTGGAAAGCTTTTATAAAAATAGCCTTATCTGACACAGTGAGGAAGAGTGGCAACATTTGTGGAGGACAGGCTAATTTTGGGAACAGTATGCTCTTAACCACCGCTATTCGTCCTAGTACAGACAAAGGTAGAGACATCCATTGCTGAGTCATACGCACTTAGCCACAATATGAGGACAATTTGCAGCATACCAATCAGAAAGAGATGGTGTAATGTAGATACCCAGATATTTAATGCTACTTGTAGCTACATGAAATTGAGAACAAAGAATAGGATATTGGCGAAACAGGCTGGCTCGAGTGAGAGGTACCACCTCTGACTTTAGAAGGTTGATTTTGTAACTGGCAAACTAACTGAAATGCGTGATCTCCTTTAAAATAGCTGGCACAGAAGTGTTGGGGTGAGAGACAAATAGGAGCATGCCATCCGCAAATAATGATAATTTTTGCCGGATATCTCCTATAGGAATGCCCTTGTAAGAACCACTGGCAATACAAAAATATTGCCAGTGGTTCTAAAACCAAAGCAAATAGTAAAGGGGAATGAGAGCACCCTTGATGGGTTCCTCTATGAATAAAAAACGAGGAAGAAATAAACTTGTTAGCCACTATTCTAGAGGAAGTGGCAGAATTCAATGTTTGACTTAATGTAACAATCTGCGCTGACTATCCAAATCTGGCCAAAGTTTCATAAAGATCATCCCAAACAACCATATCATACACTTTTTCTGCATCAAGAGATAAAAGGAAACTCAGACCATCCTAATGAACATCCCCCACCTGTTGTATCACCACCAATACCCTACGAATACTGGAGACAGAATTACAGCCCCCAAATAAACCCTCTTTGGTCTCAGTGAACCAAGGAGGGAAGTAAAAGTTTGAATCTGTTTGCTATGATTTTTGTGAACAATTTGTAGTCCATGTTTAACAAGAAAATTGGTCAATATGAGGCTGGTGATGGGTCTCTGCCAACTTTAGGTAGCAATTTCATGAATGCTTCATTAAAATTGGGTGGGAGTGAGTGTTCTAGAAAGATGGAGTTAAATAGATTTGTTAATGGTGTGACTATAGAGGCCTGGAATAACCTGTATAATTCTCCAGAGAGGTAATCAGGTTCAGGGGATTTACAATTCTTGAGATTTTTAATGGCCTGAAGTACTTACATCTCAGTGATTGGTTGCTGGAGAGCATCTATTTTCTCTACTGTTAGGTGTAATAGGGGTAATGAATGCCAAAACACTGGTTCCTGTGAGTATACAGTAGTTCATAGTAGAACTTATGTAAAATGTCAATTATAGCCTGCCCTGTACAATGCAGAGAACCCTCATCATCAGCTAGTGCTAATATTACAGAATTGTTTCTATTCCCCTGTAGCAGGTTGGAAAGGAGTTTACCGATTTTATTGCCAAACAAAGGGAATACATATTTATTTAACGATCTCCAGCCTGCTGCACCAAAGCATCAAATTTATGCCTGTATTCTTCAAACTAAGTTTATGCTTGAGATGAAGGGGAGCTATGCCAAGTGTGATAGGCTAGGGTGAGGACAGATTGGGTGTCTCAAAGTAGTGTTGTTCTTTGAAGTGGGGGGATGGAGGAGGGGTTTGCACTGTCCACTCCATGCATTGGCCTGGTGTTGCAGGGCTTCAAAGGCCGGTGCACAAAAAAGGAAAAAACAAAACAAAAAACAAATCATTGCTCACGGATGGGTGCAATCTGTAAAGCAGGGGTGGGGAACCTTTTTTCTGCTGAGAGCCATTTTGATATATATATAACATTATTCACAGGCCAGGTGCAGGCCACGTCCCTCCTTGTGATGTCTCATGGGGACGGGACCACAATCGCGGTGATTACAGCAATGCTGTAAGGGCAGTGGTGTGAGCATCTGAATCATCCTAAGGACGCTTCAGGTGGCACTGCTGCATAGATTCTGTCTGCAGAGTACCATTCTAGGCACCCTGCCAGCAAGATGAGGCTAGTAGAAAAAAGCTCAGTGGGCAAGACCTAATGATTCCATTGGCCTTATATGGCCCCAGGCATGAGGTTCCCCATCCCTGCTCTAAAGGGACCCAGACAGTGCGCCTGTTCTAAAGCAAAATCTGGGATAGCATCAGCCACTCCCAGGATCTGTAGGAAGCCCATCTTAAGAAATTTGCACAAGTCCGGGCCTTTCAGACATTCAAGTAACCCCACCGTTCTCAGGTTGATTATGTGTGAGCAATTTTCTAAATCATCAACTTTGTTGAGCAACTGGTAATTGGATTTGCAATGACATGACCTGCTATGTAAATCAAAGATGGCTTGCTCATGCTCCCCAATTTTCATCTCATTCATCATGACTTGGAGGTCTGCTGAATCTAATTAGGCTTTATTATCTTTTATAGTTGCATTGCTTGTTGTTGCATAATAGGGGTCATAGTATATTTGATGGCTCTTACCATGTCATCATACATCAAAGAAAATTTGGGCAGCATTGGTGTGTTTGTTCCATTTCATAAAGAAGAAGACTCCCCATCTGAGGTAATTGAGGATGCCTCATCAGCATTTGAAGGTGCCAACGTGTCTCCCCATTTAACAGATCAGTGTCGTTGGGTTTTTTCCGGAGTAGAGGCTATAAGAAATTTCTCCATACCCCTCCATACCCTCATATTCCAAATGAGGTAATGTAGTATGCAAGCGTGTGAGCGAGAGTCTATAATTAAGATACAGTAGTTCAATATGAATGCAGAATGGTAGAGCTGGGGTGGATAGTGAAATATGAAATACCTTCTTGTATACTATTCAATTATTGAGCAAGGAGTGTCCCATTATCTTCACCATTATCTTAACCTATAGGTCCACAGGAAACACTCCCCACATCACATGGTCAGAAAATGTAGTATGTACCACATTAATATGCAATGAGGTACGAGTTATATTAGGGCAGCAAATAACAAAAAGAAAAAAAATAAGACAAAGAGAAATAAAAGAAAAAAAGAATAACCTTGTCTGTAGAGAGCTGAGAAGCAGGTATGTACTGTATTACAGATACTATATAGGGACACTGAAATCCATGCTCCAAGATGGCTGCTGGCATCTGCTCTGGCTTCTTCAGGGAGACAGAGGAGAAAGCATCCATTCAGGTTTCAGGGGCTTTGATGCTGTGGTGCAGATGAAGTACAGCAGCGGCAAGGGTCCCCCAGAGCAAAATATTTTATATCTTCTCATTACCAGGCCTGCAGGAATAAGGACTGATGATTCTCCATCAACATGTGGTGGTGCCAGTCCACTCTTCTGGAGTTCACACTCTTCTGAAAATGTGCAGGTCCTCGTATTATTAGTAAAGTCATTTTAGCATAGTAAGTACCAATCAACCTAATATCTGATTTGTAATTGCTACTTTAAATGTAGTTTTAATTGAATTTAGTTATGTAAATATATAAAGCTAATCATATTTACCCTATAAGTCATATTAATATTTTAAAAATTGTATTTAATTTCCATAATATATTTTTTACTATAATTATAATTAAACGGATAGCTTTTTACTGCATATTGTACCTTTTATCCCTATTGTATTAGCCAGAGACATAAAGCATATAATATTTTTAATGCAGACTATGCCAAGGATAAATTGTAAAGGCAGAGACCATTCACATTTTGTGAGAATAAGAAGGAGTCATCACCACAGCTGCTGACAGCTCAGATGTTGTATGAAATGGGTTTAGCCTGCAGTTCCCCTGTCAGTGGGGTGGCCATGTATGATTCAATCTGCATTTGAAAATAAATGCTTTCAAAACCACACCAGCTATCACCTCTTACAAACTATAAGTACCCTTTTGACTGCTATTGCTTTGCTGCAAAATAACACATTTAGTCATTTGTCATAATTATAAGTGAGTACCAACGACATGAAATGCAGGACCGCCTATTAATGCTGCCAAGACTGTTATAATACAGTCAGCAGGGGATTACTGCTGTGAGCAAATCACAACCGCAGTGTCAGTTAAATTCCAACCGAAAGGTCATATATGACCTTTGTAAGCAGTTCATCTCCTATGATTGATCTGTTAGCAACAAAACTAATAATTACACAGCTCTTCATTTCCACTTCGTCTTTGTAACATAACATTTCTCTCAGTATGGAGGATCCAGGCCACTTTGGAATAAATTGTTGTACCATAAACCCAGTAAAACCCCACAGGTGCATCTCAAGTTTCCATAGTCTTTTTTCCCTCTCTGTAGGTATTCACAAAAGCAGGCTAAACAATGACACATTAATTTCTATGCTTCGTTTTTAATTTCCCCATTAACAAAAGTAACATATTTTTAATGATCTTTCTTTTGTATAGTTATATTCTGCAGGGTGTATTAACAATTCTTTGTTTTATGATTTACATTTCAATTTATCGTTACTTTTTCAACTAATTATTTGTTGCTCTTAAAATGGATTTTCTGGAAGCCTATATTTTAATTTACATGCTTCTGCTCTAATGCCTTTATCAAGACTACCGTCGATATCACGCAAAGTAAAGGTTTTAACAACATGCATAGAAAACATAAACTCAGCTGCAAAATACATTTACAGTGCACTGTAGTGAAAGTCAATATACTTTATAAAACATTTCCTTTAATATTCTGTACTGTATAACTCTTTATTCATAGAGCACTCATATATGGTGCAAGTTATTTTTAGGTTGGGTGTATGCAGACTTTAAAAATCAAAAACTATTCTTGACAATGCAACTTAAATATATGTAAGATACATAAGAGTATATTTACTAAAGTGTGGGTTTTTAGAAGTGGAGATGTTGCCAATAGCAACCAAAAAGATTGTACTTAACATTTATTTAGCACCTTCTAGAAGACAAAAACTAGAATCTGATTGGTTGCTATGGGCAACATCTCCACTTCTAAAAACCCACACTTCAGTAAATATACCCGATACTGTAAGATTTTTTTACATTTAGACAATTAGTTTTATTATAGATTTTGTTAACATTGCATTGTGTTTTACGTTTTTGTGTTTCAAGTACTTTTATTTCACAAAAGATTAAAATATGTTACAAAAACACATAAAACAAGAACATAATTTTAAATTGTAATTGCTATGCACCACCCTTGATTGTCATGTAAGGGATGTGATTTTAGTTGCAAATACTGTAGCAAAGATCTGAAGAAAAAGAAATATAAACATCACAGTGAAATCCAACTTCCTTCCACTTTAGAACAACCATTTTTCTTAAATTCAGTTATTATGTTCTTCTCAGAATGGCTACTTTATAGCCTCCTTTATGGCCTAAATTACTTATGAGAATGGGCAAACAATGGAACCACCTTTTTTTACTTTAAACTTTTTTTTACATTGGGCAAACAATGCCTAGCAAAAACAGGTTTTCATTGAAGGGCAAAATTATAGATGAGTCGACCTATACCAGGTCATAGCTAGTGCAAAATTCAAGTGTTTTTGCTTTATTGAAATGGCTGTTTGCCATTTCACAAAGCAATCAACACCCCTGAATATAATTTTCCTTGCTCTCTGAGCAGATTTAAATTGTTAGGAATTGAGTCCTGACTGGAGTGGAAGGCATTCTGGGACTTCAAGTTTCTTCTGATGTCACTGGTCATATGTCAAGTAGCTGTTTAATAGAGCAGTCAGTAGTGTCACAGTTAGAAATGGTGACAACAATATTCTCAGTACTTTCACTACTTCTCATACTAAAAGACCATAAAAAGCATGAGCTTTAGCTGTATGTCTATCATTATGGTGATTGTGTGTATATATGGGGATCTGTGATTGAATTCAAGTGCTTTATAAGGTGTTCATTAGCACTCACACTTGCTGGCTTTACGATCAGCTTCTCTGGTATAGCTCTTGTAGAAATGTGCGCTCTGCACTGTCTCCTTGGTTTGACAGGGTCCCCATAGTAACGGAGGTGCACTGCTGTGCATGCGTGACCTTACACCCAATTTGCCTTCTGCGCATGCACACCTTACATCATTTTCTTTTTCCTCTGTCCTCCGGACAGATAGGATGTGCACCTGAGTGTCTCTTAAAAAGACTGAGCCCCAGACATACTGGTGACACATATAACAATGGTGGTGCCACTATACACCACCCTGCCACCACGGCTGGCCACACTATAAGTCCCACTGCCATCACTGCATGTACCTGCAGAGGTGCACTACACACATCACATGCCACCTGCATTAACCAGCCCCTGGCTGGATCTGCCTCCCTTTACATGATCCTACATTGTGCTTCATTAACCTTGTGTTGTCCCACATCCTGGTGAATAAACCAATCCCTGGTTAAGCTATTCATCATGTGGACTGACCTCCATCACAAACCGCTGACACCTCCCACCATAAGTTCTGCTAATAGATTATAGGCCCCTGATTGCCAGCGTGTGCAATATTATACTGCTTTTATACCGAAATTCCGGATCAGACTCGGATTTTCCGTGGCGCAAACTCAGGATATTCCTGAGTTGGCACCATTCACAGAGACCCGGCTTTTTCGGTGTTGAAGTGGATGCTTGGAGAGGACATCATCTCCAAGTGCCACTGAAGCCGGCCAATCGGCAGGTATGCGGTACAATCCAGGTCACCGTGACCCGGATCGCGCTGTTTACACTGTAGGGTTTCATGAGTTATTCCCGTGTTAAACCCTGCAAGTTACCAGGGTTGGATTGCCGGATCACTCGACCCGGCAATCCAACCCTTTCCCCTTTTACACCAAGAAGCTACCCGGGTTAACCCTGCAATAACCCGGGTTTTAGCTCTGGTGTAAAAGGGGTATAACAATACCAACAATGCCACTGTAACAACATGGAATAAAAGGATCTAAGTGATTCCTTAAAAAGTCTTTATTCATACTGTAGGTTAAAGGGTACAGTTTAAATGCAAGTAATTGAAGAAAATACATTCCTGCAGTTGATTATCTACTTTATTCTAACTTGCAAGGGTAGTGAATACTATTCTACTATACTATTCTTGTTATACAACTACTCTCTAAATATTGGTAACAATTTTAAACAAGATATTTGGAAGATGATTTTTGTGTTTGCCAAATGTATACATTGATAAGTATTTCGGCATATGTCACAACCCTTGAATATACATACAACCAGTGCCTGATGCTCCCAATATAAATATAATATTACATATCTTAATTTAATGTTGGAGTATTTTTACATTTTGTCTGATTTACACCAGTATCGCCTGCAATTTTACACTTTGTGATAGAGGAAATTGACTGTATTGGTCACCCTATTAGGAAGAATATTTCTTCTAGTTTTCTTCCTTGGGTGTATTATATTTCATATAGGAAAAATAATTTTGATAAAAATAATCGTTTAAACTAATACTCAATACAAGTTCATTTTTAAACAAGAGTGCCCCCCAAAATAGTTTTTTCTCTTAAGTTATAGGTGCTACCCCTCCTGAACTATACGCTCCAGTTTAGTTTCCTTCCATTGTTGTTTGAACTTTGATATTCGATCTACTGGACAGCAGTGACGTGCGGTGAGGTCATTGGCTGGTGAGGCACACATGTATAAAACCAAAGTTTTTACAGGGAGAATGATAGGGGAGGGAGTATGACAGGGGAGGCTCTGCCTGGACAGTAACACATCTATACCCGCATTTCCATAGGCACTGTTTCCAGGTCCTTGTACCAACTAAGGATTCTGTTGCTTTCACTGTGGGAACCAACTGCATGGGGCCATGCGCTGGGTCCACACTGAGTAAGACCATATCCTCTTGCGGGGATTCCTGGTGAAGACCAGTGGTGGTCTTAGACTTTGCGCCAGTGTATTTGGTTGTGCCAATTTCATCTGTTTAACTTTGTCATCTATGTGTTGTCTCAGAGTTCCAGGGTTATCGCTATACACATCAATGCTCTCATGGCATGCCACACTCTGTTCCCACAGTGCCAACACATCAGTGCCTCTCATTGCATGCCATGCACTGTTCCCATAGTGCCAACACATATGTGTCTCACATCTCACTTTACGCACTGTTCAAACAGTGGCAACACCTCCGTGTACCTTATTACATGCTTCGCAGTGTACAAACCGTGCCAATGCAGCCTTGATGCACACTATCAAACTCCCACACTTTGGGTACTCAGCTGTACCTATGACTTTTGTGTTTCCAGTGTTAACTACCTCTCAGGGCTACCACCCCTATCTCATGGCTACCACCTTGCGGCGTATCGCAGCTATACCATTTTTGGTGAGTTCCCCCATAGAAACAAAATCCCAAAACATCACAGAATACTGACTATGGCTGGAACTCCATCTGAAATGGGTCTCCTGAAAGATCTCACTGGAGTGGTGGACAATCAAGCGAATGACCAATTTCAGATAATGCTATATCTGCAGGACTTGTCATGACACCTGTATTAATTCCATCAGCTTCTTCTCATACTGGGGAAATTACCAGTTCCACCTGCCAGCCCTACACTTCTGCTTCTTGGGGAAGGGACCAGTCACCTATAGATCCCCAAACCTAGGGTATATAGAGGAGATTACAGTGGTTGCAGGGGATTCCTCAATCAAGTATCGATTAACTGCACATTATTACCTGATGAATATTTTTCTGAGAGGACCAGGTTAGCATTTATCATCTTGCTACTATCTGGTCAGGCCCTGGCCTGGGCTTCTCCCATATGGGAGCAAGATAGCCCTCTTCTCCAGGACTCTATTGCATTTACCAATGCCTTCCGGAGGATCTTTGATGAATCGGGAAGAGTTGCATCTGCAGGCTTCTCAATCCTTCAGCTCCACTAAGGTTCTTCCACAGTGGGAGAGTATACTGTCCAATTCAAGGCTCAGTTCTCTGAGTTGATATGGTATGCCCTCCTAGCCATCTTATACAATTGAGTAGCAGACCACATCAATGATGCTCTGGCATTGAGAGACCTCCCACAGTCACTAGAGACCAATATGATGAACCTGGGCAACTGGGTAGAGCAAGCCTTACCTATTTGGATAAAGAGTGATGCTCCAGGTCACTTGCTGGAGAAATGCCCCCAGAAGTCAGAAAAAGGACATGCCTAGTCAGGCCATTGAGGCTGGACTTGGTAGTTAATATGTAAAAGCATCCCCAGAACCCAAACACTTCTTGGTACCCATCACCCTCAGCATCCCCAAGGGCAAAGCCGATGTAAAAGCATTTATCAATTCCAGGGCAGCTGGCACCTTCATATATAAAGACTTTGCTAAGGACAGGGGTCTCCAACTTTAAAAACTACCCCACACATTCTCTCTTATCTCCGTGGATGGGGGAAAGTTCCCTTACATACCCGTAACACAAAATACTATTGCCACTCACATGCAGACAGGTGTTACTCACTTTGTGCTCATTTCGTTCCTTGTTCTGCCACAAGCCACCAAACCCAACATTTTAGGGCTACCATGGCTATGTCTGTACTCACTCACTCACTCTAGACTGGTCTCTTCCTCTTTAAAAGGACAGACTAGATGGGCCAAGTAGTTCTTATTAGCCATCAAATTCTTTGTTTCTAAGGCATGAGGGAACAAGTGTAAACTTTGTTACCTCACCAAACTTGTCAAGAGGCATCCCATAATGCTATGACATTCTGAGGTCACCAGGACCCTACCCTCCCACTACTCTGAATTCTCAGATGTTTTAAAAAAAACGGAGAGTGTATTAGATGTCACCACATTGGTATGGTGACTGTGGGATCAAACTGGTTCCAGGAAAGTCCACACCTTTGGGTGGGTTTTCCCACTCTCCTTTCCAGACACCTTGGCAAGGTCAGAATACATCCAGGAGAACCTAGCAAAGGGATTTATTCAGAAGTCCAAATCATCCACCAGAGCTGGGTTCTTCTTCGTTGCAAGAAGAATGGAGCACTCCTTCCTTGCATCGAGTAAAGGGGTCTCATTGCTATAACAATAAAAAATGCGTACCCCATCCTACTCACTTCCAAACTATCCAGATTCAACATGGAGATGAGTGGTAGACTGCTTTAGCACAAGGGATGGGCACTTCAAAATACTCGATGATGCCCTTCAGGCTCTGCAATGCCCCAACAGTCTGCCAGGTATTCATGAATAAAATATTTTGAGATCTCCTGTACTCATGGTCTACTTAGATTACATTTTAGTCCTTTAATCTTGGCTCAGGACATACTATCAACAAGTACAAGAGATGCTCAAACAATGTTGAGCCACAAATGTCAGTTTGAGCAGACCTTGCTACCTCTCCTTGGGTACATCATTTCAGGAACAGATCCCCAGTTTTGACTTTAAGCATTGAGCTAAGCATCACCATTTGAGCACTTACTGACCCATTTGGCTACGGAGCATCGGCACTCTTTGCATGCAATTTTCCAGTGGACCATGTACACCCATGCCCGCTGACAAGGGAGAACTGCGGCATTAAACCTACCCAGGATAAGCAACGTGGCTCGCATGTAAGTCAGTCGAGATTGCTATACATCAGCTGTATCGCTGGCGCCCCGAGCAGTGTACGGAACTATTGCATTTGTGGTCACCTAGAAAGCCTAATCACACTTCTTACATTTTAAGATGGATAATTATTCCTCCAATTAAGGAGTGATTGATACATTTGTGTGCTATAAATACATGACATTGTTCAGTGTTCATAGTGTGGATTTGGGCTCATTCAGACCCGCTCACAAGATGCGATCACTCACTGGCAAAAAGGGGCTGGATATTTAAATTAAGTGCTCACACTGCATCTTTTTAAGGACGACCACTGTTTTAGCAAGCTATGGCAAAGTGCACTCGCAAATGTCTGAAGACACCCCCTTGCCACTCGCAACACACGTCATCTCCAGGAAATGAAGGATTAATCAGGACCATCGTGAGCCATCGGAGCTGCTCGCAGCCCTTGGGGTTGCCTTAGCCTCCCGCAAGCACAGCGATCAGCGCTGGCTGAAATACATGCAGGTGACGTGTACAATGATGCTACTTTGCTATTTATGCACGCCCTTTAAATAGCGTTTTGGCAGCCAGACACGCCTGCGTTCGCACATCCACTCCCCCGTTCACAAGCACCTTCCACTGTTACCACCCACAAACGGCACTATCTGTCACTCAAAGCAGCAACCTGATAGTGGCTTATGAGCTCCCAAAATCAGATGGCAATGAATGGCTTGCACTCGTGCACTGTGAATTATACGCATGTGCAGATGAGTGATCGCGCCTTAGCAAGCGGGTATGAATCAGGTCCTAAGTCCGGCATTTCTGATTATTCACGGTGGCACATTACCATCTGTTTTGGAAAAGGATTAAACTACTCATATTTTACTGCCTGGCTATTTGTTTAGACACACAAAAACCATTCTAACACAGGAGTTAACCCTAGGAGGAATCTCCGCACAGGTGATTTCTGATTATACAAACCATTTAAAGTGGTCATTTAGCATAATTTATATGTGTGATGCTTTCATGCTATTAAAGTTTTATATGTATGAATAAGGTTTTATATCTTTGTGAGATGCCAATTGGACTTAATATTTATGATGGATAATTAGGACTATTATGGTATTTTTATGTAATAGCTACCACAAGTGTTTTATGAATAAAACTATACATTTACACATACAAGATCGAGTTGTGTCAAATTGATTCTGCCATTTCAGATTACTATTAGTCACTAAGCGCAGATTCCATTCTTGCCTTTTTTGTTTCTAAAGATGAAACCAGCAAAACTCCAGGCCACTAACCACTGGTCTCTCAGGTACGCAATGATTCTTGGGGTTTTCAAACTACTACCAGCAGTTCATTAAAAACTACTTCATGCTGGTAGCTTCTATAATGACTCTCACAGAAAGGGGAGAAACCACAGACAATGGATGCCAGAAGCCATTCAGGCCTTCAACTCCCTGAGAGAGTCCTTCACTTTGGCTACCAGCTGGACACCTCTCGACACTTCATATTGGAGGTGGATGCATCCTCCATTGGCACAGTACAGTACTATCCCAGCAGGATGCCAGAGAGAGGCTTCACCCTTGCGAATATCATTCCAACAAGGTGCTACCCACAGAGAGGAACTACAGAAAAGGGACTTCTAGCCATTAAGCTGGTACTTGAGGGGTGGATACATCTGCTTGAGGGGGCTCTGCACTCAGTGATAGTATTCATGAATAATAGGAACCTGGCATATCTGTCAGGAGACTTAACCCCAGACAAGGACACTGTTCACTATTATTTTCCAGGCTTTAAATATGTGTCATATTTCGACTATGCTGTCGGAACACCAAGGCAGATGCTCTACCCTGATTATTCAACAACATGGACAGAGAAGAGAAGGTGATTTCCAAACCACCCCTTGACCCACTAGTATACTAGCTGCCATAGATACCATCCTGGCAGGAGTTCCCCCCCCGGCAGATCATTTATGTCAGAAAGGTTAAGACACAGATTATTCCACTGGTCCCATACATCTCAATATTTAGAACATCCTGGGACCCAGAAAATGACCCATTTCCTCTCCAGATAATACTGGTGGCCAACTCTCTCAAAAGATGTGCAGGAATATGTCTCTTCCTATAACAAGTGTGCCCAACCCAAAATTCTGAGGATGAAGCCCAATGAGTCTCTGCATCCACTTCTCATTCCAAGTCCATAGCATCTGAATGGACTTTATCACTGAGCTGCTAAAACCTATGGTGTGTAACACCATCTGGGTGGTAGTGGATTGCTTCACCAAGTGTTACAAGTCGCGGTCACGACTTGACACTTTCTGACAGTATGCCCAGACAGGACGGGGTTACTCCAGTTCTTCCTGTTGCTAGGAGATCGGCACGCCTCAGGAAGTGATGTGTTTTCCACAAGTGCAAACCTGATTGGGACTTCAGCCTATTTATACTCACTGATCTATTGCACCTGTGCCGACTATAGTGTGTCTGTGAGTTCCCTCAGCCTGGCTGCAGAGTTAGGTTGTTCCTGTTCACTGAACTGCCACACAGCTTCCTAGCCGCTCCAAGTAGCTTCCGTGCTACCACCTATCTCCAAACAGCTTCCTGGACACATCCAGCAGCTCCCGTTCTGCCAACGTTCACCATACGGCTTCCTAGCCGCTCCAAGTAGATTCCGTGCTACCACCAATCTCCAAATGGCTTCCTAGCCATATCCAGCAGCTCCCATGCTGCCAACGTTCACCCCATGGCTTCCTAGTTACTCCAAGTAGCCTCCGTGCTACCACCAATCTCCAAATGGCTTCTTAGCCGTATCCAGCAGCTCCCGTGCTGCCAACGTTCACCATACAGCTTCTTAGCCGCTCCAAGTAGCTTCTGTGCTACAACCAATCTCCAAATGGCCTACTAGCCATGTCCAGCAGTTCCCGTGCTGCCAAAGTTCATCCTACGGCAATTACCTCAACATCGGTACAATCGCTGCAACATCGGTGCACTTGCCACACCATCGGCTCTCAAAGCCATTATTAAACCATAAGCTGTTTATCTACGGCAATTGTCCCAACATCGGCACCATCGCTGCAACATCGGCACACTTGCCACACCATCGGCTCTCAAAGCCATTATTAACCATAGACTGCTTATCTACAGCAATTGTCCCAACATCGGCATCATCGCTGCAACATCTGCACACTTGCCACACCATCGGCTCTCAAAGCCATTATCAAACCATAGACTGTTTATCTACGGCAATTGCCCCAACATCGGAACCATCACTGCAACATCAGCTCAGTTGCCAAACCATCAGCTCTCTGAGCCATTTGCTAACCCTAGACTGCTTATCTACGGCTATTACCGCACCATCGGCACCATTGCCGCACCATTGGCATAATTGCCGCACCATGGGCATCTTTGCTGCACCATCGGCACCATTGCTGCACCATTGGCACAGCTGCCACACCATCGGCTCCCAAGCTATTGCCAAAAAAAACAAACTGTACTCTCACAACATCCGTACCATCGATATCCTTATAATCATCAACTGTGTCAGTCCTAACTGTACATTCTTTACCTGTTGAATTCCCCTGTACCTCCATGTGAGCTGCTACTACCTCGAGCATAAGTCCAGGCGGCCGCCTAACTACCGGTAAACGTATCCTAGTTCTAAGGGAACAACGGGCGGTTGTTATTGGCAGAAGATCTCGCTAGCTGGGTACTTGTGGTGTCACATGGGGTAGGCATCGGAATACATAACACCAAGATGGCCCACTTTGTACCCAAATTAGAATCTTTAACATAGCCCAGCTAGATTCAGCCTCAGGCTAGTGATGATATAACACCACTCAGGTGTTAACACTAACCTCCAGCAACTATGACTCATATGGGGAATCACCTATCAACTAGTCACTATATAAGTCTGCTCAATGCATGAGTATCAAGTGTGTTCTGACAAGTGACATCACTGTGGGGATTCTGCGGGCCACATCCGGGTGTCACACTCGGAGGGGGTGACACCAAAATGCCAGCTCCTCCTCAGTGATAGGAGTGGTGTGACATTATCCTGCAGCACTCAGCTCCTCTCACAGAGGAGGAGCTCACAGTGCAGGTACTAGTCTCCGGGGGCAGCCTAGCATCTCCGAGGATGCAGGACACACCCCTGGAGTGATGCAATTGGGATTTCCCAATAGATCACACCCCCTTATGGTATGCCATGACCCCTTTTCAGGCGCACCTGGCGAAGCCACATGAGGGAAGTCATGGAGTGCTCACCATGACTCCGTAAAACGCATTTCCATAGGCAGTGTTTCCAGACTGTTTCCTCATAATAAATATACAAACTCGCCCACTGGCGCTGGTGATAAATGAGATAACAATTATAAAATAGAATTCAAACATAGGGCCTGATTCATTACTGATCGCAACTGCGATTACACATGCAATCAGCTGATTATTGTGTTCTGTGCATGCTTATGAATCGCAGTGCACAAAGACTTCACTGCAATCACACTGCAATCGCAGTGGCCATGCAGACCCATTGCAGAGTGATTGACAGGGTGTGGTGAAGAGGGGGTGGCCAGTGAAAGGTAGGCATGCCAGTGCGTTTGAACGCCATTACAGGGGCTTGCATAAATTAGCCAATGTGTTTCCATGCACAGCTTGGGCTTTCACTGCATGCGATGAGGTTAGCAATTTCTGAGTAAGCTCAGACATTGTGCAAGTGTGCATGAGGCTCCAATGGTACTTGATGTTACTGATGGTTTTGCAGACTTGCAAAGTATTATGGATGTGTGTAAGGTAAAGTGGGCATCCTTAGTTTTGGTTGCAACAGCATTGTGATTGCAATCATTAGCATATTTTTGCAGTGAGTCTGTGTGCATAATCGCAGTTGTGATCGCAATAGAGATCCGTATTCATCAGGCCCATAATCACATTCCTTGGATTCCCAAGACCTTCTCCTTCTTTTAGCAGTTAGAAAAAGTACATGGACATCTTCCACAATGTTCCTGGATTTCCTTAAAACCTTTGAGGTTCCTACATACAGTAAGTAAAGCAGCTTCAAACTCCCATATGTAAATCATCCCATAAAAAGAAAGATAAATATATAGTGGAACACTTAAAGAAATAAGTACTTGCAATTGTGCGCTCAGTACTTTTTTCTGTATATGACTATTAGAGGTGTGTGACCACCTGATTACACTTGGGTCCGCACCATTGAGTTGAGGCACAAGTAACTCAGCATTTTTTTATCATTATATAGTGTAACACTATTTGATAAATACATATAATATAATAATAATAAAACAATTTAAAATCTCCATAAGGACATATCAGGTGAGAATGAAAACCACACAGTTGTGTAAGTGAAGCAATTACCAGATGAGCTTTAGAACTGGCAAAATCAGTGCAGACTGTACAAAAGTAAATCCCAGGTGCTCTCCTGAAACCATCCAACATATGTCTCTGTAATCCTCTCTTGTGCAACACATCACTGACTCTCATTGCAGGCCACATGCTTTTCCCACAGTGCCAAAACATCACTCCCTGTTATTGCAGGCCACACACTATTCCCACAGTGCCAACACATCACCAGTGGCATAACTAGAGTATTTGGAGCCCAGGGCATGTTAAAAAACAGAGAAAAAATTAGGTGCGTGCTCCGAAGGTGGCATGGCTAAAAAGTGGGCCTGGTCCCATGCCACAAGGGGCATATCTACTGGAAATGGGGACACGGCAGTAGCAGTGCCCCTTATGCAGTGCCCCCTGTAGTAGTGCCCCTATACAGTGCCCCAATAATGCCCCATATATAATGCCCCCAGTAGTGCACCCTTATACAGTGCCACTAATGCAGTGCCCCCAGTAGTGCCACTTATGCAGTGCCACCAGTAGTACCACTTATACAGTGCCCCCAGTAATGCCTCTTATACAGTGCCCTCAGTAGTGGTCCCCCTATGCAGTGCTCCCAGTAGTGCCCCTTATACAGTGCCCCCAGCAGTGGTCCCCTCTATGCAGTGCCTCTTATACAGTGCCCCAGTAGTAGTCACCCCTATGCAGTGCTCCCAGTAGTGCCCCTTATACAGTGCCCCCAGTAGTGGTCCCCCTTATGCAGTGCTCCCAGTAGTGCACCTTATACAGTGCTCCCAGTAGTGGTTACCCCTATGCAATGCCCTTTATACAGTGCCCCAGTAGTAGTCCCCCTATGCAGCGCCCCCAGTAGTAGTCCCCCTATGCAGTGCCCGTTATATAGTGCTCCCAGTAGTAGTCCTCCCTAAGCAATGCCCCCAGTAGTGCCACTTATAATGTGCTCCCAGTCCCCCTATGCGTGCCCCCAGTAGTGCTACTTATATAGTGTCCCTAGTAGTAGTCCCCCTATGCAGAGCCCCCAGTAGTGCCCCTTATATAGTGTCCCTAGTAGTAGTCCCCCTATGCAGTGCCCCCCACATCCCCCCAGCTGTGCCAGACAAAGACACACACACAAAAAACCACTTACCTTAATCCCCGATCCTGCTCCTGCACCTGCCGCCGTCTGTTCCTCCATCCTCCCGGGCCACTCTTCACTATGGGAGAGACGTCATGGCATCATGATGTCTCTCCCATCACCCACTGCGGGAGTCGGTAGATGGAGCTCCAGCCCGGCTCTGGCAGTGGGCACAGCAGTCAATGAGTGTCTGTCTGACTCTCATTGGCTGCCAGAACAAACAAACTGCTTGACCCCCCCTAGTTATGCCACTGCACATCACTGCCTCTTATTGCAGGCCACATGCTGTTCCCACAGTGCCAATACATCCTAGCCTCTCATCGCATGTTATGTGCTGTTCAAACAGTGGCAACAGCTCTGTGTACCTTATTACACAACACACACTGTACAAACAGTGCCAACACATCCGTGTACCGGGTTGCACACTAAAAAAAAGCTCACACTATGGATACTCAGCTGTACTGTACCAACGGCTTTTGTGCTTCCTGTTTTAACCACCTCAGGGTATCCCATAGCTACCACTTTGCAGAGAATTGCAGCTATACCGCCTTTGGTGAGTTCCCCATAGAGACAAGATCACAAAGCACCAAAAAATCCTATAAGTGAGTTTGAGTCATTGACTGATACAATAATTTCATTTCGGTGCCCCTATATATTTGTATCTATATATATTTATAGTCATCCAGTCTGAATGTCTCCACCAGGGGCTCACAAACTGGAGGGGACCAGCACACCAGTATTTGAAAAAAATCAATTTATTTTCATAAAAATCAGCCATCCTGTGCAACAATCAAATAGATACTTACCAAGGGTGGAACCACATGAAAGAACTGAGGAAATAACCTCATATTGCACCCACTGCCTGATGGCCATTTAGATGTGAATACACCTTTGTCAAAGGACTGCAATACATATGAATCCACCTTGGAGCTTAGGGCGTTGCTTGGTGCTATTGCAGTAAATATACTAGCATACTGTATGAAGTACAGATGCCCTATACACTAGTGGTGGTCATTCAGTATGCTTGCTGTTTTACATTGTTGCTCTGAATGTGAGTATCCTGGGTCTACCCATTCCAATGGAACGTGAGTGTCACAATCCTGGCTAGTTTCTACCTTTTGTGACTAATCTCTGCCAGCTGCTCCATGGATCTGTGTTTGTAATTTTCCTGGGACATCTGCTCTGGCTGAATCATGCTGGCTGTAACATCTCTGTGTGTGCAGACTGCTCTCCCCCCACACTGCTCTCCCCCCACACTGCTCTCCCCCCACCTGGACCCTGCTCTGTCTGTGAGCATTGCTAATCTTAATCAGAATCACTGGTGTGGTCCTGATTCTCAAGGGCTGCAGAGATGAATACTCCCTCTGCATGCTGTGCCTTGCCCCACTATGAATGCCACTGCCAGACCACCTGCCTGTATCCACCAATCGCCTGCAGACTCTAGGTATATAGATCCTCCTCTAATAGCACTCAGTGCTTGAACATCTTGTTACATTCCGTGGTGTACAACTTATGCTATAGCTGTACCTCTGAGTACCAGTATGTCCCAGGCTCCTGCTGGTTCCTAGGCCAGTGCTATCCGTAAGCCTGCTGTGTTCAGCTATCCATGCTACCAGCCTCTCACCTACGGCTCCCAGGCCGCTCCAAGTAGCTTCCACGCTACCAGCTTCTCCACACGGCTCCCAGGCCGCACCAAGTAGCTTCCACGCTACCAGCTTCTCCACATGGCTCCCAGGCCACTCCACGTAGCCACCCAGCTACCAGCGTCTACCCACGGCTATCCAGCCGCTCCACGTAGCCACCCAGCTACCAGCATCTACCCACGGCTATCCGGCCGCTCCACATAGCCACCCAGCTACCAGCATCTACCCACGGCTATCCAGCCACTCCACGTAGCCACCCAGCTACCAGCGTCTACCCACAGCTATCCGGCCGCTCCACGTAGCCACCCAGCTACCCACGTCTACCCACGGCTATCCAGCCGCTTCACGTAGCTACCCAGCTACTAGCGTCTACCCACGGCTATCCGGCCACTCCACGTAGCCACCCAGCTACCAGCATCTACCCACGGCTATCCAGCTGCTCCACGTAGCCACCCAGCTACCAGCGTCTACCCACGGCTATCCAGCCGCTCCACGTAGCTACCCCAGCCGCTCCACGTAGCCACCCAGCTACCAGCATCTACCCAAGGCTGTCCAGCCGCTCCACGTAGCCACCCAGCTACCAGCATCTACCCACGGCTATGCAGCCGCTCCATGTAGCCACCCAGCTACCAATGTCTACCCACAGCTTCCCAAGCCACAAGTAGCTTCCACGCTACCATCCGTCTGCAAGCCCATCTACTAGTAACCCGACCAGCTCAGTCAGCCTTCCTGCCGGTCCCAGTCCGGTCCCTCCAAGTTCCTTCTGGTCTCATTCCATCGTCTCAAGTTTCCAGTTCCAGTCACTCATCACCAAAGGCAGTTCTCACTGCTACCCACTTCTTATATTAAAAGATCTATTCATGTTACCCATGGTTCCATTCCAGCCGGCCTCCAGTGATTCCAGTTCATCACCTGATACAGGTAACTCTCTAGCACCAACTGTGACAGTGAGGAAGTAAAGCAGTAACGCTTTTGTCAGTGGTCGGGCCTGTCTAACTGACTCCTAGTGACCACTGAGATAACCTACCTTTCAGGGTACTGGGAGGAGGCAGCGCGGGAGCGCACTACAGTACTTGCAACAGTTTATACCTCAGTTTTAAAATTTCCTAGATACTGCATAACACAAACCTAATGTTACTTACACAAAATTGTATTTTGAGTTAAATGTTGGCAAAAATTATTGAAAATAATGGGAATATGTAGTAACTCACATATCTAATTAAAAGTTATCTAACTAAACAAATTATTTAAACATAATATATTTTAATGTAACATAGATTGACATCTATCCAGGCAAATATATAAAAATGTATTGACTATAATTAATATTGGACATAGAAAAACCCTACTACTAGAAGTTTAGTTGGTCAGGCATTATTTTGAAGTTCAGACCTTTGATTAGATTACTCTATAGGTATACTTTTAGGACTTGCCCTCCAGCGACTGTTTCTGTACAGAAACTGAAATTAGCAATACCTGAAAAGAATAGAGATCAGACTATAGAAAAAGATTGATTGCTTGCATTTTCCACCAATCACTGAACAACACATTGGCTAAAGCATTGATTGATGAAGTATTTAAGTCATCAATCACACATCAGAAGCCTTTTTACAAATGGCTGCTAAAAAGGTCTAATACCTTGGTAGTATCAATGAAATATGGCTTAGCTGCAAATACAAGAAAGACTTCTGGCTCACAATTTGTTCACTTTTAAAAGTGTTCAATAACCATGTTGGTTGGCCACTTTGCGAGCAAATGTTTTACTTTACATGTCAGTTAACTTTATCCTCTGCAGTGTTATAGCTACAGTATATTGGTGTTGCTCAGAGGAATGATTAAAATCAACTTTTCTTCTGTTTTTGTTTTTTCAATAAGTTTAAAGACTCAAGATGTATACTGTGCAAGCTGCTGAAAAATAGCATTAGCCTGTTTCTTCGTCTTTTTATATATTGATATTGTACTTTTCAAAGACTTTATAATAATTTTTTCAGATACATTTTATACAAAATTAAATATCTTTAAAGTTAATGTATAATGATAATATTATCTTATATAAATTACTCATAGGGTATTACTTGTTTGTGTGTGTTTCTTCTGAGTGCTCCAATTCCCTCCCGCAGTTAAAAATATACTCGTAGTTTAAATAGAGTGTGTGTTAAAAGCATTCAACAATTTTTTTCATTCCATTGGTCCAGGACTGTAACTAGGGTAGCTTGCAGGGGGCAAGAATTACAGGGGTACTGTATTTACTGCAGTATTTGTATACTGTTTCTTTTTGTGACCATGTTAATTACATTAATAGGATAAAAAGGTGGATGTAATTAAAATGCCGACCATTGGCACGCCGGGTGACAAAATCCCGGTGCCAGAACCCCGAACCCGGGACAAGACACTGGCGCCAGAATCCCGACAAGAGGGGAGATGCCAGCGCCAGGATCCCGACAGCCAGCATGCTGATGGTAGGCACCACCATAGGGGGGGTCTGGGCTAGGGGGTGTAGGTTTAGGAACTCTGGGGGGAGGGTTATATTTAGGCTCTAACCGGGAGGGTTAGGGTTAGGGTGCGGGGTAGGGAGGGTTAGGGAGCATAACAGGAGGGCTATGGTTAGGGGGTTAAGAAGGGAAGGTTAGGGTACTTACTTCTCCCCTGTCGGGATTCTCAGAATCGGGATGCTACTGTCGGTCTTTTGACAGCTGTCATCCCAAGTGCCGGGATTTCATATCCAACCCTATTAAAAAATTAAAAAAGATAGTAGAGCTGATTAGTACTTTCCCCACCCTTAAAATAGTTTTAACCTGTTTGTTTTACACAGTCTCAAATGGTGTTCAATGAGGAAAGAAAACAGTTTTTCTAAAGGTGTTGTAAGTGCTGCTGTTGCCTCCATTATTTACTTGACTGACCCTGACGTAGTTGTTACCATTTTAGTCATCACTCAGGGAAATTGTTAAAAACATATGTATTTGTGTGTACAAAAATGGTAATTAAATTGGTGGTATAGCTGTTAACCAATCTATGGTAATATTGTGTGCATAACACCATGCTTTTTTAAATATAGGTGCTTATTTGTCAAGCATTTCTAAGTCCTATACTGATTAATTATATTAGTGTCTACTTTTTGAGTTCTGAAAAGCATAATAATACAATCCTGAATGTCTGCGTGAATGTATTTGGGCTGCCAATTCCATTTTTAATTAACAAGAGAGTAAATGTGAAAAAATATTTAAGTTATCAATCCAAATGGCTGGTGGAAGGCCACCTAAGAGTGTGGTTAAAAATGTTGACATGGTCTGCATGCTGATATTCAGAATGTCGACATGGAAGTTATGTTAACATGTCAAATGTCGACATTGACATAATGTCAACATTGCCAGAAAAATCAACATTGTTCATGTAGACAGTTGGCATGTCAATAGAGTGTTTCAACAGATTGTAACCCTAACCGCAGCCTAGCCCTAACCGCAACCTATCCCTAACCACAGCCTAACCATAACCACAGCCTAGCCCTATCTGCAGCCTAGCCCTAACCACAGTCTAGCACTAAACACAGCCTAACCCTAACTATAGCCTAGCGATAACCACAGCCTAAAGATAATCACAGCCTAGCCCTAACCGCAGCCTAACCCTAACCTCAGCCTAGCCCTAACCACAGCCTATCCCTAAACACAGCCTAACCATAACAACAACCTAGCCTTAACCGCAGCCTAACCCTAACCACAGCCTAACCCTAACCGCAGCTTATCCCTAACTACAGCCTAACCATAACAACAGCCTAGCCCAAACCGCAGCCTCGAGCTAACGGCAGCCTAACCATGACCACAGCCTAACCCTTACCACAGCCTATCCTAACCGCAACCTATCCCTAACCACAGCCTAACCATAACCACAGGCCTATCTGCAGCCTAGCTCTAATCACAGCCTAGCCCTAAATGCAGCCTAACTCTAACTACAGCCTAACGATAACCACAGCCTAGCCCTCACCGTAGCCTAACCCTAAGCACAGCCTAACCCTAACCGCAACCTATCCCTAACTACAGCCTAACCATAACAACAGCCTAGCCTTAACCGCAGCCTGACTCTAACCACAGCCTAGCCCTAACCACAGCCTAGCGCTAAGCGCAGCCTAACCTTAACCAGAGTCTAACCCTAACCACAGCCTATCCTAACCACAACCTAGCCCAAACTGCAGCCTAGCCCTAACCACAGCCTAACCCTAACCGCAGCCTAACCTAAACACTAAAATAGACTGTCGACATTCTGCCTGTCAACATTCACAATGTTGACATTATGACCATGTCCTTATTAGGAGCATGGAGGCATTGTAAGTGTTGATATTTTGCCTGTCAACATTTTGCCCATGTCAACATTCTGAATGTCAACATAATGACTGCATACCCTCCCTAGGGTTAGGTTACAGCGGAGCATTTGCTGAGCACCTCCAATCAGAGCTCAGTAAATGTTTGGTTGGTTTTTGTGCGCTCTAAGAAAAATTATTTGAAGACGATGTGGGAGCTGCTGGAATAAGGAGGTGTCCCACCTTCAGTGTTAAATATTGGAAAAAGAGTTTTGTTTTTCCGGTGTTTCACCTAATGTACAAGACTATGAAATGTTTGTGTGATGACAGTCAGGGCCAGATTATAGGCAGGGTGACAGGGGCAGTTGTCCTGGGACCCCCACACATAGGGGGCCCCCACACAATGTCCCCAGCCCCAGGCCACATCCCCCCAATTAACTTATCTTTTTTACTTTATCTGAGCCGCCTGCCACGACCCATGATTAAGCCCTGACACTTGGCCCTGCCCCCTCTTCAAACACCAGGGGCACTTCCCGCTGGACCCAACCCCCTGTCTCATCAGTAGTGGCAGTGTTGCAGCCATGCTTAGGACTCTGAGCCATCCTAATCCATCCCTGGCAGGAGACGTCTGCTCTCATCCATTGCAGCTTCAGCCTCGGGCATGGCCAGTTGGGAAAAGCGCACAGGCCCCCTTACTTTTCATCACTGGTGGTGGCAGCTCCTCCTCCTAACAGTGCAGCAGAGGCGATAGTCAGAGGACCCGCTCCTCCATTGCGTATAGCTGGACACGCTGCCTCTGTGATGACTGTGAAAGCAGTGAATATGAGGATGCTTACATGGTACTTGTGTTTGTGGTCTTTGCATTTTACAAAAGTGCTACTACTGATGTGCTACTGACTTTGCAGCCTGTAATGTACCTGGTGATGATTGGCAACACGTTGCAGGAACACAGGCAGGTGCAATATATATGGCACTGTACATGATTGCACAGGGGGTCACATTATGGCTAGTGTACCATGATCATTGCATGTACACTATCAGCTGCAGAGAAACTTTACATAGTTAGCTCAGATCTGTCCTTGTGCAACAGTGCAGACCCAGCACCCACCTGGACAGAATTTATACTGGAGCACTGACCTTTCACGCACTGTGTGTGTTAAAATACATATATATATATATATATATATATATATGTATATACATACACACATACATATGCACAGTCGTGCCTCTAAAAAAAATGATTCCTCCATAGAGAATTCTGAAGTAGGGGGCAGGGTGTTTAAGGGGATACACCTCAAAAGCTATAGGAGGTACCGAGTTGAAATTTGGTAGGGGTGGGTAGAACTGTCGTATGGTGCCTGCCAATTTTCAGGGTATAAACATAAAAAATGAGGATTTGGGAGTAATCTAAAACTCCAACTGTCACATGTTTCTGAAATTCTCAATAAGGACAACTTTTCTGCTATAGTCTATGGGGTTATTTTGGGAAAGCAAAACTCAGGGTAGGTGGCGAATTTAGACTTGGCGTTTGTTTTATTAGGTAGCTATTGTTCCAGGGTACATGCTTTTGGGGTTCAGGTAAATTAGAAAGTTACAGTTTTAACTATTACCTCAAGAATGCGCCATTGTAGAGATAGGACTTTTCAACTTGTTGCGCAGCCAGTCATAGTGGCTTCACTTGTGGGGGCTGGGACCTGGGGGCAGGAAGCCAGCATTTGCTGTGGCCCAGATGCAGGGGAGAAGGGGTAGGGGTTAGCGGTCATTAGCTGCGGCCAAGAACCAAGGACGGTAGCGGGTGTTAGCGGCGGCGGTGCAGAGGTGGTGCGGGTGGCGGTGGTGTAGGCGTTAGGACCCGGGGGAGGTAGCAGCACAAGGATGCAGGCTCAGATCTGAAAGTTCTGTGATACCTGCATCTGTGGCTAAAAAAAACAAACATAGAAGCACCAGGCTTTTCAGAACCAGTCCTGGTTGCCAAAATATGGGGAACAAATGATGTATTTAGTGCAACCAGTACTGGGCTCTGAGCCAGTCCTGGTTCTGGAAATACAGGTAGAAAAATGCATAGGGCTTCCCCTGTATTTCCCAGAACCAGCACCGGACCCTTTTTAGTGGGGGGGGGGGTGATGCCACAGCCAGGGGAGTCCTTTCACTGGGCCTCCCAGTCGAAGCATCACCCCTGATTGTTAGTCAGCCCAGGCCTGGAATCCCTGGGTAGCTGGGGACCCCCCAATAAAGGGGTCCCTCTCTCCAGGGCACCTCAGACCCAGGCTAATAGCCCGGGGCTATCACCGGCACCCATGGGCGGTGGGTGTCAGGTTGATTATGTAAAGTGTGGCGCAATTAAATTTAATATATTGTCTTTTGCTGTGGAGCTACAGTTCCCAGCCAGCCGCAACCGCATGCTGGTACTTGGAGAACCACAAGTATCAGCATGTGGGGCATTACGGGCCTGGTGGTAGCTGTAGTTCCACAACAAAAGCAATATTAAAAAAAACACACACCGTAAAAAAGTATAACTTTATTAAAACATACATGCACACACACATGTACTCACAGATGCATACACTATCTCACATAGTCACTATATATCCCTGAAGCCAATCTGTCCTCTGCTCCAGTATGAGCGCTCATTGGCTGAGAAAGGCAAGCCTTCCGCCTCTCAGCCAATGAGCGGTTCTCAACATTGAATTCAATGGTGAGAACTGAGCGTGCCCTTTTCAAAAATGGTGCCTCAGCGCCATTTTTGAAATTCAAAGATGACCGCCTTGAGCCAATCACGGCTCGCGATGTCACCGCCCCACCTCCTTGGCTGGCTTAAATACTGCCAGCGCGAGTTGTTGTGCACTCAGTCGGCAGTGGGGAGGCAGCAGATATGAGCTGCCAAAGACAGAAGATGTCGCAGAAGCCCTGGATGGGCGACGGCCAGGAAAAAGAGCTTAAATACCGTCGCCCTCCAGGTGAAGACGCCATAGAATGCAGATGGGTGGAAAACAGTGGTGCAGATGGGGGGAAACAGAGTGGCATGGTTTGGGGGGACAGCGATGTGAATGGGGGAAGAGAGTGGCATGGACATGGGAAGACAAAGCAGTGCAGATGGGTAAATACAGTTTGGTGCGGATAAGGGAATACAGACTAGAACAAATTGGAGAACACACAACAGTAGGGATTGTGGAAGAAAGATTAGTGTGGATGGGTAGGAAGACAGAGTAGTGCGGGTGGGGGGAGGAGACAGAGTTGCACAGTTGGGGGGACAGAGTGGTGCAGATGGAGGAAGAAAGAGTGCCACAGAGGAAAGGAAGACAGCGGCGTGGCTTAGGGGAAACAGTGGTGCAGAAGGAATCAGAGTGGCACGGTTGCAGGGCAGTGCAGATGGAGAAAGACAGATTGATGCGGGTGAGAGAACACAGACTACCATAGTTCAGAGACCACACAGAGGTAGGGATTGGGGAAGACAGTTGGTGTGGATGGGGAGGAAGACAGAGTGGTGCAGGTGGATGGGGGAGACAGAGTTGTACAGTTGGGGGACCAGAGTAGTGCAGATGGAGGAAGAAAGAGTACCACAGAGGAGAGAAAGACAGCAACGTGGCTGTGGAGAAGGCACATATACAGGGTGGTGCAGCTGTGGAAAAACATTGGTGTGGATGAGGGAACACAGACTATCACAGTTGGGAAACCACACAGCAGTAGGGATTGGGGAATATATAGCAGCATGGAGGCATATAGGGGAAGACAGTGTACATGCATGGACAGAGTATGATAGTTTTAAAAATAAGGGAGCTGAACGTGTATTCTAAATGAGATAAATGTATGCAGTGAGGATGTTGGAAGCCAGTGAGATTGTTTTGGTGATCAAATTGGAAGATTGTGGGCACTGAGTGGTATGTGGGAGCCACATAACTGCTCAAACCTCAGTTGAATAGACTGCATGTATGTATTCCAATGAGCACACAATTCTGTGAATTAGCAGCTCCACCATTTTGTGAGTGACAGCAATCTCATTCTGTGAAAGTGCTGAATCTGCAGTTAACCACAGGGTGTGATGGCATACGATATCTGTATTGCGCAAGGAATACATGCATTAAAGCGTCAGCCTTAATGATCATAATTTCATTGCTTTTTGAAGTTGAGTGGTGCAGAAAATCCATAGGTTTTGTGAATTTTCAGATCACGTCTAAGCAGCCGTAATGGGACATGTGAAACCGTAAGGTTTTTTTGTCTATGGAAGATATATATGCTTGTGTGTGTGTATATGTATATATATATATATTCAACTTGTTTTGATAGGGGCCCCCACACGTTTGTTGCCCAGAGGCCCCCACAGGCCTTAACCTGGCCCTGATGACAGATAATATGTGTAAATCATTCTGGATTTTTGCATATAAGCAATTTACTTCACGTTTGTCAGACAAAAACAAATAAATAAGGTATGCGTAGTATGCACTTGGTTGGATATGTGGTGTTTTCTAATTAACTTGGAACATAGCATAAAACAAAGGAAATAGCAAATTAATGTTCTGTACGGCAGTGCAACATAAATGCCTTCTTTACCTATCTTACCTGTAGGTGCATTCTGTTTCTGGAAGGGATTATTCAGCCTCTTTTTTAAATGCTACTCTATGCCACAGCTAACTCTGCCCATATGCAATTTACTTACAGGTATATACAAGGGTATCCCCACCCTACTCATGGTACCCCTCTGAAATCGCATTACAAATAAATGCAAAGCTAAAGGGAGGCAAATGTTCCCCCTAGGTCCCACTGGACCCTAAGCAGCTTATGGCATATAAGGGACACCTGGCAAGGTCTGATGCTATGTAAGACAGGGCCATAACTAGGGTGGTGCGACATGTGCCATGGCACAGGGCACCGCAGGGCAGGGGGCACTGTTTGGGCCTGTCAGTTGTCTGTTCATAATCTTTTTTTCACTTGTAGTTTCCTTTTCTTTTATCCTCGGCATATCTTGGCCACCCGATCTCCTCCCTGGCCTACTTCCCCTCCATCTGGTCACCTCCCCAAGAACCTTCAATAACATCCTCTTTTATTTTACACACACATTTCAAAATACTGTCATATCCAGGACTCAAACCTATCACCTCTCACATGGCAGTCCGACACCTTACACATGGAGCTATCTGCCCCACAATTTCTGATGGCAGCCCTGGACACAGCCACAGATTCCCAACCCAGGTGTTACTAGCCCACCTCGAGTACCTTTGCCGGTGAGTGTACAATAAACGGATCTCCCTGCCTCTGATATTTGCAACATATACACTACAAGTAGTACTCTTTCTATACCTTCATTCAGTTATCTACACTGCTCCAGGCTTTTGCATGGCTGTTCTGATGGACAAATCCTCCTGCAGGTGCAGCTTCACCAATGCTCTGCTACATCTAGAGCTGGTGAGCTATACTGCATAATTATTGTGTATTATCACTGCAGCCATTAGATTCACACTGGATTTGGCAGTGACACCTGGATAACAGTGGTACAACGGGATTGGCACCCCTTCATCATCATACGGGACAATTTAGATTTGTCATGCCCCTTCCCCATGAGGCGAATCCCCTTTTTTGGACACATGTCTTATATCCCTATTTGAAAAATGGGGGGGAGGAATGCTCTTTCTGTCCCAGGTCACCAAAAAGTCTAGATACGTCTCTGATGTAAGAGGCATGTAGAGTTGTCTGAAACCATATAAAAGGCATACCGAAAATAGGTATGGTAATATAGGTTTATAGATAATATATAAGCCATATAGGTATATGATTAATACAACTTATGTGACTTATACATTGAGGACTACTGTATGAAATGCTGGCTATGAATTAATACTGGTTCATAATACCATTATTGGTCCATAGAAGATTAATGACAACTTGACAAGTGCTATTACCAGCACCTAAATAATCAGTAAGCAGTCACATAGCTTAATTTGCCTTTTTTAGTATGTTTAATATTAATATGTATATGTAAAAATATATATATATTTTTTAACTTACAATCTACAGTATTCAGATTATTTGGATTGGTTGTCTGCAGACAATTAGATGCTATTTTGCATAAGTGAACCTTCATCATAAAACTTGCGTACGCCCAAGTGCACACGAGAAATGCCAGATTCAATTAGAAATGGCAATTCATGGGCCTTACAGCTAGGTCACATGACTTTTCTATAAAAAAAAAGTGACCCGAGAGAAATACATAAAAAAGTGGAAAAACCATCCTGTACTCCAAGAAAGTGACAACTGAGAAAGCAGGACCATATAGAAGGCTGTTAGAGGCCATAAGAAAAGTATTGAGGGTTCTTATATGGTGTCAAATGGATGGTTTTAAAAAAAATTATATTAATGATGGAAAAATTATAGCAAGCAAATGTTTTTCAGATATTTTCACATATATCCCAGTGTCCCTATTTCAGTAGCATAGCAGCCTGAATGCTTCTTATGTTCCAAATAATTGTTTTATATGTTAGATTTAAAGTATATGTGATGTTTAAGCAAATGAGCAAGTGTGGGAGAGGAAAGATAAACATGTATATCATGTTAAGCAATGCAATGTATAGCAATGCATTGCTATATCTGGTTTTATCATCATTTAAATGTTAATAGCTTTCTTTCTGACAACTGTACAAACAATTGGTGTGTGAGGAGTAAATACACTGTCAATGCTCTGACTCACTTATTTTTTAGGGCTGAATGTGTGTACTTCCATTTCTGCCTGTGTCTGGACTGTGTGAGTGTGGAGTCCGCTTTGTTACCTCCTGTAGCCTCTGGCACTCTAGCCGAATTCAAATAAGGACAGCTCTCACTGCATAACTGGGGCTGCCAGCCAAAGTCTCCGGAAAAGGCAGCCAATGGTTCTGTAAGTGCATGAGGATGGGGGCATGAGACGGGGAGGCTTAGGAATTCTGGTACAGTGTGTCCACTGCTGACCTAACTAACCCATCATTACATACCAGCCCACCCCTTTACACACTGCTGCCCTAACTATCCTCATTACATACTACCCCACCCCCTGGCACCCCCTACCCACTGCTGCCCTAAAACCCCCATCATTGCATGCTTCCCCACCATTATTATAGAGCATTCCCTTTCTTTATGCTCACTTCACATGAATGTGCATTTATCACACAGTTTAATGTTTGCTGAAAAAATCTATTAAACAAAATTGCTGTTTTGTTAATCATTTGTATTATATTTGGGGACATACACTAACAGTGTATGTCCCGAAATATATCATACAAAGGCTTAACAAAAAAAGAAATTACCTCAATTATAGTTTGTGTCAGCAAGCATTAGAGTGTGTGACCTAATGCATCTTAATGAGGCACTGCCTGTATTTTCTCTAACTAGCCAGCCAAGTAAACTTAAACATTTCCTTCTGAGCTAAGTCTACTTTTTATTCCAACAAGCAAGGACTACCAACCTTGTTGGCTTAATTTAATAACATTTAGTCTGCTGGTTGTGGTTGAGGCTCCCTGAATCCACCTTCAATTCCTCCTTGTTGCTTTCCTTTCTTCTTCCACTTTGAGTTCTCAGAGTGACCAGGCTCCTCTCTGTCTATGCAGAAAGCATCTGAGGCTGCACCTCCATCCAATGAAGCTGAGTGACATCACCACTGATTCCAGAAAATGATATCAGTAGTGCTGCTGTAGTACATAGATTGAGCCCACTGCCACCAGCTGGGTAAGTCAAAAGCCTCTACCCTCTGATGACTGACTGTTCTGCATCTGTGCACAGATGACTGACTGTTCTGCATCTCTGCAGCCAGAGAGCACTTGAAGAAGCTTTGGCTAAACTCCTCCCACTGCTGACATCATCGCTGATTCCAGAACATGGAATCAGTGGTGCCAGATGGAGCCTACCGACCGCCGGTTGCAGCCTCCATCATGTCAATCAACAGCCTCTGATGACTGATTGGAAAGCAGATGCACTGTGCAGCCTGTTATAATGAATAGCACCAGTAAAATGCACTAGGCCCCACCCTACTATGATAGAGGGCATGGATATGCATCACCAGGGCTCACCGTGGATCACCCCAACTCCACAACAGGCCAGTCCAAGCCTCCTAAAAAAAACACAGCAAAATGACCAAAAATTCTGTACTTTTGGAAAATCGGAAAGCATTACATTAGGCCATTGGATTTGTTGCTTTCAAATCTTCAGAATGTTTCACTAGTTTCTAAAATTCCATTGAAATTTTTTTCTATTTTTTTTCTTTTCTAAAATCTATTTATCTGCTATGCATTTGGAAGCATTCCCCATATCTGCTGTTGTAGTAGAAACAGATGCTGAATATGCTCTACAATGTTCCTAGTGTGCTACTATCATGTCTAAATCTAACTGAACTTCTTTAATTCTAAATCCTTGTGATCCTAGCACTGGGCATTATTCTACTTTATCTCTAAGTAGTAACACTGCGCTGCAGTCATGGAGGACATTGTTAACTCCTTGGCAGCAACATGGATGGGACAAATGCTATTAACCATTGCACAATCACTGCAGTCTTTCATCTCTTTTCAATTCATTGTCCTGCATACTTCATTACATATTTGTGTATGCAAACACCTCTGTACCCTGTTTGTAAGATGTGAAAACAGCTAAATTGATAAATTTAGCTGCATTTATCTGCATTTTTATTTATGTATTCCATCTTATAATATCTCTGTATACCTAAATATTGTCAATTTAAAAGTTAGTTTTACTCATGTCCCATTTGAGAACACAAAGGCACTGACTAATTAAACGTAAGGTTCCATATAAGCCTTGCATAATGTTTTACAGCAGGATGTGTATGGTAATAATTTTTGCTCATCAGCAAGTTCTATTTTTTAATGTTTTACTGTATTTTAATTCCATTAAAAAGTCACAATTAAAAAAAAATTGGAAAAAGGTGCAAAACAATATTTAAGTGTCTGAATGTCCCAGTTAGAAATGGAAGCTAAATGCCAAATGCACCCTGATGCTGCATAGAGAGTGACATCCTTCAAAATTCCTTGTGCAAACATATTGATTGTTATTAATTTATGAGGTGCTTTTGGGTAATTTTATAGAGCTTGATATATTATGATATATTCCTCTAGATTTGTACTGTAATTAATTTACAATGTGCTCTTTAGTTTTGAAGATCTTTGCAGTAATATGTCTATAGTATTATTTATAGAATGTAATTTTTAATAAATTTTGTATATATTATAATCAATGATTCACAATGCTGAAGTCATTTTTATTAATTATTGTCATATTTGGGTGACTGAGCACTGGGTAGCATGTTAATCTTTTTAGTACGGAAAATCAGCTTGGTTGCAGCCTCCCTTATTTTCACTCCAACGTACACAACATCTTTAGAATACACTACTTTGGCCATTCAGACTAAACTTCAAGAGCCTCAAAAAGTTGACAACACCAAAAACAAGAAACCTTGTAAATTCTTGTAATCTGGTATTATATTCCTTAAGGTAGGGAAATAATATATGAAACTGTCACCTACACATGTCTTTCACAATTTATATATCCTATTTTTTTTAAAGAAAATAATAATTTTAGCCTCCTGAACATGTTATGTAACCAAAATCTGCTCCTAAACAAACTTTATTGCTGTAGTTGCATGCAATGTACTTAAGTGCCCAGTTCATAAAGCATTATTTATCACTCAAAGTTCATCTTGGTGATTTATGTTGTAAAAAAAAAAATGACCTTATGTTTCATTTCTTTAGGTTGTAAAATATTGTGGGCAAGACCCCTTACTTTTGTGTGTCTTTGCTTGCCATTTTACTGTTATCATCACCATTTACTGTTATTATTGCTTACTAAGTTGGCACTATAGGAATAAATAATAATAATAATAATAATAATAATAATAATAATAATAATAATAATAATAATATTTTAATAATGATATTGTCCTCAGTGCCACTCGTGGCCAGAAGGTGGTGCAGTGCCCTCTAATACTTTAATATCAGTTTCTGTTTGACATGTACTGTGCTTTGTAGAGTCTTCCAGGGCAGGAATCACATGTACTGCACAACTAAACATTCGCCCCTGATAATTCTGTTTATTGTAATTTAAGACAGGTGCCCAATTATTTCCATTTAATATGCATGTTACTACGATACTCATTCACAGTGGGAACAGTGGGAGTTATGCTACAGAGAACACTCACAGTATTTACTTGTTATGATAAATGAAAAGCTTGATTTAAATACTTAACACAGAAAACAATTTTATGTTATTTTAATTAAAAAAGCTTTTTGTTGTGTAAATCCCAGATACATATAAGCCCTCCTTTCTTCTGCTGAACTGCTTTAAGACTGTTTTCATTTCTAAGACAGATTGCTTAGATTTTCTTGAATAGTCAGGGTCACAGATACACAATTGATGTTCAAAGATAATGTGCTGGGTCCATGTGTATATGGCTGCTTGCTCTGCTTTGCAGAAAGATTTATGTTTTCAGCCATGCAAAGTGAAATAGCTGCATTGTAGAGAGAAGTCAAATGTTTGCTTGTTCAAGCAAAGCCCTTATTCATCTCACAGCTGACCAAATTCATAAAAGTAAACATGCCATGACTTCTCCAGCCCAGCAGTGACTGCATATTGTCCTCCAATAAATACTGCTATATTTTAGCTCAACTCATTGGATATTGACAGGCTATGAAAACAAGATGAAGCAATGCTATAACTCACACCATGCTCAGCCTTAGTTTTTCTTAATGTTGAAAAAAAAAAGGGATTAAATTGTCAAGTCTTATTTAACCCTGTTGAATTTCATTTTTCCTTATCAAGATTGGGATATCCTTCAAGTAATTTTTCATATGTGAAGAAGTGTTAAGTAGCTACACTTTTCTCCAGCTGAGCCAAACCACATTCTTTTAAATGAACTGCGCTTCCATGGACACTCACAGCCACTCTTTTATCTCTCAAAATGCAAACACTTTTCAAAATGAGATCACTGTGCCAGACATAAACAGTGTGATCTTTGTAGCACATGACAGAACTGATTCTATGAGAACCTTTGCAATATAAAGTAATAAAATGGGACATATATAAATCTATAAATTCAATTAGATTGTAATATTATGTTATGTTTATTTTGATTCTGCAATAGCACTATTTTGTTGAAGCTAATATTGAAGAAATAAAGTTAGATTTCTTTCTGAATTTCCAGGACATTCTAAATATTTGCTTTCTGTTCCTCACTCTTTAACCCACAGATTCCCAAAGTCTGACATTACAGTCCACAATTTAAGGATATCCATGTTTAAACTCAGGTGATATAATTAGTATCTCAGTCAATTTGTTTAACCATCTGGACCCCATCAAGGATATCCTTAAAACCTGGACTGTAATGGCTAAGTTTGGGAACCTTTGCTTTAACCCATACTTACCTACTTTCAAGAGGATCCCATCTGGATATCATGAGAGGTGAGAGGTGCGAGAAAAGCATGGCCTTGGGAATTGTGTCGTTATTGCCTGCCACACAGTGCTGACTGCCACTATTTGAAGCTTTGGTCAGTGGGGGTATGGAAAGCAATTTGCTGTGCTGTTCAACTCTCCTTGAGTGCAGGACAACTCCCCAAAAATTGACAGAATTCCCTAAAACTCATGAGTCTCCCACACATTGTGGAAGAGTACAGTAGGTTAGTATGATTTAAACTCTACAGAATAGTAAAATTAAAAATGTTATACTAATATAAAGTAGTTGTCCGGGTGCAAACATTGCAAAAGGTAAAATTGCATTATAAAATAAAACTGTAAAGTGTAACAGCAAACACCTGCTTAATAACTGAATGGTGCATTGCACAACAATTATGATTTCTGTATGCTACAATGGAAAGTTATGATGCCTAGTGCAGGTACATTGCAGCTATATACAGTACAAAAAAATTCAGTATCCTTTAAATAGTGATTTAACAATATTTAATAGGCTCTAATGCTGCCATAAGATTTCTTGCAACCTGTGTATGTGCCGCTCCAAGCATAGCCGTATCTCTCTGTAAAATGGGCATTTCTGGGTGTCTACTGGGCAGCTACTATACTTTGGCACTTACACCTACACCATGCAGGGTGCAAACACACGCAAGAGTTCCAGTTGATGAGAGTGACATGTGAGTGTTGTGGAAGTGTGGCTAGAGTTTTGTGCCATTATACCTGTTTCTGATTAATTGTTTGCACCCTGCATGGTGTAGGTGTAAGTGCCAAAACTAATAATGATGATTGTGGCTGTGGATTACAAAACAGTGGGCAGTGCCATTATATACATGAAGTCATACAGATACTCTCATTAGCATGTAAATCTGTCTGACACAGCTTTTTTGTATCTGGCTCAGAATCAGGCCCTTTATTAACACTATGGGGTCTCTGTACGGAATCTGTATGTAATGCCGGCTGTCGGGATGCCTACTGTCAAAATACCGACAGTGGCACCCCGATGGTTGCTATCCCAACAGGGGTTGGGTAAGTTTACTTACCCTCCCCCTAACCCTCCCTTCTTGTAGCCTAACCCTAGCCCTCCCCGTTAGTGCCTAAACCTAAGTCTGGTAAGGCTGGTTAGCCTTTGGCTGGAGTGCCCTATCTTATTAGTGCCCGATTTAAAAGTGCCAATTAAATTTTAAATCGATTATTGGCGTTATATCAGCGTTACTAATTATATCTACAACTGCTACTGCTTGAGAATTGACGAATCCTTCTCTTCTCTCACCTGCAGGTATTTGACTACTGCTCCCAGCATATTCTTGCTGCAATTGTAATTGTATGTCCCTGCCTCAGCTGTACTAGGTATTTGACTACTGCTCTGAACAATTAACTTAGAAGTAATGTTAAATTAAGTAGTTTATCAATGCATAGTATCTGTAGATGATGGTTTGGAATATAGTTTTTTATGTTTTTGTGTCCTTTGTTAGCTTTTAGATATATAGACCCAGATGCTAGCTTAATGGTATGTGCTATTTGTTTGTTTAAGGTAATTTATTGCTGGTAATACTAGTGGGAGTGTTTTGGGGGTAGTTAGTAATCAGTGGCCTCACATGCCAGATCTCCTATGTAAGGTTCATAGTAAGGTTGGTTAGCCTTTGGCTGGAGTGCCCAATCGATTATTGGCGTTATATCAGCATTAAACAGAAGTGAAATAGAGGGAACCCACCAATCTACAATCAAACAACAACCCAAACATTAAATGGACAAAGTGGAATGAACAATTGTGAGTTCACATTCTCCATACTACTAGATCCTGTGGACTACATAACCTGGACTTTCATTACTGAACTCCCTGTTTGGTGGCTACATAAACCTGGTGCCACCCTTGCTACTATTGCTGCTGGCTCAGTGCTTTAAATATAGTCCTAATGCATACTTATCTGTGTTAATGTCAGTTTACCTCTATGATAATGTACTTTTTCCTTAGCTCATTTTCTAAGTCTTACATCATCTAGCTCCAACCACTGTCTATTTTATTATTTAATTTCTGCTCCCACCAAATCTCCACTTTTATTATACTCAATAATAAGCTTTTGTTTTACAGACACACTGTACTCTTACTTACATTTCTGGAGATATGCACTCTTACATTCTTTCTTCATTCCTACTTTCAACTTTTTCTTCCCCTATTTACACCATCCTTACCATTACTATGTTTTCTTCAACTCCCACCTTCACTCAGTGTCTACCTAATCTTATGTTCTGCCCCTTGCTTCCACCTTTATCCTTTCCCCCTTGTCTCCTCTACTTCCTCTTCCCCTTATCTCCTCTCCACTGTTTACCTTCCTCCCCATCTTCTCCCATTACTCCACTTTCATTCTCTTATACTCCAACGGGGTCCTTCTACCTCACTGTTAATCCCCCTCTCCATGTCCCTTCACTGTCCAAATCCATCCACATATCATTAAGCTCCCTTCCTGCCCACCTTCTGCTGGCTCCCCTTCTAGCACTGGAGACCGCACCATCGCTACACTCTATTCTACTCGGTACCCCAAACTAATCTCACCTCCACGCTACAGCAACCCTGATAATCTCATTCTAATCTCTACAACAAACTTTGTCTCTCTATCCTGTGCCCTCTGGAATGCCAGGTCAGTCTGTAATAAACTGGTCCCAACCTATGACCTTTTCATCTCCAACTCCCTGAATCTCCTAGCCATTACTGAAACCTGGATTTTACCCTCTGACACCACTTCTCCTGCAGCTCTCTCCTCTGGGGGTCTCACCTTTTCCCACCCCCCTTGACCTGGGGGTCGCCATGGTGGTGGTGTTGGTATGAGTATCCCCTGGTTACTCATACCAACCCATTCCCTCTGAACCATCCCTTACATTGTCTACATTTGAAGTCCATGCTTTATGCCTCTTCCACCCAGTAGCTGTCATTTACCGTCCCCCTGGTCTTACCTCCAAGTTCCTTGACAACTTTGCTTCCTGGCTCCCTCACTTTCTCTCCTCAGACCTTCCCGCAATTATCCTAGGGGACTTCAATATTCCAATTGATATCCCCACAGAATCCTCTGTCTCCAAACGCCTCACCCTCACATCTTCACTTGGTCTCTCCCAATGGACCTCCTCACCCTCCCATGTGAGTGGCCATTTACTTGATCTGGTCTTCACTTACCGATGTGATATTTCTGATCAGTCCACTTTCCCACTTTCTGACCATCACCTTCTCTCTTTTAACCTATCCCTCTCTCCTTCCCCTTCTCTACCTCCAAAAGCCACCATCACTAAGCGTAACATTGAAGCTATCGACACAGTTTCCTTTTCTTCCGTGCTTGACTTGCTTCTCTCCCCTATCCTCTCTCTCTCCTGCCCTGACCAAGCCACTTCCCTATACAACGCATCCCTTACTTCTGCTCGGCACTCTGTTGCTCCGGCGATCACTACTCACACTCGCAGATCTACTCCTCAACCCTGGCATTCCAAATACACCAAATACCTGCAAAAGTGTTCACGAACCACCGAGCGACAGTGGAGAAGCTCACGCTCTAAGGCAGATTTTCTCCATTTCAAATTTATGCTCTCATCCTATAGTGCTGCTCTTTTCCTCTCTAAACAGTCATATTTCAAGATCCTCATCTCCTCTCAGTCCTCTAATCCCCAGCGTCTCTCTGCCCTTGACTTTGCTACCTACTTTACATCTAAAATTGATTCCATACGTCAGGACATCATATCCAACCAGTCCCCCAGCTCCACACCTCCTCCTTTCCCAGATCACCCTTCCCCATCACCTTTACCAACTCTAACATCCTTCTCCCCTGTATCTGGAGAGGAAGTCATGGCCCTCATCCGGTCCTCCACCCTTCCACATCCCCCATTGATCCTATCCCCTCCCGCCTCCTCCGCTTCCTCTCTCTTTCTGCCTGCTCCCATCTTGCCCACCTCATTAACCTCTCCCTCTCATCTGGCACTGTTCCTTCTGCATTCAAGCATGCCCTTGTCTCCCCCATTCTTAAAAAACCTACCCTTGATCCTAACCTTCTTTCTTATTACCGACTCATCTCTCTCCTCCCTTTTGCCCCCAAACTCCTTGAGCGGATTGTCTATAAATGCCTTACCACTTTTCTTTCCTCCCACTCCCTCCTTGACCCTTTTCAGTCAGGCTTCCATTCTCTCCACTCCACTGAAACTGCCCTCATGAAAGTCAGCAATGACCTCCTTGCTGCCAAATCCAAGGGCCACTACTTAGGCTCCTCTTATTCTCCTTGATCTCTCTGCTGCTTTTGACACTGTGGACCACCCTCTCCTGCTGCATATCCTTCACTCCCTTGGTCTACGTGACACTGCCCTCTACTGGCTGTCATCCTACCTCTCTGACCAATCTTTCTCAGTTTCCTCTCTTGACTCCTCTTCCCCCCCACAGCCTCTTACAGTAGGTGTTCCCCAAGGTTCTGTTCTTGGTCCTCTTCTATAATTCCTCTCTAGGTGAACTCATCAGCTCTTTTGACCTCCATTATCATCTCTATGCTGAAGATACTCAAATCTACATTTCCTCCCCTGATCTCTCCCCCTTCTTCTGACTAATAACTCCAACTGTCTTTCTGCTATCTCTTCCTGGATGTCCCAGCGATTTCTTAAACTTAATATGTCTAAGACAGAGCTGATCGTCTTCCCACCCTCCCACATAACCTCACCTCCCACTATTTCTTTATCAATTGATGGTATAACTATCTCATCTAGGCCCAAGTTGCGCTGTCTTGGAGTTATCCTAGACTCATCCCTCTCCTTCAAACCACATATCCAGAACCTCTCACTGTCCTGTCATTTCCATCTCAAAAATATTTCCAAGATCAGACCCTATCTCACCCAGGATGCTACTAAAACCCTCATACACTCACTGGTCATCTCCAGATTGGACTACTGTAACCTCCTCCTAACTGGCCTCCCCAAATCCCATCTCTCTCCTCTAGAGGTCAATCTGGCTTATCTTCCTCTCCAAATGCTCTACATCTGCCTCCTCTCTCCTACAAGCCCTCCACTGGCTCCCCTTCCCTTTTAGAACCCAATTTAAGGTTCTCACACTCGCTTACAAAGCCCTCACCCAATCTACCCCATATACGTCTCTGATCTCCTCTCCACTCTCTTTGTTCAACTAATGCACGCTGCCTTTCATGCCAGCTGATTACTTCCTCCCACTCCCGCCTCCAAGATTTTGGCCGCACTGCTCCCAACCTCTGGAACTCTCTCCCACTCCCCTTCAGACTCTCCACCTCTGTGCTTCAAACGGGCTCTCATACCCATTATTTCATCAAAGCCTTCCAGCTATCATTCTAACTCCCTGATACATGCTCCTTCCTCTCCATCTACCCCATCTGTGTCACCCCTGTTTGTCTTCCCCTCCCCTTTTAGAATGTAAGCTTTTATGAGCAGGGCCCTCTACCCTCTTGTACTTCTCCCTACTTTAGTTTCATCTACTTCTTACTCACCACTAGGGCACCTAACACTTGGTTGCTTATGCTCTGTTGCTTATCTGGGTGTTATGGTCACTAATGTAGCAATATATATTATCCATGTCCTGGTCCTGTATTGTATTGTTCTGTAAGTTGCTTGTCTACAACTTGTTTATGTGCTTTGTAAGGCGCTGCGGAACATTTGTGGCACCATATAAATAAATGATGATGATAATAATAATAATAAGTCTCTCCCCTTCATGCCTAAACCTAACCCTCCCCCTTAAACACCCCAGTGGTGCCTAACCCTCCCCCCTAGGGGTGCCTAACCTCCCCCAAAAAACCTAACGCTAACCCCTCTATGCTGCCCGAACCTAACCCTCCCACCCGCGGCTAATGCTAAGGGTGCCCTGGACTTACTTAGTTTGGGCAGCCGTCCTTCTTGATTCCAGTGTCGGGGTTAAGATAGGCATTGATATTTCAATGCCTATTTTAAGTCCCTTGTCGTGCTTCCCCCCATCAGGATTTAACATCTCCTCTGTACTATGCCTTGGAAAGAGATAAAGAGGATGGAGATAAAGTGCCAACCAATCAGCTCCTAACCATAATTTTGCAACAACAGGGGTTTATGTACTAAGCAATCAGCTCCTAACTGTCACTTTACAGGCTGTTTTTGAATAATGACAGTTATTAGCTGAATGGTTGGTACTTTATCTCCGCCCACTTTATCTCTCTCCAAGGCTTCGTACATAGACCCCACAGTTTGTAAAGTGACAGTTAGGATTTGTTTGATACTTTGAGGTCTATTTATTAAGCTGTGTTAGGAGGTAAAGTGAATGGTGATAAGGTACCAGACAATCAGCCCCCAACTGCCATCTCACAGTGTGTGTTGAAAAACAATGACAGTTAAGAGCTGATTGGCTGGTACCTTATCATCATTCACTTTATCTCCTAACACAGCTTAGTAAATAGACCCCTATATCTCCGTCCACTATATCTCTCCCCAAGGCTTAGTACAAAGACCTCTAAAAATTATACTATTTGGACCAGAGCAATAGTATATATAATAAATGATTGGCATAATGGTTACCCTATATTTTTCACTAAACATGGTCCCCAGATTTGATAATTTGAGGGAAAGGTCTGGAATTGTTTACACCCTTTTCCTTTCATCTTCTCAATTAAATGTATGTTCTACCTGGGTGTTTGGCGGAATCCCGAACCGTCGCCAGAAGACTGGTGCCGGAATCCCAACACAAGTGGAGATGCAGGCGCCAGAATCCCAATCCTAAGTATAGCGGGTGGGTAATCTGTTAGCCACTTTTAGGTTTAGGCACAACAGGGGAGTTAGGGTTAGACAGCGGGAAGGGTGAGGTAAGGGTTAGGCTGTGGACAGGAGGGGTTAGGGTTAGACACCACCAGGGGGAGGTTAGGGTTAGGCACTAAGGGGGGAGGGTTAGGCACTAAGGGGGGAAGGTTAGGCTTAGGCACTAACTGGGAGGGCTAGGTTGCGGGGTAGGGATGGTTAGTGTTAGGATATAGGAAAGGAGGATTAGGGGTTGAACAGGGCAGGGTTACGGTACTCACTGTTCCCCTGTCAGGATTGTCAGCATCGGGATGCTGCTTTCGGTCTATTGACAGATGACATCCCAAATGCCGGTATTAGATACCCAACCCGTTTCATCTTTTGTAATCATTCTATAGCCATTGATCTCTGTGTACTTCCTATTGGATGTGAAATGCTACAGGATATATGCACAAAGCCCTCTGAGGGTTAAAAGCAGCCTACAGTACATTTTAGCCCACAAGTTCACCACCTTCAGCCCAAGGCATGAGCCACAATGAGGCTGTGCTGTATTACTAGAAACTACTGCTTCTTTCCTGCATTTGATATCACACATTGCCAGTTATTTAATCTGATGACATAGGGCCTGATTCAGAGCCGCTCGCTATTTGCGGTCGTTCGTTAAAAAAAAAGGGGTGGCTATTCAAATGAACCGTTCGCACTTTGCAGTCTGAACGAGCGAGCAAAACTTGAGGTCGAAATTTAGAAAAATACGCCCCCTGGCCGCTCGCATCATACGTCATGTCCGCTATTTATTAGATTAATCGAGTACATCGAACAGCGTATGAACTGCTCGCTATTCTTGTGGTTGGTTTTTTCAACCGCTATTTTGCGAGTAGTTCTGACTGAAAAAAAACCAAGTGACGTGGTCGCTGACGCTGCTGTATTAATTATGCACACCCATAAAACGCCCGTTTTGACCTTTAAGCACGCCTGCGTTCTGAATTCCACTCCCCGTTTTCAAGCACCTTCCCCTGTTACCACCCACATACGCCTCCTCCTGTCACTCAAAATAGCAGACATTCGCTATTTTGTGAACGAACGATTTTCGGCCGCACTGACTGGTTCGCGCATACGTATTACAATCCGTACGCATGCGCAGTTGTGCGAACATTGCGAGCGGCCGCTTACGAGCGGCTCTGAATCAGGCCCATAGTGAGACTTCTTCTCTAGTGGATCTCCAGAACATCAAATGTCCCTACAGTCATTGAAATCCTAGAGAGTGTAAGTTAGTTCTACAATCCAGCTAGTCTGGAGATATCACTGACCATTAATGAAATGCAGGGAGTAAAAAAAGGTAAGAGGGACATAGTTGTATTTAATTTTGTTAAATTATGGATTGTGAAATATAATTTGACATATAGATGCACTGGCCCCAATTATACTCAGGGGAGTTTGACATTGGAGAACAGTGGCTTTTAGCAGTGCTTTTTTCCATGACACAAGGTACCAGTAGTATGAAGAAGAGGCACTGGTACTCACCTAAAATGCCAAAGGTCCTATCACCAGGTATGTATCTCCCTGGTCTATAAAGAAAATGGAATGGCCTAGTCTGACGATGCAAGTTCCATGCATGGCTGTTAAAATGTGCCAACAATGATGGCACTCACTTTGGGGGAGGCGAGTCTTAACATTGGCGAGTTGTATATTGTTAGGGACAATGGAGTTCCCCTGACAGCCACTACAACACAGGAGATAAAATAGGTTTATAGGCGCCTATTCATCAACACTAAAATAATGGATTTAAGGACATATTCCTTAATTACCATTTTTTTAGTATTCACTAACAGACTTAACGCAGGAGATATCACTGATATCTAATGGTTAAGTCCACCCTTTTGTTAATTATCACACTCCCCATACATTAGTATGGGGATGTAAAAATTAGGCTAGTCATCATATTCTGAATGCGGACGGACACAGAATTACCGCAGCTATAATCAGTGCTGCGCATGCAGCTCTTTTGTGAACGTAACGGCGCATCCGCTGCACTGATTACAGCTGCGGTAAGTTAGAGCAGATAGGGAAAAGTATATTTTTCTGAGAAGCTGTCATCGCAAAAATGACAGCTTTTCGGAATAGATACTTATGGAGAGGAGGAATGATGAATTCCTCCGGTAATTAGGTAGAACTCCATGCGAGTTCTAAACCTAATTACCTCCATCAATTTTTTTAGTAATGATGAGTAGGCCCCATAGAGAGAGATAATTGTTTTACAGTATCAGGGAGTTCCAACAATAAACATTGCTGTGTTCTAATGGTGGAAATAATATGCCTGATTCTGAGTTAGACGCTATTCCGATAGTCACACAAATGGCCAATGTTTTTATCATATGCGCATGTGGCTGAGTCGTACCACGCATGTGTCCCAATTTTGTACTTGCAGAAACGCAGTACAGATTTGGACGCATGGTAGCAGAAATGTAAGGGCATTACCTCCCAATCCATCGTCCAGACATAGGAGGCTATACTCAGATAGGGAAACTGCACCTGCCATAGGGCTGGTGCAAGTTTCGATGGTGTGTGCGGCGGTGCATCTGAAGATGCACCAGGGTATGCAGTGCCTATAGATGCTACAAGTCAGTGTCTCAGCCCTTGCAAATTGGGATGCACGGATGTACACCTGGGAAGGGCTTTGCAGCAGCATTAGCAGAAAGTCACAGATTCCACTACGGCAAAAGACACAAAGATGGCCCTATAGATTCTAAAAGCGAGAAATGCCTTGTCCACCATTATTAGTAGTAAAAACAAGAGAGATTTCTCAGTAAATATATTATTTTATATATATATACTGTAAGGTTTTGCACTGTACCTGTATCACCTCTCTTACACCGTACAGTTGAAGTTATTCTCAATGTCTGTTTTGGGGTGAAACAGTGTTGAATCAAGTTGGCTTTGCAGATGTGTCATGCATGTTTGATCACTGTGAATACCCTGGTGGTGAGTGTGGGCAAGTACAGTAGATGCAGAGTCATGCACAAATCAGTCACATCTCTTCTTATGGCTAAAGGGAAGTAACTGTATGGTAATAGGGCATTCACATGTAGGCAAAGTTCAAAGAGTAAATTAAATTATAGACTATGCAGAGTTGTACATACAAGTAATTACACCTGTTTTCTGATGGATCTTTCGAACAGGGCTAATGCATGTGCACATTTATAATGGTGACAACTATTAAACCAATTGTATGGATAAGGGTGATCCAACCACAGAGATGTAACTTTGCATACACGTAGAAGTAGGCATTTACTTCCATGTAAACAATGTGGGAGCAAATACGTCTGCCTTGTGTTAAACTCTGTATTGGCCCTTACTGTATATAGAATTCTTTCCATGGCGAGGTATCACTGACCAAGACAGCAGCAGTGAGCTATGGAACCATAAAGAAATGAGTACAAGCCCAATATTCCATTCGGGTAGTGCTGGAGAGGTGTGCCTCTGCAATGCTGGGGAGGAGAGCCAGCAAAATGCAAGAGGAGAAGAGTTAAAAGACCCGTGAAAACGAGGAGCCACAGAGAAGAGCAGGTGGAGGTCAGCTGTCTCTGCCTGGAGAATGAGAGGCCTCATTGGAGGGAGAAAGATGGAGTGAGGTGCGGAGAATATTGATGTGAGATAGAAGGGAGAAGAGTGCCAATCCATCACCCCAGAGAGTCTGCAGAGATGTGATGGCAAGCTTGTAAATGGTGCACAGGAGAGTGTTGTGAGAGAAACATTACAAACCACTACAGTATCCAGAGTCTAGCTGTTGTACATCTTCTAAAGTCAAACTGCACAAAGATGCCATAGTTACTGGGACTTGTAGTGTCACAACTGGAGCAAGTGTTCCAAAAAAGTGTTCTTCTATATATTGAGTGCATTTAAGTTCTTATATAATATTTATGATCATTGTCTCAATTCTAGTTCCCATTTTGTCTATTCTGGATGTAATTGTAAGTAAGCAGTCTTACTGCACTGTACTGCTTTGCTAGAGCTGTTGCAATGCATGTGTTGTAATTAAATAGATAGGCTAATATTTGAATTCATACTTAGAACACTACAACTCTTTGTATCGATTGCAGATTTGCAAAAAGGTTACATAAGCTGAGTAGATACACTTTGGCGGATGCTGAGTTAAAAACTAATCACCCGTAGATACTCCTGCATTGTTTGCATATACAGTAAATTAATGTATATATTTCCCCTTATGGAGAATTGAATTACACCTGTCCCCTATCTGAATGTATGGTTTCATGCTATCATCATGGGTGCAACAAATTATACTTGGTTCAAATTATATGCATGGAAATAAGTGCTATAGCCCATAGTTGCATCAACACAACTTCACTGAACTTTGCCTAAAACCTCATCAGTGGGAATTGGAGCTATAACCGAAATGTGTACGACTTTGCATTGTCTTTACTTGTGTTCTCTTGGTTCCGGAGCATGCGCACAGTTAAAACATGCAGAATAAGTTCCACACACAGGTGTATGTTCAATTTTGCATCAGGCCATTTATGTAAAATAAGCTTTATGCTCATTTTAGTGATAATTTGTTTTGCTTTTTGTAAGCGTTTGTGGACCATTGTTCTGCTATTTGATATGTTTTGACAATAGTACAAGCATATGTCTATTATAAATCTAGACCTCACTTATGGCTCTCCCTATTCGTACAAGTGTTAGCCCACTGATTTTACCACTATATTTTTTGTACAACAGATGTAAAAAGTACATATCTTTTATGTAATCATTGAAATACAGTATGATTAGTAAAGTACACAACCACCATGGCAATTCTTAAGCTAGTCAGACAGAAGCTGAAAATATGCACAGTGTAACTATTATTACTGCCTTAATACCGACAGCCGGCTTTCCGACTGTGATATCCTGGTGAGGGTGAAATGCCGGGTGTCTAGATGTAGATGCCTGACATTTCCCCAATCCCGGGAGACCGGCGCCCAGTATCCCGATCAAACGGATGCCAGGCACCGTGAGCGGACAGCTGCGTGGGGGGGGTTTAGGTTTAGGGCACCCGGGGGGGGACTTAGGGTTAGGCACCCCCCGGGAGGGTTAGGGTTAGGCTAGGGGGAGGGAGGGTTAGGGTTAGGCACCCCCGGGCGGGACTTAGGGTTAGGCGGCGGGGAAGGGGGGGGGTTAGGGTTAGGCACTTTGGGAGGGAGGTTAGGGTTAGGAACCCCTAAGGAGGGTAAGGGTTATGGGGTTAGGTTAGGTTAGTTCATACTTACCTTAGTGATGATCAGGATTTCCAGTGCTGTCGGGCTTCCGCTGCCGGGAACTCTGCTTTTGTCGGCCAGGCGCTGCCGGGAATCGAACCATGCGGCTGGCGATATATCATATCTATTCCGAATGAAATAATAAATAGATGATCCTGGGAAAAAAATATAAGCGGTTTATTTATCAAGCAGTGAGAAACTTAGTGAAGCAGACCAGTGGAGAAGTTACTTAATAAATGTTACTTCAAAGCTGATTGGTTGCCATGGGCAATGTCTCCACTGGTCCACTTCACTAAGTTTTTCACTGTTTAGATAAATAAACCCCATTATCTCTGTGTGACAAAGGGATACCTGCTGCTCACTTATCCGAATGTTAAAAAATGTATCATCTAATGTAGGTGATGTCCAAATTAAGGCTTCTATTAGGCAATGAGACTATTCTAGTGTTGCCTATCGGGTCCATTCTCCAGAAAGTTTAGCTTTTCTGCGCTTGGTGTATATGGTGATTGCGATCAAACCTCCGTTGCACTATACTGAAAAATGCAGTCAGACCTATGAAAATGCTGTTTTCAGAGGTTTTAATGCATATTTCAGTATAGTGAATTTTTTCATTTTTCAATCATATTCTCATCATCTGCATAAAAGAGGAACAAACACTAAACAGTTCTGCAACCCATGTCTGTATACTTTTATGCAATTCAAATCTTCAAGCAATCTGAATGAATTACTAAAAGATTACTGTCAAGCATCAGGTTTATAAATTGTATGCTTCATTAAACTTAAAGTGCTAACAAAGGAGAATGCGTCCATAGAAGTGTCATCCTTCATCGCAGAGGGCAGTGTCTGTCACATTAGGGATCTATATGCTCAATTAACCACTAGCAGACTCCATTTTTTCTACATCCCCTTAACCTATACAGTATGTACATTTTAGACACTCTCTATAAAGTCATTTAGACACTCAATATATAGTATTTTTAGACACTCTCTATATAGTCATTTTAGACACTCTCTATATAGTCATTTTAGACACTCACTATATAGTCATTTTAGACACTCACTATAATAATAAAATCTGCACCCTAAATTTGAATGTTTACATTTCTGAATAAATTATTGTATGCAAAATGTCTAATTAAAAATGTTGACCAACACGATGTAAAATTTATTCTTTTCATTGTATTTAATTAGCATTTTTAATTTAATTTGATTTTTTTACAATTTGTAAACCCACATGCACAGTATAATATACAGGATGTAGCCAGGAAGCCGGCGGTCGAAATGCCGACCGCCGACTTCTCGACAGTGAGATCCCAGCATGGGACTAATGTTAGGCGTCTAAACACCGACACCTATCATTAGTCCCACGCCGAAATCCTGACGGCCGGCATACCGAACGTAGGTAAGCCGGGCATTGGGAGGTGATAGCCGAGGGGCGGAGGGTTAGGTTTAGGGACTCCCGGGGGGTCTTAGGATTAGGCTAGGGGAAGGGGGGGAGGTTTGTTTTAGGGACCCCTCTGGTGTAGGGTGCGGGGAGGGGGGTTAGGTTTAGGCACCCCTGGGGGGAGGTTAGGCTTAGGCACTAGGGGGGGAGATTAGGGTTAGGCAGCCCTAAGGGAGGGTTAGGGATAGGGGGGAGAGGGGAGGGTTAGGGGTCTTACTTACCTCTGTCGGGATCTTCATGTGCCGGCCTTCCAGCGTCAGTATTTCATCCGCCGGGCTTAGGTCCAGCGGTAATTCATACCGATTCCTAATAAACACTTACAGTACTAAGATATGTAAATCCAAGAAGTGAACTGTAAATATTTCAGAGAACAATATAATTTCAGTTCTAAGAATGAAACATCTAATGATTTTATATATAATTAAACTGCATGTTTGATTAAAAGTATTTTTATTTAGTTTTATTATAAAGGCAAACACAGAACAATGATGTAGGTTACAATTTCATGTTTTGTAAGTGACAATTACTTTTAAGTGGACATTATTGTTATTATTTGCTGTACAGTATTTGATTTATTTTTCAATTTACTAAAATAATAAATACGGCAGGTGTGTTTGGTAGTTTTAGTTGCTAAACCAGGTCACATCCACCAACAGAGATACTTTAAAAGTGTAGTGATAGGAGAAAATGTGAATGTTTCATGTAGCATTCCCTGGCAAGTATCGAGGTGATCTCCATCTGCACTGTTTATTTAAACCCGAGATCCGGACGGTACCTGCAGCTCATAGTGGGAGAGGACAACGTGGTACAGTCCGTTAAATAGAGCTGAATAGAATACTGTGGGCCTGAATCAGAAGTGGACGCTAATGTAGCTGCGACTTTATTGCAGTGTGACTGTGAGTTATGCTAATAATGAGCTGTTGGGATGTGTACAGAGATGCCTACGGGCTGTAGCGCTAATCTGGTGCTCTGTATATTAAGACGCACGATCGGTTGTACCATTCAACATTGCACCAGCCCTATGAAGGCGTAGAATGGCCCCTGAAATCAGTGCAACTGTGTCACACTTGCATCTAGTGAGCCCCCTGTTACCATCCAGGAATGCTCACTGAAATTGCCTCTGTCTGCATCCAAATTCATTGTGCGTCTCTCGGTGGTAGCTCTCAGGCCACATACAGTGCGGCTCGGATGCATGCGCAGGGTAAAAAAACTGTCCGCTTGCATCCGACATGAATACTGCATCCAACTCTGAATCACACCCTCTGTCTTCTGTGCTTAGAGACACACAAGTTTGCTTTGCTGATGAATATTGTGATTTTCAGCAATTGTATATGCAATTCAGAGTCATAGGTGTCTCAGCTGCAGCTCTCTCACTATACTGTAAGTGGTTGACAATAGGGTGATCATAAAGAGGATAGGCATTCCATGGGTATGTAACAGATCTCTTGCACCAAGTACAGGGATGGTGAAAAAGCTCACTGATAGTGATGATGGTTACTTTCACAAGCTGATATATCTGTTAGGTGTAGCAACAATGGGAACAACTGGTTAGATGGTGACATTACAGGGTTGAACCTATGTCAGTCATGATTGTTCTTGCATTGCGTGCACATAAAAAAATTAATATTTGCCCATATACAGAGCTAAATGCATTTCTGTGGTTTGACCACCAATATCCCTGATTCATACCCGCTCGCAAGCGCTATGCGGGTTGGGGGGGTGGCTTGCCAAATGGAGGAGTTCCCAAAGGAACGCCTGCCATTTGGGGGCGGCATCACTGACATCAGGAGCCCGGCGTCTATTCTCCCTGTCTGCATGGCTTGCGGGCTGCCCGGCGTGCCCGTAAGTGCCGGGCACGCCCCCAAGAGTGACAAAAAGGGGACGCGTCTTATAGACACGGCCCCTTTTTCGATGACCATGCCCTCTCTAGCTCCGGCGCCCTGCCTCCCGCCGGAGCTAGAGGGAACACTATTATTGTTATTATTATTTTATTTATTAGATGCCGCAAAGTGTACCACAGCTGCATACATGGGTAAACATCAAATAAATAACACAACATAAGTACAAAGCACAGTAGCTAACCATCAAATAAGTACATATCTTAAATACAGTTCAAAGCTGTACTGTAAAGCTAAAAACGGGAAGTGACGAGTACATGGGGAATGGTAGAGCAACTCGCTGTAGATGATAGGAGCAGACAAAGCTCAACTGCTCTTAATTTTCCTGTGTCCATTATATAAGCGAGCAACTGTATCAGAGTCGCTGAAGGAGACAAGGGCAGATTTATCAAAGCTTGGAGAGAGATATAAAGAGCCAACCAATGTGCTTCTAACTGACATTTTACAGGCTTTGTTTGAAAAATGTCAGAATCTGATTGTTTGGGACTTTGGGCCTGATTCAGGTTGGATCACAGCTGTGATTATGCACGCAGTCTGACGGCGATGATATGCTAATCTGTTGCAATCGCTATACCATTGCAGCACTACATTAGGGTGCCCACCTTACCTTACATGCATCTGTAATACTTTGCAAGACTGCGTAAACATCGGTAACATCGAGTACAATCGGAGCCTCACGCACACCTGCACAAGGTCAGACCTTACTCAGAAACTGCTAACCTTCCAGTACGCAGTGAGAGCTCAGGCTGTGTATGGCATCGCAGTGGATAATTTATGCACACCCCTGCAATGGCGTTCAAATGCCCTGGTACACCTGTGTTTCGCTGACCACCCCCTTCCCATCACCTCCCACAAACGGCACCCAGTCAATCACTCTGCAATGGATCGGCAATCGCAGTCCTGGTCGCAGTAGTTGGTCCACACATATGCACTGCAATGCTTGTGCAGAACGCATCAATCGACCGATTGCATGCATAATCGCAGTTGAAATCCTTGCTGAATCAGGCCCTTTATCTCTCTCCACCTTATCTCTTTCCAAAGTTTGATAAATTTCCCCCAAAGAGAAGTAAGACAAGAAAACCCACAATTCTGTTGACATTATTTTACTGAACTTTGCCTATGTGAGAATGCCTTATTACAGGCAGCCCAAATGCACCTCTTCAACCACAAGTAGAGATGAAGCAATGTGTTGCATACGACAGATCATACAGTAGCTCATACTTGTGTATGCTTAGCTCCGCACAATGTGAAAACATGCAACATATGTCCACAAAATCTACTACATTCAACTCTGCATCAGCTCTTATGTGCAAAATGTATTCTAAGAACCTAAATACATTGTGCTTCTTACTCTCAAACAATATTTGAGATTCAATGTTAAAGGACAACATATTTTAATTTGTTTCTATATACAAAAATTGCACATTAGTAATTGCATTCCTCGTATGGCGGGTGAATTCAGATCTTTTTTTTCCCATACGCATGACCTGTTTTGTATACAGATGTGTCCTCATACACTATTTCCGCAGTTGAGCCAAACAGCCCTTCTTGGCGTGCCTGGTCCTGTATAACTCTGCTTGTGCCCAGCGTCTTTTCACTCAAATATGCTCCTTGTTGCACAATTGAAATCATTGGATGCAAGGAAACTGCTTAAGACTGCATTGATTAATTTGATAAGTGACACTTGTACATCTGTGTGCGAATGAGTCTGAATCTGTATATGAATTAGGGGTGTGCACCGGCCACTTTTCGTGTTTTGTGTTTTGGTTTTGGATCTGGATCTTTCTTCGTGTTTTGGATCTGGATTGGTTTTGCCAAAACCACCCTTCCGTGTTTTGGGTTCTGGGTTTTGTGTTTTGGATCTGTATTTTTTTTAAAAAAAGCATAAAAACAGCTAAAATCACAGAATTTGTAGGTTTTTCTGCTCCTATGCTATTATTAACCTCAATAACCTTAATTTCCACTCATTTCCAGTCTATTCTGAACACCTCACACCTCACAATAGTGTTTTTATGTCCAAAAGGTTGCACCGAGGTAGCTGGATGACTATGCTAAGCAACACGAGTGGGCGGCACAAACACGTGACCATTCTAGGCGTGATACTGCAGTGGCAGACAGGATGGCAGTTTGAAAAACTAGGCCCCAAACTGTACATAATGCAAAGAAAAAAAAGAGGTGCAAGATGGAATTGTCCTTGGGCCCTCCCACCCACCCTTATGTTGTATAAGCAGGACATGCACACTTTAACAAACCAATCATTTCAGCGCCAGGGTCTGCCACACAATGATTGGTTCGTTTGGGCCCCCACAAAACAAGCTGCCAATTAATCTGTCCCTGCACAAACTGGCTCTACGGAGGCAAGATGTCATCCTCATCCTCCTCATCCACCGATTCCTCACCCTTTTCAGTGTGTACATCCTCATCCTCACAAAGTATTAACTCGTCCCCACTTGAATCCACCACCACAGGTCCCTCTGTACGTTCTGGAGGCTGGTCTCCCTGGAAGAGCTGATAATTCATTTTGATGAACATCATCTTCTCCACATTCTGTGGAAGCAACCTCCTACACCTTTCGCTGACAAGGTTCCCGGCTGCACTAAACACTCTTTCGGAGTACACACTGGAGGGGGGGCAACTCAGGTAAAATAGAGCCAGTTTGTACAGGGGCCTCCAAATTGCCTCTTTTTCCTGCCAGTACAGGTATGGACTGTCTGACATGCCTACTTGGATGCTGTCACTGATGTAATCCTCCACCATTCTGTCAATGGTGACAGTATCATATGCAATGACAGTAGACATGTCAGAAATTAATGCCAGGTCCTTCAGTCCGGACCAGATGTCCAAACTTGGTCCTGCCTGCCCTGCATCACCGCCAGCGGGTTGCTTAGGATACCTAAGTTTTTTCCTGGCAGCCCCAGTTGCGGGAGAAAATGAAGAAGGAGCTGTTGACGTGTCACGTTCCGCTTCAGCTGACAGTGTGTTCACCAGCAGGTCTTTGCACCTCTGCAGGCTTGTGTCGGCCGGAAAGAGAGACACCACATAGGCTTTAAACCTAGGATCGAGCACAGTGGCCAAAATGTAGTGGTCTGATTTCAACAGATTGACCACCCTGGAATCCTGGCAAAGCTAATGAAGGGCTTCATCCACAAGTCCCACATGCCGAGCGGAATCGCTCCATCTTAGCTCCTCCTTCACTTTCTCCAGCTGCTTCTGCAAAAGCCTGATGAGGGGAATGACCTGACTCAAGCTGGCAGTGTCTGAACTGACTTCACGTGTGGCAAGTTCGAAGGGCTGGAGAACCTTGCACAACACGGAAATCATTCTCCACTGCGCTTGAGTCAGGTGCATACCCCCTCCTTTGCCTATGTCATAGGTGGATGTATAGGCCTGAATGGCCTTTTGCTGCTCCTCCATCCTCTGAAGCATATAGAGGGTTGAGTTCCACCGCGTCACAACCTCTTGCTTAAGGTGATGGCGGGGCAGGTTCAAGAGTGTTTGCTGGCGCTCCAGTCTTCGGCATGCAGTTGCTGAACGGCGAAAGTGCCCTGAAATTTTTCGGGCCACCCAAAGCATCTCCTGCACGCCCCTGTCGCTTTTCAGAAAATTCTGCACCACCAAGTTTATTGTGTGAGCAAAACATGGGATGTGCTGGAATTTGCCCAGATGTAATGCCCGCACAATATTGGTGGCATTGTCAGATATCACAAATCCCCAGGAGAGTCTAAGTGGGGTAAGCCACTGGGCGATGATTTCCCTCAGTTTCTCTAAGAGGTTGTTGGCGGTGTGCCTCTTACTGAAACCGGTGATACACAGCGTAGCCTGCCTTGGAACGAGCTGGCATTTCTGAGATGCTGCGACTGGTGACGCTGCTGTTGTTGCTGCGTAAGGTGATACATCTACCCAGTGGGCTGTCACAGTCATATAGTCCTTAGTCTGCCCTGTTCCACTTGTCCACATGTCCGTGGTTAAGTGGACATTGGGTACAACGGCATTTTTCAGGACACTGAGGACACTTTTTCTGACGTTTCTGTACAGTCTCGGTATCGCCTGCCTAGTGAAGTGGAATCTAGACGGGATTTGGAACCGGGGACACACTACCTCCAGCAATTGTCTAAATCCCACTGCACTAATGGCAGATACCGGACGCACGTCTAACACCAACATAGCAGTCAAGGCCTCAGTTATACATTTTGCTTCAGGATGACTGCTGTCGTACTTCATCCTCCTCGCTAAGGACTGTTGGAGAGTCAATTGTTTAGTAAAAGTAGTGGTGTTCCTACTTCCTCTCTGGGATGATGAACGACTCCCAGCAGCAGCAACAGCAGCAGCGGCAGCAGGAGGCGTAGCAATGCAGGATCCTCCGGAGGAATCCCGGATAGGAGAGTCAGTCATGCCAGTGACATGGCCTGCAGGACTACTTCCGATCCTGACTAAGGAGGAAATTGACGAGGAGGGAGTTGACGGTGTGGTTTGCAGGCGCTTGGATACAACAGGACAACGGGATTTAGGTGTCCCTGGACTGCTTACGGTCTTAGCCAAAGTTTCTGAACTTGACAGTAACTTATTATGAACGCGCTGCAGGTGCCGTATAAGGGAGGATGTTCCTAGGTGGCTAACGTCCCTACCCCTACTTATTCCACCTTTACATAAGGTACATATGGCAAGACAGTTGTTGTCTGGATTTGGATAGAAATATTGCCAGACCAAAGAGATGGAATGTTTGGTCTTCTGCCCAGGCATGACGGTGATGGGCTTTTTCATCCCACGGACAACAACTGTCTCCCCCGGAGCCTGATTTAAACAAACCACATCACCATCAGAATCCTCCTCGCCAACTTCCTCCTCAGCGCCAGCTACACCAGTATCCTCATCCTGTTGTACTTCAACAGTGACATCTTCAATTTGCATATCAGCAAGTGGACTGTGGGTGCTCCTTTCAGCACTTGCAGGGGGCGTGCAAATGGTGGAAAGAGCCACCTCTTCCCGTCCAGTGCTGGGAAGGTCAGGCATCGCAACCACCACCACACTTGGACTCTCCTTGGGGATTTGTGATATCTTCTTAGAAAGCACAGTTCTTCGCTGTGCTTTTGCCAGCTTAACTCTTTTGATTTTTTTAGTGGGAGGAGGGCTTCCATCGTCATGTGAAGCTGAACCACTAATCATGAACATACTAGGGATCGACCTTAGCCGTTCCTTGCCACTCCGTGTCGTAAATGGCATATTGGCAAGTTTATGTTTCTCTTCAGCTGATTTAAATGTTTTCTTCAAGGTCATTTTCCTGATCTTTGTCATTTGGGATTGTATGTGCCCTCTATTATGACATTGGGCATCGGCCTTGGCAGACGACGTTGATGGCATGTTATCGTCTATGTCATGACTAGTGGCAGCAGCTTCAGCACTAGGAGGAAGTGGTTCTTGATCTTTCTCTATTTTATTTTTATCGGAGAAAGTTTGGTCCTCCATTTATGTTATATCGATTTGATATATACGTGCGGCTAAACACTGAAAATATTTTTTTATTTTTGCTGGAGAGTAGTGCACTTTGTGGGTTACACCAGCCTTTAAGAAATGAGCCAGCCGACTCTTTATTTATGGGACACAGGCGCACGCTTGGCGCTGCTCCTTTGTTGATGCACGTGCGGCTACTGCGCACACAATTCACAAACACAGAAAATAAATATTTTTTTGGTTTGGACTAGAGTGTACTTTGGGGGTTACAGCACCCTTTAACGGTCAAGCCAGCCGGCCCTTTACTTATGACACAGGCGCACACTTGGCACTACTTTGTTGATGCACGTGCGGTTACTGCGCACACTATTCACAAACACAGAAAATATATATTTTTTTGGTTTGGACTGAAGTGTACTTTGGGGGTTACAGCACCCTTTAACGGTCAAGCCAGCCGGCCCTTTACTTATGACACAGGCGCACGCTTGGCACTACTTTGTTGATGCACGTGCGGCTACTGCGCACACTATTCACAAACACAGAAAATATATATTTTTTTGGTTTGGACTGGAGTGTACTTTGGGGGTTACAGCACCCTATAATGGTCAAGCCAGCCGGCCCTTTACTTATGACACAGGCGCACGCTTGGCACTACTTTGTTGATGCACGTGAGGCTACTGCGCACACAATTCACAAACACAGAAAATATATATTTTTTTGGTTTGGACTGGAGTGTACTTTGGGGGTTACAGCACCCTTTAACGGTCAAGCCAGCCGGCCCTTTACTTATGACACAGGCGCACGCTTGGCACTACTTTGTTGATGCACGTGCGGCTACTGCGCACACAATTCACAAACACAGAAAATCATTTTTTTTTTGGTTTGGACTGGAGTGTACTTTGGGGGTTACAGCACCCTTTAATGGTCAAGCCAGCTGGCCCTTTACTTATGACACCGGCGCACGCTTGGCACTACTTTGTTGATGCACGTGCGGCTACTGCGCACACAATTCACAAACACAGAAAATAATTTTTTTTTTGGTTTCGACTGGAGTGTACTTTGGGGGTTACAGCACCCTTTAACGGTCAAGCCAGCCGGCCCTTTACTTATGACACAGGCGCACGCTTGGCACTACTTTGTTGATGCACGTGCGGCTACTGCGCACACAATTCACAAACACAGAAAATAATTTTTTTTTTGGTTTGGACTGGAGTGTACTTTGGGGGTTACAGCACCCTTTAACGGTCAAGCCAGCCGGCCCTTTACTTATGACACAGGCGCACGCTTGGCACTACTTTGTTGATGCACGTGCGGCTACTGCGCACACAATTCACAAACACAGAAGATATTTTTTTTTGGTTTGGACGGGAGTGTACTTTGGGGGTTACAGCACCCTTTAACGGTCAAGCCAGCCGGCCCTTTACTTATGACACAGGCACACGCTTGGCACTACTTTGTTGATGCACGTGCGGCTACTGTGCACACAATTCACAAACACAGAAAATATATTATTTTTTTAGCACTTGGGGGGAGCACCCCTGATGGACAGAGCACCCCCTGGACAACACTACAGCACCCCTTTAGGACTGGAACACTGCACAGGACTTTGGAGTGGACACAGCCCCTATGGAGAACTGACTGCACAACACAGTCCAGCCAGCCCCTATGGACTTTGAAGTAGTGAACACAGCCCCTATTAACAACAGCAGCACAGCACAACACAGCCAGCCCCTATGGACTTTGAAGTAGTGGACAACAGCAGCCCTACACTACACTACACTACACAGCCCAGCCAGCCCTAACTCCCACCCTCCCTCTTCACTGTCCACAGCCGAGTGAGAAAATGGCACCGACGCGGGTACCTTATATAGGATCCAAAACCCGCAAGACTCGGAAGGTGGGATGATGACGTTTTGCCTCGATTTCAGATCCGAGTCAGGCGGGAAAAGTCGAGCCTGACTCGGATCGGACTCGGATCGGGGGGGCTCGGGGGGGTTTGTATTTCAGAAATCCGAACACGCTCACCCCTAATATGAATTGCTACGATGCCGTGGCTTTTTACATGTTCTGTTAATCTGTGACTTTGTACATATTTAAAACTAATTCCTGTGCAGTTAAAGTCACAGCCCAGAGTCTCTGGTACAGACTGAATGGTGTTTCTCTGCGACTGTGGTGAGAATAAGATGCAAATTGAGAGAAAAAGTCACTATCCTACACTGCTTGGTGCGGCTCATTCGTGCTAAGTGTGTTGCGCTACATGGCGTACTGAGGCTCATAATGCCTTTTTCAGCAACTAGCCACAATTTATACAGAAAACACACTTGTAATTCCATGTCTACCAGTGTAAAAATTTTACAAATACACAAAATGAGTACAATCTTGATGCTATTGACAATTATTGCTTTTCATAGGCGAAACTAGACATTTGGTAATAAGTGGCCACAGTTCCAACCCTTCACCAAAACTTTGCCACACATTAGTTCCCTTTATTCACTTTGTCACACTGTAATGCCTCATCCACATTATTATACAGTAATGTCCCTTATTCACAATATGCCAGCCACAGTATAGCCCTTACTCACCTATTCATCCTATTTCCTCCAGTAAACCTCGCCCCCTTTTTTTCTCTCTTGGGTTGATGGGAAAATAAACTCTGGCTCCCAATTGGTTGATGGTGGCCATCTTTCAGTAGCCTTTTATGGGGGCATCCAATTTCTGTTAGCCCTTGCTGCTCAAAAAGATCTATCCTGGCTAGCCGCCACGGGGTTACAGAAAAGAATGGCCGGGAACAGGGGGCCGCAGGCCAGGATCATCAACATTGTAATGGCCTGGGGGGGGGCAGATAGCACTCTGCCCCCCTGGCCCAGTCTGCCCCTGCCTCTGCAGTCCACTCCTCATAAGAACACAAGCGCATACACCCAGTGTCAGGATGTCACCGTGCACTCATGCAACAGCAGAATCAGATGAGGAATCCGATGGGTGCCAGTGCAGGGGAGGTGGAGCTGGGGAACAAGAAGGTACTCCCTGTCAGGTGCGGGCTATGCAGCTGAGGTAATGTGTCCCTGACCAGCAATTAATTACATTAAATAAACATAGGGAATCGCCAGCAGAGGCTAATGGCTAGTCCTTTTCACCTATGTTGTTTTTATAGTGATTTCATTAGGACATAAATGTGGCTCCAATGAACAATATTTTGAATTGTTGAAGTGACTTTTCTACTTTTCAAGCATGAACATTCCCACCAAGGCCCAAAATTGCACAAATGGACATAAAAAAGTTTACATGGCAGCAAGTACTGTACCAAAAGGAAAATACGTATGCAGATTATGATTACATAGATGTTTGTACAAAATTGAAGGTTTTATAAGCTGGCACTTAATTGTCAGTTTTGCTAATAGTTAACACATAACAATAAAAGGGGGTTCAAAAGAAATTCAATAGTTCAACCACAACTACGCGACCAGAAATTGTAATATTTAGACCACAGTTAAAGTCTTGAACTCGGTTGTTTAGATACAGAGATGGAAATATATGGCATCAAGTAGAATGGCCCATGTAGGGAAGCCAATCCAGGGATCAAGATCAGCAGGATCCCAGGATTTAGGGCAAAAGATGGTGGTATTTCAGTTCTTGGATAGGTGCTTTTAATCCTAGATGCACGTCTTGACTTCAGCCCGGGGGCAGCACTATACACTAGTTCCATTGGCTAAGACACTGCCTCCAGGCCTCCCACAGCTGTGTGTGATATCATAGAGGTCACTCTGTACAGCAGCATGCCAGCCAGCCCCCTTGGCAACCTGGACTAGAAGGCTCTGTGGAAGAGTTGATGGCTACTCAGATGCAGTGACCCATCCCTTTACAGTTGTCCATACTGCGGCGGTCAATAGCAGAAGTCTAAAGTCTTAATGCACATCTCCAGGTGATACAGGTGGCCATGGTATAAAAGAGCAGATCAAAGGGCAGCAAATATCTGCCGGAACTTAATAGCTGTTTCAATGAGCTTAATGTCTGTGCGCTAGGCTGGCTGGCATTGATCAACAAAATTTTGGGTATCCCAGAAATCCTGGGATTGAGATTGTTTCAATCCTTGGATTGAAAAAATTGTCACGATCCTGACTAATTTTTCCCATAATCTAGTAGTTTCTCCTATGTTTTACCACTGCAGTGTTTGTTCCAGCTAGCGCTGAGGCCCTGCACACGATGTGACAGCACATCACTCCTGGATGAAGCAGAGGTCTGCCAGCACTGCACATTGCATCTAGCTGGCTATGAGGTCTGTCTACACTGTTCCTGCTCTGTGCTCTCAGTGTGTTTACTCAGCATGCTAGCGCTCAGGGTGCATGCCAGAGATCCCTCCAAAACTCAGTCACCTGGCTCTCCTCCACCACTCAGAGTGCTGCTCCCAGACCAGCTGATCGCAACATCCAATCCCTGGGGATTCACCCCTATAAATTCCATTTCCTGACTAGCTCCTGTTGCCAGTACAACATTGCTTCTGCTGAAGTTACAGCTCTATGCTGAGCTCCCAGGTACTCTGTATCTGAACGGTGCCAGTCCGTATCATTCCAGTTCCAAGTCTGGTTGTCAAGTCTTCAATTCCATCTAGTACACCAATCTGGTTTTACCACAGAGACTTGCTCATCCCTACCACCATCCGTCCCAGTCAATATCTCAAATCATCGGTCCCAGTTGATATCTCCAATCATTGGTCTCAGCTGATATCTCCTATCATTGGTCCCAGCAGATATATCTCTAATAATCGGTCCAGCTGATATCCCCTATCATTGGTCCCAGCCGATATCTCCAATCATTATTCCCAGCTGATATCTCCAATCATTCGTCCCAGTCGATATCTCCAATCATAGGTCCCATCTGATATATTCAAACATTGGTCTCAAACCGATCCTGTACTTCAATTCATCATCATTGGTTTCAAACTGATCCAGTACTTCAATTCATCAACATCGGTCTCAAACCAATCCAGTTCTTTAATTAATCAACATCGGTCTCAAACCGATCCAGTTTTCCAATTCATTACCATCAGTTACAACCTGACTGTCTCCAAACATCAGTTCCAATCCAACTGTCTCAAAACATCGGTTCCAATCCGATTGTCCGATTGTCTAGAGCACAGGTTCTCAAACTCGGTCCTCAGGACCCCAAACAGTGCATGTTTTCCATGTCTCCACACAGAATCAAGTGAAATAATTAGCTCCACCTGTGGACCTTTTAAAATGTGTCAGTGAGTAATGATTACACCTGTGCATCTGCTGGGTGACCTGAAAAACGTGAACTGTGTGGGGTCCTGAGGACCGAGTTTGAGAACCACTGGTCTAGAGACATCAGTTCCAATCCAGTCCTGCTTCATCAATTCTATATCATCGATTCTACTCTATTGATTCTACAGCATCGGTTCCAATCAGACCCTACCTTATCAATTCCATATCATTGATTCTACTACATTGACTGCTATCCGATTCTAACCCTACAGTTCCAATTCAATTTCCAATCTAATAAAGTTGTTTCCTACTTTCCTCTCCTTCCGGCTCATCACCTCCAGTAGTTCCACTGCCTCCTATCTTCTCTCAACGCATGGGGAAGTCCTGGCTCAAGCCACCCAGATTCAATCGTGCCTTCCTAGTTAACTCTTCAGCCTCCTACGCCTGTTCTGAACAACCTCAACCCGCAGGCATGACAAAAATGAGGCGGGATAGGCCTCCCTACACCCATGCATATGTTTTGACCTCCAAGAAAAAGTTAAAAATGGCTATTGATTTGTAAATGTGCACCAGATTATTGATAGATATTGCATTAGCGCTAAATATATTTATATCATAGAAATGGGTGTTTGTTGAAAGTAATTGAATGTCATCAGCACAGAAACTGAATGTGTACTCATATGGTAGTTATAAGATTTTTTGCAGCAGGACAAAGGCAGTCCTTTCTGGTCTCCTGACACATTACATGTACAGTAGTTGGGATAATAAATTAATCTGATATTTTTTTTTGTTATACTTTATTAACATATCACACAATATGACCACAGACAAGATTGAATATCATAATGTTTATCATATTTTATTTTGGCCCTGAGCAGCATATCACTATTTCTGTTTTGTAATCAGATGCTAATTAACAGTATTTTAGTGACCCCACTTGCTTATTGACTTTCAAAATTGCAGCATTTATGATTACTTTTTGGAGTAAAAGACACAAAGGGTAATAGCCTACAAGCTGCAGGCATTGGCGGGTTCCCGGCGAGTCTGCCTAATGTTTTAAAGTAGCAATAATTTAATACGCAACACTAACCAGTAATAATGCATAAATGCAAAAGATAAAATAATATTTGTCTTTATCTTATAACTTTGAAAATTCTATAAAATATCTTACGTTACCATACATGTGTCTTGCACACAGGCCAAAACAAATTTCTAATTCTAAGCAATCTACATAAATGTTAAATGTTAACCTCTAAAAATAAATAATATTGTGAAACATGTGATTTCATAGCTTAGTAAGTATCTTTATCACATACTAAATCCACAGTACATACCGTATTTCTATTTACAGCAATATATGCTTTATTTAATACAAAATATATTACTTTTTCTGTCACTCACTGCAAACATAAAAACAAAAAATATATATCTGGATTAAACAAAAAACATTTAGTAATTATAGACTTCCTATTTAATCCAAAATTGGAGTGGAATGATAATTGATCAGACCCTGTATGCATTTTTTGTTATAATTGCATTTTCACAAAATGATAATGATCATAACTGGACAGAATCCAAAAGCATCATTATTGAAATGGAACATGTTCTCGGCTCGAAAGCAGGCGATAATGATCTACTAAAACAATTAAGTACACAAAACTGCATAAGGCATATATGTCATTTGCATATTGTCTTCTTTCATATATAGAATGTTTTCCACAATAATTCCATAGACACAAATTATTTAACTGTATAAAACATGCATACTGTATAAACATAATTTGATAATTATTTAATAACATACATTTTACCAGATCTCATATGCTGTATTTAGGAACAGAATTTAATTAGAAAGACTAAGAATCAAAGTAAAATTCCCAATAGTCATAGATAATAAAATTCTTGGTAATGTACAGTTGTGGCAGCTGTGTAAAGATGTAAACATACAATTGAAAAAGCACCCAGATTGAACACATTGAACTACTGCAACTACTCTAGTAAGAAATAGATAAGTAAATAAAAGAAACACCATTTTCCCAATATATTGCAAATTCAAACCAATAGAGTGATTGGAAGACACTTTTAAAAAAAAAGTCTCCACAGCCCATGTTGCCCTCCCTCTCGGGACTCACAGCAGTAAAGTGCTGGGCGCCCCCAGCAATGGATAAATTGCAAGTGGTGAGCCCGGTCTGACTAACTGGGGCTCCTATGGACTGTGTCCTCCTTCTACTATAGGCAGCTCTGACACATTGCTATGAGACATCATGACTTCTCATACCTGGAAAGAGCAATGCCTGAGCCAGCAAGATAAGTATCAGGGTGTCCACCCTGTGAGAAGCAGAGCAGAGCACAAAAGGAAGACAGAAGGCGACAGAAAGAAGAAGCAGAGAGCAAGTAAGTACAAGGAGAGAGATTGGGGAGGCAGTTTTTTAGTTTTTTTATATATACTAGTATGCCCGTAGTGACCATTACGCCAATTTGAACCTAGAACATACGTATGGAAAATGCTTTGCTAGATAATTGCTAGATCATATGTTAATACAATAAAAGTAAAAAAAGAATTGTGTGTGAAACATAACCGGCTAAGCCACACCCTATTATGGATTTTGAGCATTTTTTTATTGTAACAAGTTGTAAGTTCAATGATATATTTGGAAAAAATGGAGATATTTGAGATTCTTTTTACAGCGCTACAAACATAGAAGGAGAGCTACTTTATCTTCGATTTCCGTCTACCCAAAACTTTGTGAGGCAAAAAAATGAAAAAAAAATAGGTGAAATAGAATAAAGCGCTTCGCTCAAGGATGGGGAATGGCTCAGCTTCCAGGTTTTTTTCACTCCCAGTGAATGGAGTGAATCAAATGTTTCTTTTATAAATATGTGAGTGAAGTTAAATCTATGTTAAATGTCTGGTAGCCTTAACACAACATACAGTTATTAAAGCATACACTATTTTAATGACATAAACATATAAATATAAGACATCAATATCACATAAAAAAGTTCAGCACGATGACTATAGTGTCCGATGGCTGTTTTACCAGAAGGTTGAAGGTCATGGGCAAAGGTGTCAAATACAGAGAGGTAATCCGGATTCCACAGTTCTGTATGTCCATTCTCCTCAAGGACTGGTTCAACAGCAGTGGTCCTCTTTCCGGCCAACGAGTTTCAGAACCCTGTGTTCCTTTATCAAGGCATTGAGGTATGGATGATCTGGGCCTCATTAAATACCCATACTGTCAGCTATTTCCAGTTCTGGTCACTTGCGGACCGGAAGTGGCAGTGCGCAGCAATGTAATCTCCCCTCGGCGGTTCCCATGGCTGGTGTGTCCTTGGGTTACTTCTCTGCGGCTCTGGAGTCCTCTACTGGCATCAAAGGCATGATGCAGCTTCCTCATGCTGAACCGGAAGTGGTGTCCCGCTGGACCGGAAGTGACATCGTTTGGTGTCCCGGAAAACAAAGTCTTTCAAACTTAAGTTCCACATTAGATTTCTTTCTGGAACTAGATCTCTAAAAGAATAATATGCCAATGAGTAGCATTTGTAAAAATTATTGAGATACATAAAATGCATATTAGAAAGAGAATCATAAGTCTATAGCAGCCAATAATATTACATATAAAATAAAATATATATAATAATACATATTGATGAAATAACCATAAAAAACCCATAACAATTAACTTAATGTGATATGTTGCACAGGTTATCCATATTATGAGTCAAATCTAAAATAATGAACTAAGGGTCAATGGCATCTGTAAACCGATTAAGTATCCATAATTTAAACATGAGTGTAGGATATAGAACGATGCTATTATGGGTCTATAGTGATTAATGAAAAAGCAGAACTAAAGGAACCATTTTAATTTAAAGTCCTGATTTAGGCCCAAAGGATCCAGCATTTTTAATTTATAAATTAATTTATTTTCAGCTGTTGCAAAGTTTTTTTTCTATATTTCTATCCCTCCAGTTTGATTTTACATGTTTTAACCCTACAAAACATTTTATATGTTCCACAGAGCAATTATGTGTTAATAAAAAATGTAGTCAGAGGTGATGGGTTTGGAGATGTTCCTCAGATGTTCTGCAATTCATATCTTCAGGGGTCTTGAGGTTCTACCAATATAGGCTAGTCCGCATTTGCACTCTACTAGATATAAAAGTTTGCTGTATGGCATGTTATAAAATCCTCTACTTTAAAAGTTGTAATTGATTTCAACTTCTGTGTATTTTGAGGAGTCTTAATCTGCTAACATCCTAAACATAATCCACATCTGTGGAAGCCCTTGGTTCGTATTAAATTCTTAGAGGTTTGAGGGAGTGCACTCCTTACTAGATGATCTTTTATGTTTCTCGCCATCTGGTATATACACTTTGGTTTTGCCAGAATTGTATCCTTCAGTACTGGATCATTACATAATAAGTGCCAGTGTTTGGAAACTATGCGTTTGACTGCCTTGTGTTCTGCATCATACTTAGTGATGAAAGCCCATTCATTATCTTTAATTTGGTTCTCTGGAAGATCTCTATTAGGTTTTAAAAGGGAGTTCTATCCTTAGACAAAGTTTCTTCCATGAATATTGTCAAATGGTGACTATATCCTTTGGGCTTGAAGTGATTTTTCATGGTGTTAATTTGTTGTTCGCATATAGAGTCTTCACTGCAATTCCTCCTCATTCTTAATAGTTGGCTCTTTGGTATACCTTTCAACCAGTTTTGATGGTGTAAGCTGTCTACTGGGATGTAAGTATTTATGTCTGTTGGTTTGTTATAGATCATTGTTTGGATGCCGCTATCAGTGATATAAATTGTTATGTTTTAAAAGAGAGTTTCTATCCTTAGACAAAGTTTCTTCCATGATTGTTGTCAAATGGGTGTGACTATATCCTTTGGCCTTGAAGTGATTTTCATTGTGTTCATTTGTTGTTCGCTTATAGAATCTTCACTGCAAGTCCTCCTCATTCTTAATAGTTGGCTCTTTGGTATACCTTTCAACGAGTTTTGATGGTGTAAGCCAGTGATTCCCAACCTCGGTCCTCAAGGTACACTAAGAGTCCTGGTTTTAGTGATATCTATGCTTAAGCACAGATGGTTAAATTAAAAAATATAAAGTACTAATTAAGTCACCTGTGCTCAACTATGGCTATCCTTAAAACCTGGACTGTTAGTGTGCCTTGAGGACTGTGGTTGGGAACCCCTGGTGTAAGCTGTCTACTGGAATGTAAGTATTTACGTCCTTTGGTTTTTTATAGATCATTGTTTGGATGCTGCCATCAGTTATATAAATTGTAAGGTCAAGGAAATTAATTTGTTCTTTGCTACTTTCAAAGTTGAAGGAAATGTTCATATCATTCTCATTTAATCCACTCAAGAATATTTTAAGTTCTTCTTCCGGGACCTTTCCAAATAAACATGACATCATCGATGTAATGGAACCAAAATAATAATTTTTCTTCTCATTTTTCACCCCAAGCTACGATACTGTAGAAGTTCTGCGATTCCCAATATGCCATAAATAGGTTAGCATAGCTTGGGGTAAATTTGGTTCCCATTGCGGTCCCAGACTGTTGGATAAAATATTCTCCCTCAAAGTAAAAGTAATTATTATGCAGTATGAAATAAATGGCCTCAACAATGAATATTTTTTGGGCTGAGGAAAAGTCTGTGTTCTCTAAAAACCACTCTATCGCCTTTAGTCCTATTTCATGTTTGATGCACAAATACAATGATGTGACATCTCCTGTTATAAAGATCATATCTGGCTCCCAAATAATGTCCTTCAACTTTAACAGGGGATCACCAGTGTCCTTCGAATAGGAAGGGTTTTTTTGACTACTGGTTGTAGTAATGTGTTGATAAATGCCAATAAATTTGACGTAAGACTGTTGGTGCCCGCAATTATTGGTCTTCCTGGGGGATTGTTGGGGTCCTTGTGTGCCTTTGGGAGGATGTATATTGAAGGAACCATAGTGTTGTTTACCATCATAAATTCAAATTTCTCTTTAGTTATCCCACCTGTATCTAAAAAAGTTCTTTCAAAAATTTTTCATACTTGTCTTTAATTATCAGTGTTGGGTCTGTTCTTAATTTTTTGTAGGTAGACTGATCAGTCAGTTGTTGATAAACTTCTTTTTTGTAATCCTCCTTGTTAAGTATAGCCACACCTCCTCCTTTATCACATGGCTTTATTACTATATCTTGATTCTGACTAAGGGATTTAAGAGCCTCTTTCTCCTTTTCAGATAAATGATATTTAATATTTTTCCTCTTTGTTCCAACTCTTTTCATATCCTCCAGGTCGCTTAAGACCAATTTATTGAAAGTATCTATATTATTTCCTTTAATGTGAGCAGGATAGAATTGTGATTTCTTTTTGAACTTTGATGTGGAAAGTAAGGGTTCAATATTTTCTTCTATAGTTTCTTTTTGTTTCATTTTGAAGAATTTTTTGAGAGTAATTTTACGTGTAAACTTGTGTGTATCTATGAACTTTCCGATATCATCCACCAGTGAAGTTGGAGCAAATTTCAGTACTTTACGCAATATATTAAGTTCAACCTCCGTGAGTTCCCTGTTACTTAAACTGAACACTTTATCCGGCGGTACCAGTTGATTTCTTAGCTCCATTGTTTGTTTATGTACCTGTTTTTTCCTCTCTTCCCTCTTCTTTTTCTTACATCTTCTAATTTCACTATTTTTATTTTCTGCACGACACCCCCATTTCCTCACTTTCTGGATTTGGAGGGGCTAGTGTGTTTCTACTTTGTTCAATGGCCCCTCTATGTTCTTATTTATCAATAATTTCTTCGTCTTTCCACTCCTGGAGTGTGCCAAAATCTTCGTTGCTCTATTGGTGGAGTGTGCCAATTGATTTTTTCACCAGGTCTTTCTTCTAAAAAAGGGGTGGAAATATAATAATCCCTTCTATTGATAAGTGAGTGTTGTCTTCTTACATGATGGGGGGCTCTTTCTCTACCATTGGATGGAGTCCTTTTCTGATCCCTCTTATTAATAAGTGAATGTTATCTTCTTAGACGATAAGGAGTTCTTTCTCTAATGTTAAAGGGAGTTCTTCTGTGGTATTCTTTTCTCATATCTGAGTGCCAGTTGTCATTATCCATTCTTTGATGTCTCCATATCTAATTGTGGGTATAAGGATATTCTTTTCTCTTTTCTGAGGTTGATATGTTCCCTTTAGCTCCCAGCGTTTGATGAAATAAACTATCAGATCTTTGTTGTTTTGAGCTTGATGAGTATAATGATCCCTATAGGTTTGTTTTCTAAGTTTCTTTGAGTGTTGTTCTGACATTTTCTTAGTTGATTTTGGATCTTGCTCCGTCATTGTATCCTTTTTCATTTTTTCAATTCCAAATTTATAAACTTGAAATCCCTCTGTAGATTGTTTTGTTTTATTTGTATTAAATCTTTTGTATTTTTCGCTATTCTGGCCTAGCTTTTTTCATCTAATGTTTTATAAAGAGGTAAGCTATTGAAAGGCCATATTAAAGTTTTGAGTTCTTTTATTCTTTCATTTAATTCCCTCAATTTACTTTTCCATTATGATGTCCATTAAAGAAAAAGAACAGGTGTTTAATATTTTTACCCATTCGTTAGCAAAGTCCTCTGTGCCCTGTTTGGCCACATATTTCTCTAGGGTGGCGATCTCCCACCACAATCAATTTTCTTTCATCAGCCACTCTTCAAGGCATTCCATCACTGTCTCCAAGTTATCATCAGTCATCTCTATATTTTCATCATCAAAGTTTATTTTAAATGCTTCTTTTATTTCTTGCGATCTTGTTGTGCGGTGGTGGAACATGTTGCATAAATAATGGTACTCTACTATAATGTTCCAAATGATGAAAATAATTAGCAGCAGTGAAAACTTTACCAAGTCCAGAGATTTCTGTCTGTACAGCTGATTAATAACTATTTTATTATGAATTACTATTAACGACAATTAATTATTATATTGATAACTAGAATAATGGATATATAGAATGGTAGATATCTATTTTTATTATGTATGTGTATGTATCCCTTTAAGTTTTAGAGGTGCAGTTTATATATGTAGGTTAATGGTGTAGATTAATTGAAATTTTATTCTTAGGATGTAGATATATGGATTTAAGTGTCTGTATAGTTTTTGCCAAATAATTTTATTATTTTTATTTGTGTTCATACAAGATGTGAATTTCTTAATAGTAATAGGATTGTGAGTTGTATTAGTAGCCGGCAGCTTCTCTGAATCATTGTAAGATGTAATTAATGGAATGCAGCTGATTTTATTTGATTAATTGTAAACCCGATTTAAATGGAGGATACAGATTCAATACCCCTATCTTGAAAAAGCTCCAAGAGGGGAGCAAAACATGTAGAAGGGGTTAACTACTCATTATGAACAGTATCTCACAACTCTCCACATCTCCTGCTCACCACTGCTGGCAATATCCGCATGCACTGAGACTTGCGCTTTGGATTATATCTGACTGCCAGCTGGGAACTTGGACGTATTATTTTGCTATCTACACTTTGCTGCCATATCAAAAGACCGCCCCTCAGACTGAGGTGTTGGACGGCTGCCGGCAACTGTACAGCCACTACCTGGCCCGGTGCACTGGGAGACTGCCAGCCGCCAATAGGAGACTGTTTCTACACCCGGGCGTCGGACGAACGCCGGGCACCATACATCTGCAACCCGGTTATATCTGCGGCTCCATCGGTCAGTGTTATGCCGATCTGGGGGACTCTATTACATCCAGTGCTGGTTCTAATACATGCTCCGACGCACTACAAGTGACAGCTGGACGTTTCTACACATCAAGCTACTGCTGGATATTTTCAGCATCATTACGTGGATTTTGGTGGTGAGCAATTGTATTCCAATATTTTAAATTGACTATAATCAGGATTGAAGGCCACTAACGGGACAAATATATGTTATGGATACATTGTGATGGCCACAAGAGTTGTTGCAACAATTGTATCACGGTGATTGTATTCTTATTCAAGAGCTACATTTCTTACCTAAGAGCTATTTCATATTGTCTATTGTTATTGTATGTCTAGTAAATGTTTTAATATTCGATTCATAGAGGCCAAGGTGGTTTTTAGTTAAACAAGCATAATTAATTACACAGCCACAGCAGCTCAAAATCTTTCTTCTTTTTTGCACCAATTGAGTGCAACTCAGGAAGTGGGTGCAGCACAGGGAGAGGTGGAGCCCTATTATGTGGTTGCACTTGGTGTATACTATAACAACAATTTTCAATAATGACTTACACAGTTTCTACCTGAAATACAACTTTAGTGCAACTAGTGTAAATCTTAATTCTCTATTTCTACCACAATGTGAATCTTGACAGTAAGGACAAGCAAATGTCAGATGCAGTTAGTTGTGGCAGTAAAAAGGAATTACAGAGCAATTACCAGCCAGAAATCTCAAAAGAGAATTGTTGGAACTGTTTTCCATTCCACATTATAAGTAGCTAATATTCCAATAGCATAAGGGCGAGTAATGGGTGGGAATCTATTCAGTGCTTCCTTATACCGTTCCAAATGTATGGATGAGCAAAGAGTGTCAGAGTCGGAGTCGCTGAAGGGAAGTTCAGCACTGGAATGGTAGGAGGAACGAGTATCTTGCCCTTGAGACCTTACATTACTATGGGGACTGGATGAACAGTTGGATAGTGGACTGGGAAGGATACATGGAGGATAGGAACAAGAAAGGAGTAGATTATGAAATTATGAAAAGAGCTGTTAAGCTTTGATAAACAGATAATTTATAAGCAAGTTTCTAAACCTGGGGAGACTGGTAGAGGGTGTTCCCTCTTGTTCTACAGCCACTGAGTTTCTAGACTACTGAACAGTCAAACTGATGGTGTAGGCGATCACAGGATCACACTGCCTGTATCATGGAAGCAGAGCCTTTGATTCGCAGCTCTCCTCTGATTGGCACTCTTCCCTTTAAAAAGTGTTCGGTTGACCAATGCTGGTTGTAGATGCTGTTTACTTGTCTCCAGCTCTTTGCTTCTTGTTACTGAAACTTCCCTGGACAATGGACCACTTTTTATCTGCCTTATAACCTGAAATTTGCCTTGAATATAGACCATTTTATGTATATATTCTACCAGTGAGGTGTGAAGTGACTTGTACTTTATGTAGTATGTAATGCTGAGTGTATCGGAATAGTGGTGATTGGGGAGTTGATCATAATGCTTCTTTATTGGGAGTAGCTGTAAGAATCAATAAAGTCATTGTTAAGTGTGGTTTCAACAGAGTCAGGAACTTCTTCTTCTACTTATTCTTCTTCATATTAATAATAATAATAATAATAATAATAATAATAGTATTATTATCCTTATTAACTATATTATTAACTTTTAATAATATAGCTTCAGCATTTTCTGTATGCTTTTCATTTCGGAGCAAACACTGAAATAAAAAAGCTTGATAGGGTATTAATGTACAGACAAAGCAGTAAGGGGGGCCTGCTTACATGCTTACAATGGCCCTCATTCAGAGCTGTACGCTCTGAGCAGAGCGCACGCTCTGAATGAGGGCCGGGCTCCATGAAAATGGAGCGTCCTCCTGGACGCTCGTATAGCTGTGGGTCACCACCCACAGGCTATACGAGCGTGCATTTTGATGGCCGCGATGGTCGTGACCATCGGGACCATCGAAATTGCGAGCCGGAGCCTGCGGTTGAGGTTTTCAACCGCAAGCTCCGGAGTGATTTTGGCTCTATCAGAGCCAAAATCATCCCACTGACATCACTAGTGATGTCAGTGGGCCGGCTTTTGACGGGAGGCGTTCCCGTGGGAACGCCCCCGTCAGGGAGGCATGCCCCCGGCACGCCTACCAAAGGGGGCGTGCTGTCAGTCAACATTGACAGCACGCCCCCTTTGATCGGACACAACGAGCGAAGGACTTTCCTTCGCTCGTCGCATCTGGCGCATGCGCACGATGGAGCTCCCTCCGTCGTGCGCATGCTCAGTCCATAACATTGACCCACTTGCGAGCGGACAGCCGCTCGCGAGTGGGTCTGAATCAGGCCCAATATACTGTATAGTGAAATTGAGAGTTTTATACATGCTTTCATGAGCTACTTATTGCATACTGATGCCACCAGATTTAAGTGGGAAAAAGTAGTCTACTTAAGAATCACACTGATTTTGAATATATAATAAAAAATAATGGCTCCATGTACTAAAGATTCACTTGTAGTGGAGAAAAAGCCTCTCCTGCTTCACCTTTTATTGTTGTGAAGCAGCAGACTGCTAACATGATTTTTACTAAAACTATCTCAGCTGAGGAGAGTGAACTTAAAATCACCCCCTCTGCAGTGTCAGCATAGATGCATTACGGATCCTGACACTGTGGATTCTCACCTGTCACCTCTGGTCTCCCATCCCGTGCAGCTTCAGTTCAGCAGTGAGAATTTTTTTACAAACTTTATTAACAACCAAACAAAAGTAACAGAGCTCACTTTATGGAGGTTCCTGAGTCTCTCTGGTCTTCACATTAGGGATGGACATCGGAAGTCCACCATCATATGATGGCAGTGCTTCCACCATTGAATCTTTCGATGCAGTGGTAACTAACCATCGCATCAAAAGAATTCAATGGCACAAACTGTTAATATGAATAATTAAGGGGTGGGGTTTATGGACAGGGCTCGAAGATGGAGCAAAAAAACAGGCAAGAGCTGAGGATAGAGAAACACTGTCACTTCCCCTGCTGCTGCTATGTCACAGCTGACATTGGGAGTCAACTTCATAATGTACTGTATCTGCTGAAATTTCAATAGGGGAGGGCTTATCTAGGTGGTATAATGGCAGCATCCATTGGGCACACTCTGCTCTATAGAGAGGCTTGGTTTTATACCATGCTAAACGCTGTACATTGCTATTGTGATTTGCTATATTTTGGGCTTGCCTTTAACTAAGTATGTTCTATACTAAATACATTTTGTGATTGATTCCTATCACTATAAGCTTCTGATGAAGCTGAAAGGTGATGGAGCTGAGGAGAGGAGGAGGATGAGGTCCAGCTGGACCAAGGAGTGACTGATGAGGAGGGAGACTCACTGCCATATGTCCTGTTGATGGAGATTAGGGAGAACAACCTGGAAGATTACTGCAACTACCTGCATATGGATAATGCCACCTTTCAGGAGTTGCTGTGTCTGGTGACCCCCTATATCCAGAGGCAGGGCACCAGCATGAGGAGGGCCTTCTCGGCTGAGGAGAGGTTGGTGGCTCCCTGAGGTACCTGGCTACAGGAAGGTCCTTTGAAGACCTGAAGTTTGGGACCCTCATTTCACCCCAGGCTTTGGAATGCATCATACCGACACCTGTCAAGCCATAGTAAATGTTCTGAAGTTCCACTACTTTAAAGTGATTACTACACATTTGTTTCTGGTGATAGAAAATGTTTTTTTTTCACACTGAGGGTAAAAACTCAGCCAACATAGCTGTAGATATCACTAAATGTAATTTTATTTAAAAGCAAAACCAACATGGCTGCTTTTTAATGGTTACCAAAACCAACATGGTTTTAAATGTATAAAAACTGGTATATCAACAAGTTTTATCTCTTCCAGTAGCTAGCCAGCTGTATGGTATACGGTGTGTCAGATGACGGATTGAATAGGCCAAGAAGCACATGGCGCAAGTCCAGATTGAGGCCCAGCCATTCCCCAATTTGTCCTTGTGTCATGTGTTTAGTGACCTGTCCTATCCCCATCATCTGCACCGTATACCATGCAGTAGGTATTGGGAGATAAAAATGGGGTGGCTCCTCTCCCTCTGCCAACATGGCTCAGAGAAGGATGTGGAGGGGTTGGTGGGTTCAGGAGTAATGTAAGTGGGATGGGGTGTAGGGTGGGATGGGGTTGACCTCAGATGTGTAGCCTGGTAGCTTGGTGGTGGGTATGAATGTGATGAGGATGACCCATAGCATGGCTGCACCATTGTCAGATGCAGAGGCTCATCCGTCAGCCTAGTTGTGGTGCCCAGCTGCTTCATACGCCCCTGGATTACTCTATGTATATGATCCTCTGGGAATGGATTTGCTGACCTTCGTCCATTTCATTTAGACTATTGGCTATGTGAGTGCCCAGGTGGTGACATGTCCAGGGGCTTTTGTAAGGCCTGCTCAACCTGTTTAAGCAGCAAGTCTTGCTGTGCCTGGGGCTTGCATTGGTAACAACACCGTCTTGCAGCAGGCTGGGGAAATTCGACCTTGCACTAACTATGGGTGGCCATTGTGGCCTAGTGGTGAGGTGGTCAAGGTCTAGTGTTGTAGACTGTTGGAGGAGAGAGAGAAAAGATTAAAGTTAATAATATGTTTTCTATTATTTTCTTTCTTTCTTCTAGTTCCCAACAACGGTGGAGGAGTGGCAGACCATTGCTAGGAAATTTGATCTTAGGTGGAATTTCCCCAACTGTGGATGAGCCATTGATGGCTAATTTATTCACATTAACCTACCTGCCCACAGCAAATTCTTTTATTACAATTATAAAGGTTTTTTTTTAGTATAGTGGACATGGCGGTGGTGAACGCCAATTACAAGTTTCTTTTTGTTGATTTGGGCAAAAATGGCCTATGCTTCAGATGGACGGTCAATTAAACAAACCCTCTTCTATGAGATGAATAGCTTAATATATAAAATTATAAAAAACATATGTAATACTAAATCCTTTTATAAGTTGACAGTCTCAAGACATATTAGTTGGGTGTTTTTATGTACACCTTTAAATCACATTGGTGTTCTCCATACATACTGTATATAGAAAAAAATACAAAAAATTCATAAACAGTTTTAGTGGTTAAATTCAATACAGATGATCATTAATCAAGTCGTCTGCAATAATGACTTGCTGTCTTAAGGCGATAACGTATCCCAACTTACAAGTCTTTAAGTGGGGATAAACATGTCAGGGTATCTTTTATCTACCCTGCCAAAATCAGACCTTCCGGTCTCTCTATGTTGCAATACTTTAATATGAAGTTGAAGAGCAAATGCGTACCATTACTCACTTGTAGAGTAATGTTTCACCGCTCATCAAGGTTTCTTTCAAATTTCCAGTTTTTTCTGGATGGAAAAATTTCATTTATAAATCCTCCCATAGATTGTATCTATATAGATGTAAGGGAGATGGACTAGTGTAAATCATACAATCCAATTTATTTACACTCAAAAATATTTTTCAGAAACGTGAACAATAATCACTATATAACAAAAAATAAAATAAACAAACAAAAGAAACAAGGCTGTTCACAGCCTGTTAGATGTATACTGAGTCCTTGAGTTCAGTTTCTAAAAACTTGGAGAAAGGTTCCCAATGTTGTTCACTGTGAAGTCCTATGTAAAACTATATGTCCAGAAAGATAGTCCAATAGTATCAACGCGTTTCAATCTGCATCTGCAGATATTTTTCAAGATGCATGGGACTTAGTTGCATTTGGGTCTCTTAAATACCCCTCTCAATAAATCAATTAGTCCAACGTTCACTCCACCCTGTTCCTGGATAATGTATAAATTAATATACTGCTTTCAATGGAGTCTGATTAGGTTACACAGGGTCCCCCCCACGTGCTGGTTTCCCACTCTGCCTGCGATGTCATCTCAGCATCCGTGTTTGGTCTGTACCTGTCCCCCCCTCATTCTTCCTCTGACTGTCTTCCACACGTTCCTTCATTGCGGGTATGAGAGATGGGTTGAACACTGTACTTCTGTCTCTGTCTTGCCGGAAGTGAAATCGCAGCTCCGCTGATGAACTTCTGGTCCTGGTGGACAGAATTCCTCTTTGTATATCTATTACCCTGGTAACCATTCTTTATTTGTTATGTATAGGGAAGCAGTGATTCTGGACCTATAGTAGTTATAATTGGGAACAAAAATGGGTAAGTATCCAATATAAAGTGCTAGGGTGCGCAGCATTCAGTATATGGTTGTGGTAACTATAATTTAGGATTGATTCTTAATATACAGTCTTATATTAAAAAGAATAAGAAAGGCATCATATATAAAATATTACTATGAATAAGACCAGCAATAAACATAATTAAAAGATAAATATTGCATGGACTAAAATCCAAGAATATGTACATACAAGCAATAATTGTAAGCACATGATAATACAATAATCTAAAACCAAAGAAATTGAAGAGATCATAAACACCATTTGGTCATATAGGGTATATTGTTTAAAAAAGTTATAATGCATTGATCCAAGACCAGGGATGTTAAAGGAGATCATAAAAACCATTTGGTCTTAAAGTCCTGGTTTAGACCATCAGGTGCTAAAGTGCTATAATTCAAAATCAATTTCAACTCTTCTTTGGCAATAGTGGATGTGCTTTTTCTTCACCTGATAGACCCCTTTATCATTTTTATGGCATAACATTTTTTAATTCCATCTGTGGAACATTTATGGACTGCCTTGAAGTGTGCAGAAAAACTCATGACAGCTGATACCCAATAAGATTCGGTAAAAAAAACTAACGGAACCGAGTAGAACCGAGCCTGCACATCCTTAGTCCAAACCCTTTCGAATGTTGCGGAGATGCTCTACTATATGGATTTTTAGGCTTCTTATCATCCTGCCTATATAAAACTTTCCATATTTACATTCAATGGTGTATATGACGTTCTTTGTGTTGCACGTGATGAAATCCCGTATCCTGTGCTCTTTTCCATTAAAGTTCACTACAGTGGTATTTTTTTCAGTTCCTTGTTTTCATATGTCTGCATCCCAGACAAAGGCCACACCAGAAAAACCTATGGACCAGATAGATGTTGTCTCATTTTTGGTTCCAAGATAGGAGCTCTTAGTTAACCTGGTTTTGAGGTTGGCCACCTTCCGGTATATGTGTTTTGGTTTTTTGGGGATGATTTTACCTAAAATGGGATCACTCTGTAATAGGGACCAATGTTTTTTTAAAACTTTTTCCACTTCCTTATGTTGGGAATTGTAATCTGAAATTAATGCCCATTGGAAAGTTTGAAGGATTCCCGTTTACTGCAATTCCTTCTCATTCTTTTAAATTCTCCACCAGGTATAGAATTTAACCAAATATTGTGATGGCAGCTGCTCGCATGAATGTATGAAAGGGAGTCGGTTGGTTTTTGATAGGTCTTTGTCTACACTCTACCTTCCTTTACATAAATAATGGTCTTTAGATTTACCAGTAATCAAATCATTGTCCATCTTAGACTTTGTAGTCTCTGTGGAGTGTTTGGAATAAAAGTCTGACTGAAGAAGGTCCAATAGGTTGTCTCAGGAAAGGAATCATGTGAGAAAAATGTAGGCAAACCTCTCAAGGAGCACGGATGAGCAGTGGAGTTGAGAGATGGTAAGGCCATCTGCAAAAGAGTCTGGGCTAGATTTTTTTTCATAATTAATGTTATAATTACTGCTTGCTTGAATAATGATGAAAATATATCAGTGAAGATAAAGAGATTCCAGATGTAAGTTAACACTTGGGTGAGCACAGGAAACATGAATGAAGAGAACATACCAAAAAGAGCAGGAAAGGAAATGTCAGTTTTTGCTTGAGGAAAGATGTTGATATTTCATATTGAACCTTGCCTATCTTGCCCTTGAAGTGGGAAACTAGATCATGGACATTGATAGTTGTCAGAGGATTTGGGAAAGAGAGACTCCAGGAAATTTTTAACGGGCCTATGTATCAAAGTTGGGAAAGAGATAAAATTGTAACAAATAAATCGCTAACCAATCACCTCCTAACTATAATTTTTAAGCACAGCTTGCAAAATGTAAATTGGAAGCTGATTGGTTAGTACTTTATCTGTCACAATTTTATCTCTCTCCCAGCTTTGATACATAGGCCCCTAAATGTTTTATAGAGCTGTTTGGTGTTAGAAGCTTGAACAGAGGTGAGAAACTGGAAATATGTTGGTTTTGCAGTGTGCAGATATTTTGTTTTTATTTAGTGGGAAATAGCAGCATGTTTGAGGAAGTCATGAGAAGTATGGAATTTAAACCAGTAATAGATTTTTTAATACAGTGTGATTCCTTATTGGGATGAGACTGTGGTTACCTAAAGGATAGAGTAGCAGGAGCCATTTTACTAATGGATATTGGTAGGGCGTCAGTGGCAAATGCAGGATTTTGAAAGGGGGGTTTCCAATACTTGGGTACAAAACCAAAGGCAAAAAATCTTACCAGATACAGGCAGCACTAGTACTCAGGTACTCAATAATCCAAGCTTGTTAATCCATAACTGTTCAACGTTTCAGATGAATTTATTACATATTTTATCAATGACAAAATGTGTAATTATTAGATCTGAAACGTTGCACAGTAATGGATTAATAAGCTTGGATTATTGAGTACCCGAGGACTAGTGCTGCCTGTATCTGATTGTATGTTCAAGACTGAGTGGTCTGCTTAGTTTTTAGGATCTGCACCCCGGCTGTTGAACTTTTTTATTTGGAGTGCCGGGCTGCTTGACTATATTTATGTGGAGCTTTTCAGCTCCTCCAAGAAATAAAAAGGCGGCACTGCAAACATACTCAGTGATATATACACGCACACAGACACACACACTGACAAAGACACAGACACACTGACAAAGCCAACACACACAAACACACATACACATTGACAAAGCCGACACACATACTGTCAGACACATACACTGACAAAGCCTAGACACACACTGACAAAGCCTATATACACACACACTGACAGACACACAAACTGCAGTGACAAAGCCTATACACACAGACACACACTCACTGACAAGGCCTAGACACACACTTCACTTAAAAGTCTATACACACACAGACAGACTGACACACACACTTAGAAACACACACACTGACACAGACATACACACTGCACTGACAAAGTATATATACACACACACACAGTGACAAAGCCTATACACATACACACACACTGACACACAAACACTGACAAAGCCTAGACACACACACATACATATTGACAAAGCCAACACATACACACTGAAATACACACTGACACAAACACACCTCTCACTTAATAACACAAATTCAGCCATATACTGTAAATATAGTGCTGGCATGGCTTATTATAGGACACCTCTCCGCCCCCATCGGCTCCCCCCACATGTAATACATAACTCCCATCTGCGGTGCAGCTCTGGGAGAGAGCGCCGGTCACTGACTCACCCAGTAGGCTTTGATCTTTCAGCCTCCCACAATGCCAGGGCACCATGGGAACTGCACGGGAGGAGCTGTGAGCTACCGCTGCAGCTCCCCCTGCAGCCAGCTCAGCCAGCAACAGTTCAGGTTCTTTGCAAAAAAATAATAATTTTAAGCTGTGCTGCAATGGAGTGGAGTGCTCGGAAACCCCCCCCTGCGTTCACGTATGGGTGTGAATAAGATATGGGACTGACAGATTAGGACAAGAGAATGTATAAATTGTGAAAAGAAGTTGTTGTAGATTGGTGGTAGATGTTGAAATTTAATTGAGTTGCAATTTCTGATGGTATATATGCAAGCTTGGTAAATTTAGAGTGTTAAAGTTGTAAAGGTCATGGAGGACAGTCTGTAAGTGATCAGGTGATGGTAAATAAGTGGGAAATGATTTTGCACAAGACACAAAAATTATGTAGAAAAAAAGGATGACTAGACCAATTTTTAGATAAATTATTGTTGTGTATGAATGAACTGTTGTTCCCAAGAGTAGAATAAGTATCTATTGAAATTGTGTGATGGAAGGGGAGGAGGGTTTGCTAAGGAAGCACACTTTGATACATATGACATGATGAAATAATTTAAAATGTAGCTTTTATTACCACACCAAAGACAAAAGGAGACATAGGATTTTGGTGATTGTCCTGTCACTCTAGTCCCAAATACAAAAACATATACAAATATTAATAGATATATCTTATTTATAATGCCATATGACCACAATGGGTCTATGGCAAAATACCCAGAAGGTTATGCTTATATGAGACAATCCATTTTTAACTTCTGACAAACTTTTTGACACCATTTGTCTGCATGTCTCCCTGCTATTCAACCTAGAGAAGGGCATCGACCTCCTCCATGGAGAAAGTATGTGTGAGTGCGAGGGGCATGAATGTTTACTAAAGGCATAATTCATTCGGTGTCTATGCACTGTCTTTTTTATATTTTCTTTACAGTGAGGGTACAGGTGTCAGCGGCCTTCTCCCACTTGTGGTTCTACAATTGCCACACGGCAGGATTGCTGGGACCTTTAGTGCAGCTGTAAAGAACAATATTATTTCTTTCTTTTCTGCAGCTGTTTCTTCTGGGTCGCGGTGGTCATGTGACTGTGACTTTGGTGTCGGACCTCTAATCCCCTGGCATTCAGGTGAGCATTTCACCCCTATACCTAAACCTAATCCCTTAGCCTAAACCTCCCCCTAGTGCCTACCCCTAACCTCCACCCAGCAGCCTAACCCTTACCCTTCCATCCGCAGCCTAACCCTAATGTCAACATCCTGACAATGCTGACATTTAAACAATGCTGACATAATAGTGTCGCCATTATGAACGTCGACATAGTCATTATCAACCTTTTGACTACATTCTTCCTCAGGGGTATATTTATCTAGCAGTGGTTTTTCTGACCATGTGATCTAAAAGGGCAATAATGTTAAATGCAAAACACTCCTATTTTAACATTTGATATTATTGCACTGCTAAATACTGTGTCCAGAACCGCTGACAAGTGACATCTTTGAAAAGTCACCACTTGGTAAATATTAGAGATGCGTGGGTCTGGTTCTCAGAGAATCAACAACAACCGAATTTAGGGGTTCAGAGTCGAGCTGCGTCTGAGTTCGGAATCACTTTTGGGTACTGATTCAAACCAATCCTGGTTTGGATCTTCCTGTGGTTAAAAAATTAATAAATTTTGTATTGCAGGCTAACAGGTCAAAATGACGTCATTTTAGCAGTTTTTTTATTATTTTTTGTTAAAAATATGGATCCAAAACCAAAACAATTGAAGGTGGTTTTGCAAAACTAGAACCCGAAGATAAATCTGGATTCAAAACCATAAACGGAGGTTGGCACACATATCTAGTAAATATCACCTTTGTGTCCGTACAAACATTTAAAAAAGAAAATAGCTGAGATAATATACCTAATTATTCTACTGGGCTAAGTTATGATGCTAATTGTAGCAGTTGCAAAGAAAGAAGACATATGATGGCCACCTATCCTTGTCAATGAGTAAATGTAAAGAACAATTAACAACACATTAGCCTTTTATTTTAGTTTGCCACAGAAGGACAATCACTGACCTGATCATTTCATTCTCATTAGTGCCTCAGGTCAACAGAAACATTGCTGTTTAATCATTTTACCTCATCCCTTGCGTCTCTGTGCTTGGAAGGAACCCATGTCCTGTCATAATTACATGATATATTATTTTCAAAATAATATTTATCTATCTATCTATCTATCTATCTATCTATCTATCATTAAACCTGCACTGTACATGTCTATGAATTCTGCAATTAATATTACTAAAAATAGCAAATAATGTTCACTGTGGCTCTAGCGTTGTTTCCCTGTAATTTGCTGTGGATAACCTCTGAAGACTGTCAGTATTCAAGCCAGCTAGTGCCAGTGTAAATGAGCCCCATTCATTTCCTGTCATTGGCATATGGCATGTCATTGTCCACGGTCATCGAGGCAGAAGTGATGCAATTTGTTGGCATGTACTATCACAGCACAAACTATCTGTCCCACTGAGTCCTTGGAAAACAACAAAGCCAAAAAGGGCAGCCAAAAACTTTACATCTTTATCACAAGAACACACATTTACATTGACATTGGCAAACATGTGTCATGTGTATGTGCGGTCATTTAAAGTCAAAACTATTTATACAGTAATAACACAAGAGCACACATATACTGCACCTGCATGAAGTATTTATTTTTTATTATATTTACTTGGATGTATACTTTGAAATCAGGCACAGAAATGAATACATAATTACAGATCATATTTCTAACTGAATTTAGATCTTACCAAAAATAACAAAAGAGCTTATACTGTACTATGACTCCCTAGAATAGAACTTTGCATGTTATATGCATATATAGTATAAGTATAACTGTAAGAATTAAACTCCAAGATGATGATGTTGTGTAGTACATGCTAAGGAAAAAAGAAAATGATATGATATTGATGACATGTGACATTTTGGCATGTAAGAGAATACAAACACCTGCTACAGTATAAGATAACTACTTCAAAAAAGGGCTTGTATTTAATCAGCGTATTTAGTAAATGACTTGGGAGGTGTGACAGGCATAAACAATCTCATAAGCAATTTCTAAGTTATATTCTGAATAAGTAAGGCTATTCTGACATCCAGAGAGATATACGACCTAAATTAGTTCATAATATTGACCCATATAAATAGTATTTCTGAAGGGATGTGGTCAATATCCCAACCGTGGGGATTCCGGCGGTCAGAATGCCGGTGCTGGAATCCTGACACCTGTCAGAATCCTGGTGCCAGCTTACCGACTGCGGGAATCCTGAAGGTAAGTAGCAGGGTTATAGGGAGGGTTAGCATTAGGGTTAAGCACTAGAGGGAGAATTGAGTTTAGGGTGCAGAGGGGAAGAGTGGGAGGTTAGGATTAGGCACTATGGGGGAGGTGAGGTTTAATCACTGGGGAGAGAGAGGGGGAGAGTTAGGATACCTACCAATAGCTTTTGGTATCCTAACACTGTTGGGATGCCGGCATCAGGATTCTGATACCGGGATGCTGAGCGCCAGCATCTCGTACCCATCCCATTCTGAAGATGCCATATCTTTGAATTTCTATTTATTAATGGCCATTAATCATAGTGGTCATGATTTCTTGAGCTTGCCGCCATCAATGGACCAATGACAGCCTTTGAATACAGCCTTGCAGTCACAAGCTGTTTCATTTGGTTACTTCATGAATAATGTGTAATGAGTACACAGAATGTTGCATGGTTCTAATTCAGGGTACTGCGTTTGAGAAATAAATCATGTGACATCACATTATGGGGGTGTGTTGATGGAATTGCAAGTTACACAGAGTTGTGTGTGTACAATTACACCTTTTATTCAGACAGGTCTGCTGCACCAGGGATACAGCTGGTGTAAGTGCCCAGTGATAATGATGAAGGGTATGAAAGTGTAAGGATGGGGTGGCCCAACCATAAAAGATGCATACAGCTTTGCATATGGGTGAATATCTATTTTTTTTCATGAATGCAATGTGAGATCAATTATAGCTGACTTGCATTCAACTCTCCATTGGCCCCAAAGTTTATTTGCTGCAAAGCTGCTGCTAAATAAATCTTAGTTATTTTCCAAAAGTATGAATTCACAACGTAGAAATCCTGGGCCTGATTCAAAGATGGATGCAATGCTGATATTTCCGTGGATTGAGCGATTGTTTGCCATAGCGCATGTGTGTAAGCCGCACTGTTACGAGCAGCAGATGAATTGTGAACACACTCGCAAAGAGGATTCACTTGTAAAGTGAGTGACAGGTAGTCAGCATTTGGGGGAGGTAACGGGGATGGTTAGCAATACGCCGGTGTGTAGGAACATTTAAACACTGTTTTCTGGGTGTACATAAATTGGCTACTGCATCCTTGCTCATAGCAGGAGAGCCCTCTACGTGTCTGGACACCCGCTATGTGTGCGACAGCTTAGACTTACTCAGTAGGCTGATGTCTGCCTGATCTGAGTTCGATGTTTCTGGTTTTGTGCATGAGCGGGAGATGTGAAATGCGTAGGGGGCACCTCTAAGCACTGGATGGTGAATGAGTCATGAGCATATTTTCAAATTGCGATCTGTGAGAGATCTCTGCATCAGGCACACTGTCTCAATATCCAAAGGCTGCTAGATTTGATTTAATTTTATATATATGTATATATATATATATATATATATATATATATATATATATATATAATTATATATATATGAGGCACTGTTATAGTGCTACACCTAAAATGTCAGTAATAGTGTCTTTGTTTGGTGTTCCTTCAAATTATTCAAATACACTCCCCGTATTTTGGGTGGCCTCTTATATTCTCCAGGGAGACTGTTGTTGTGGCATCTCAAATAGTGGTAATGTCTAAGAAAGGGTGAGAGTTAAGCGCTCTATAGTGTAGTAATTCAGATCACAAAGTCGCAAAGGTATGTAATGTACATACTGCAAATAGAAGGTTCAAAAGCACATAAAACAGGTCTTTAAGTAACTGGTATGGCCTTCCCTCATAGGCTTATTTTCAGCAGTGGTCAGTCATTTAACAGGATACACCTGAGAAAGATTTCTTCCACCCGAACCCTAATGTTCCTTCCCACTCATTGCAGTGGTTTACTCAATGCAAATTTATCATGTAGGTATAAAAAAAGATGCGCTCCCATGGTGTAGTACTTTACTAGGAGTTTTAATATACCACATATAAAAACATAGCTAAAAGAACAAAAATAGCTTACATTCAGTTGAATGAGTAAGGAGAGAGTATCAGTAGCAACCACAATCAGCTTAATGTGCTTTGTCACCTACACCAGCCCAATGTGCTGTGCTGGACTTCATCAGGAGGAACTATATATATATATATATATATATACCTTATTCTCACATGTCCCTGCTGATAGTCATTACACCCTCTATACAGTTCAACCAGTTCCACACTGAGGTCCCATGGTTGGATATCTAAAAAAAAGGCTAAGTTCCTGTGGCACTCAATAAAGTTGATCAAGTCTAGTTAGCTCCACTGTCCTCCCACATACTTTCTGGGAAGTTTAAAATCTTAGCTGCTAAGAAAGGGCTCTTTTCTCTCTTACCTGCAACTCCAACAGATTATAAGATTCATCTGGCTTCAGAAGACTATATTTGTCATTGTTATTGACTGTCACTACTAAAGAACCCTCTCTTCAAGAGACTTTTCATCACCATTGTCACTGCGTGGAGATAATCTTTCCCCTCTTTATTACTATTACCATTGCAGTGGCTGTTCTTATCATCAACATTTACCATGTGTATAGTCTATCATCAATGGCAAATTGGCCGTAGGCCTTACCAGGATTTTTTCCCATTGACCAATGGCTGTGTAGGGCTGCCTGAAAGTATTTATTTATTTGCATTTATTGATTTTTTTTACCTGGCACCTAGCTCATTCATCATGGCTGATCCTCAGTCATCTGGATGAAGTTTTAAAGGTAGGGGCAGCATATTGCTACAGAACACTGCTCTTACTTCCTTTCTGGATGCCTCACTGGTTTACATATGTGCAGAATCTGTACTGCACATGTGCAGGTCTTTTTCTACGACTACAGTCACAGTATCCCTTTGCCACAGCATGATTGACATGCTGCAATTATTTGGGGGTGAGGACGGGGCAGTGCTGGGTACATTCCTGTAAATGGGGATACATCTGACCCATTTTCTGGGAGTGCTAATCTCTGTCCTCTGACACAGACCATCTTGAGTAATCTAAGGGTTACTCTGATGGCCAATGTTCACGCAAGTGATCCCATTCTGAGTCTTCAAATGCAGCACCATATCACAGAGGCCACATAATGACACGTCAAACTGTATGATATGTCACCTAGATAGTCACCTAGATAGTTACCTATAGGTATGTTTAATTGTTGGAATATTTATTAATATGATTTTTTTTGTTATGTTTGTATGTGTTGCTATTTGGTACAATATAAACCTCTGAATGATATTACAAGGTGTAGTTGTTTATCTACAAGCTTGTTGGTGTAGTTGTTTCTCTACAAGCCTGTTACATGATTTAAGGGAAGGTCACATTTTTCCAATATACCCGTATGAATTGTTTGTGTTTTTTTTGTTTTACTTGGCAAGAATATCATAATTTCTTAAATTAATAGGAACAATTAGGGGTAAATTTACTAAGATTTGAGTTTGGTAGAGTTAGCAATCTCTGTAGAGTTTGGGCATTTTTTTCCACTCGCAAATTTACTAATGACAAACTCGGGAGAGAAATCTCCTTTGCTCTTGCTACAGGAAAAATCTGGACAGTTAGCAAACTCTCTTCACATCACTATAAGCAAAACTCAAGTAACTTTTTGCTAGGATTCGGGAATTTACCAACATGTGAGCGTTTCTAAAATTCTCATGAAAACATACAAAACTCCTGTAAAAATTTGTCAACTCAACTGCCTGGGAGCTGCGAGTTTTCCATAAACATACACAGATCAGTGTGATCCATTTATGTTTCTGACTGTAAATATTAAATGAAGGGTTAACTTTTTTTTTTAGATGATATAGGGTCCCCCCCCAAAAGCATAACAAGCCCCAGACTGCTCAGCCAGTCCTGGTTCCTAAAATTACGGGGAAAAAAACATGTAGGGTTCCCCCATAATTTAGGAACCTGCATATGGCTGCAGGGCCAGTCCTGGTTTTAAATATAGGGGTTGAAAAATGCCTAGAGGTACCCCTATATTTAAAACCATCACCGGACACAAACCGAGCTGGGTGTAATGCCACAGCCAGGAGACACTATCACCACGTCACTATGGCCAAAACATTAACACCCCAAGCTGGTCAGCCCAAGCCGGGAATCTCAGGAGGGATGGGGACCCCCCCAAGAAAGGGTCCCCCCTCTCCTGAAACCCCAGGCTTAGCCAGAAGCCCAGGGGTCTTCCCTGCACCCCTGGACTGTGGGTACGGGGGTAATAATGGTGAAAATAGTTAAAAACTATTGTATTTTACAGTGGAACTACAGGTGTCAGCAGGTGGCCGGCACCCATACCCCCACTGTAAAATAAATAGTTATATAACCACAGTACACACACACCGTATACAGTATAACTTTAATACATACACCTATCCCACTCACACATACTTACCTGCTGCCAGATGTTCACATCCGCTTGTCCTGGAGAATCCATGGGTGTACCTAAAAAAAGATCTTATACTCACCTCTGTCCTCACTCTGCTCTCTGTAGCATCCCCGAACTTGGATAAAAAACAAGCCGACTGACCCAATCCATGCAGCCAAGTATTGGTATGTGTGTTGTCACACATACCAATACATCACGAATGACAGGTGCAAGGCCACTTCGGGAAACCCCGAGGCCCGCCAGCCAAACAGAGGCCACTAAACATATAGCGGCCGTTCATTGACTGGCACAAATGTGTAGGCATATTTTACCCCCATATTTAAAACCAGGACTGGCCCTGCAGCCAGGTGCCAGTTCCTAAATTACGGGGGAACCCTAAACGTTTTTCTCCCTGTAATTTTATGAATCAGGACTGGCTGAATAGTCTGGGGATGGTTATGTCTTTTGGGGGGACTGTAGGTCATTTTTTTAAAGGATTTAACCCTTTTTTTATAGATATAACACAACCAGCCTTCACAAATCTCACTGATATGTGCAAGCTGCTTGTTCGGGAGAGTTAGGCAGAGAGAAGACAATGCAATCATGGGTGAGTAATCTCCTTCAACACTTGCTGCTCGGGGGAGAAATCTCGATCAGCTTCACCATCGGCCAACTCACTCTCAGCTAAACTAACCTATTAGTAAATTTGTGAGTTTCAGGAGCCTCAAATCACCCGAGTTTCGGGGGATGCTAATCGAGTTGAAAAAAAAACAAACTTGATCAAACTGAAATCTCAGTAAATTTATCCTTAGTGATAAGTAAAACACTGTGTTTATAGAACATTTATGTAAATTAGGCATCTGTGGGTATATATAACTTACCAATATTACCGGAAATTTCTGACTGAAGTTGTATAAGTGAGTTTGTTAAAGAGAGAATGAACCTGGTGATAGAACTGTTGGAACTTAGGGGTCTAATTGCTAAGCCTTGAATGGAGATAAAGTTAACTGAGATAAAATCCAAACTAATCAGCTCCTAACTGCCATGTCACAGACTGTGTTTGAGAAATGACAGGAGCTGGTTGGTTTGGACTAACTACATCCAAGGCTTAGTAAATAGACCCCCTAGGCAATTCAATAGACACATATTGAATAGCATTTGAGAAACAACCCTAATAGTGAGGTGAGGTTAGTATAGAAAGGTGATCTCAGGCATGGCTATTGTGATGTCATGTTTCATATATAGGGATAACATCTCCTGAGGAACAAAGTGAATGACTGCAATTCATCTGTGTAATGGCATGTGCTTTTATTTCTCATTTGATAGTGCTGTGGCAAATGCAATGTGTATAAATAAATGAAACTATTACTCATGTATTAAAATGTGTTTATCTGAATATGTATATATATATATATATATATATATATATATATATATATATATATATATATATATATGTATGTGTTGATTATATAAGTGTGTTTTTTTTTAATTTGCAATAGGCTGATATATGCTAGTAAGTCAAAAAAGCCCATTACAGATACACTACCCTAACATCACCTAATGTGGCAATAATGGGCACCACTATAGGGAAATGAGTATATTTACATTTCAATGAACTATTTCAGCCTGTAAGTAATTTATCTGGATGTTTCTTGACAGCTTTATTAACAAAAACAAGTTTTAAGGGATTTTATTCATCTACTGACAGTACACTACAATTCCCTGAATGTAATTGTGCAAAAGATAAATTGTTATGCGGTTAACATATTTTAAAGGATCAATTGTGATACATTAATGGAAGATGAAAAAAATCACTGATGACAAAAACTTTCCAAGCGCATTCAATGTAAATTAGTACAATCACCCTGCAATATCATTTGTATACAGTTGATCAAATAAAAAACAACATTTACAAAAGGGCAAATAAACTCAAAATATGTGTAAAATCATGTGTAAAGTTTGTCAAACTGCCATTTGAAATGGACTTTCAAAGACTTCCAAAGCTATTTTCCTAAACTGGCCTCTTCCTGTTAGATTACTATCAGTAGCTAAAGTCAATATTTTGTCAGGTAAACTTACACTACAAGACTGCTTAACACCAAAGTTTTCATCTCTTTTTTCATAATTTGCATTTAAACACACATGTGAAGGACTAAAATGTAATTTAAAACATATGATAACCCTAATATGAATGTTAAATGTTGCACTGCATACATATTAATTATTACAGTTATATACAATTAATGTACAGTATACTATAAATGACATACAGTTCACACAAAAAAGCATTCTTTATACCATTGATATGTTTTCCTTTCCTTTGATTTTTAAAATGAATTTAGCATATATATATATTCAGGATATGGCTATATCTCTGTGCTAAACCGCTTGAAAACAGGATATTTATGACATGACTAGTAAAAAGAATATATTTCAATATGAAATGAAAGCACTATTGATAAAAAATGAAGAATAAAGTAAACATGCAACAATGAATATAGAACTAGCTAATACAATATTACATTTTGTCTGGGGTAATAATAAAAATATATATAAGAAAAACCCCAAATGGATATACTCAATATATGCAAAAGGAATGCATTAAAAGTATAATTATGGGAGAGGCAATTTTGCTTTTGAACTTTCAATTTTTTTAAATAAAAGGTAATGCTTCAATGTAAAGTATATACTGTACATAGGGCCTTATTCCGAGATTTGCACAATTGCAATCGCAGCTGCAATCTCTTACGTACCACAATGGCAAAAATAAGCTATTGTCTCCAAAAGCTTACCTGAGCATAAGAACGCCCACTGCTGCATTCTCATATCTGTCCGACGATGTGCCACAACGTAAACATCAGTAACATTGACGCAGTCACTCAGCCTGTAAGTCAAAACTGAACTGCCTTAAACACTGCATCTCTCTTGATACGCTGAGAGCTCTCATGCTATGAAGGATATCGCAATGGCTAATTTATGCACACCCTTGAAACAGCATCTTAAATGGTCAGTCACACCTGTGTTTTTCTAACCACTCCCCTGTTACCAGTCCCAAAAACTAACTACCTGTCACTCTCTTTGCGACTGAATCTTCTGTACAAGCATAATTGCAATACAATCACTGCATGTGTGCAGTGCCACCAGCAATGTACATTGTGGTCAATGGCTGGGGTGGCACACATGGAGATGGGTCTAAGTTCTAGGAGCCTGTCTCATCCCCTACTCACTGTAACTCTCCCCTCAATACAATACACTAAGCTTTAGTGTCAATTGATTATCCTGCCTGTATCGCTGTGGGGGTCATTCAGACCCAGTCGCAAGCGCTGAGTGCTCGCAACTGGGTCGATGTTTCCCCACTGGGCATGCGCACGTCGGAGCCGGCTCCGACGTGCGCATGCGCAAGACCCGGCTACCCGGCTAGAGACAGGTGCTCTGTCGCTACGGGTCTCGAACCAAAGGGGGCGAGCTGTCGATGGTGAGTGACAGCTCGCCCTGTTTGGGAGGTGGGCAGGGGTGTGGCCGGCCAAATGGAGGCATTTCCAATGGAACGCTTGCAGTTTGGGGGTGGCCCCACTGACATCAGCAATGATCGAGCAGGAAGCTTCCTGGGGCTTGCGGTTGACGAGAAACAACCTTAGGGTCTCGTTGCAAGCCCCGATGGTCGCAATGGTCATGACCATCGTGACCATCACCCTGGTCGATCGCAAGAGCTGTGGGTGGTAACCCACAGCCTAGCGATTGACTAGGAGGTGGCACTTAAAAAAGAAAGCTTGCAGGAAGCGATCGACTCTGAATGAGGTCCTGTGTCTTCTCTTGCTGCTGAGCTCCAATCTCTAAACACTGCTGTGCACTTCCTGGCCACATGACACATCTAAGGTGTCCATCAATGTTCAAGGCATGCCCCCATACTTGGAGGCATACTTCTATTACCTCTCTTTCTGTGTAGCTTACTGCCCATGGTGTAGCCCCGCTTGAAGCTCTGCAAGCAGTGTCTGACTATACAGAAGCGAGGCTAAGCTGTTGCTGCTTCATCTCTCATCTCCCTAAAGTCCCAGGTAACTCCCCAAAGCTTGTGAGTGTAAAATATAAAAATTATTACAATAAACAAAGATGTTTACAAATATTTATTTGTATAGTATGACAGGGGAGGCTCTGCCTCCCCTGACTGTACGTCCCTGAGTGCACATTCACGCATGCGATCTGTGTAAATATTGGCATTGCATAAATCTCGAAACCAGGCCCATAGTGTAGAATAGTTTACCTCAGAACCTATATTGTAAATGTACAGATTACATTTTAAATAGAGAGGTGGTCTCAAAAAGTAACTGGAATGGTACTATTCATGTATTAGAACAGTGTACAGTAGATCTTCAGAAGATTCCACCACTGCCTCTCCTGTAGAGCAATCAAAATAAGTTGTACACTTGTTCCTTAGAACTCAGTGGGCCTGATTCAGAGCCGGACGCTCTGACCAGAGCACTCGCTCTGAATCAGGGTCCACCTACATGAAAATGGAGCGGCCTTATGGACGCTCGCATAGCTGTGGGTTACCACCCACAGCTTATGCGAGTGTCCATGATGATGGTTGCGATGGTCAAGACCATCGTGACCATTAGATGTACACTAATGCAATCACATCTGTGATTTCATATGGAATGCAGCTGTGCATATATGCTAATGTTTCCAAAGCTTACACGAGCTTAGGGATGCCCACTGCTGCCTTCTCATATCCGTCCGATGTCACGCACCAGCGTAAACATCATACCATCGATAGACCCACACTTGGGCGCAACAAATAAGGCAGCAGGATATACTAAAAGACAAGTCACCAAAACTTGTCAAAGTCAAACATCATAAAAATTGTACCATCGATTCAGATCGGGCAGCCATGCAGCATATGTGGCAAGGCTGACCTGACTTAAACCACATCGTCTCTACCTGTCACTCACTTTGTGATTGAATCCTATGTGCGAGAATAGTCGCAAAACAATCACTGCGCATTGGCTAACAAACTCTCGATCTGCATAAATATTGCCATTGCGTACATCTCTGAATCAGTCGCTAAATTCTTTGGGTAGTCTTTATTCATACATAGTGATACCAATGATTATAAATTCCTAATCAATTCATTGCAAGTAGTTTTCGTTCAATTAAAATCTTTATGGTCCCAAAACGTCGACTGTGAAAAACTATGTGCATATTCTGAAAAATGTTTTCTACAGGGAAATAATGTGTTTTTTTTAAATAAATAAATCTGAGTGCTGATTACTTTATGTGGGAGTATATCCTCTCATTTATCCTTGGTCTTGTTTCTCCAACAATATAATTGCCACAAAAAGAGATGAAGGAATTTTTACATTAGACCTTAATGGAGTCACTTAAGGTCTGGCTATTCTAAATGTTCAAATAAGTAGGTTAAAATTGAGTACAGTAGACACTCAAGGGAGATACAGGCTGCCCAAGCTGCCTCTATGGCCCACCGCTCCCCCTGCACTCAGTCATGCACACAATGTGGGCTGGTCCAGTCAGGGCCACCATGGGGGGCCCGGGTGTTGATTTAGTGATGGCCCACCAGCTGACTATAGCTGGCGCACTGGCAGGCAGTCATGGAGAGACAGTGCCACTGGTCACGAGGCAATTAGAGCTTGCTGACCAGCAGCCAATCAGCAGCGTGGGCTCCTGATTGACTGCCAGTCAGCAAGTTCCGATTGTCTTGCAATCAGATTCAAAGTGCTCCGGTGCTGTCTGTCCATGTCTGCCACTGTGCCAACTGTAATTAGCTGGTGGCCCGGCCCCAAATCCACATCTACTGGCTGCTGATGGTACACGGGGAGGTGAGAGGCTGCTGAAGGGACTTGGGGAGGTGAGTAGCTGGGGGGGCATAATGTGTAAGGGACACTACTATTGTGTGGAATAATCTTATATGGGGCTCTACTACAATGTGGCATAATCTGTAAAGGGCATTACTGTGTGATATAATGTGTAAGGGTCATTACTGTGTAGTGTAAGTGGCATTATGTATAAGTGGCAATACTACTGCATGGCATAATTTGTATAAGAGGTACTTCTTTGTGGCTTAACCTGAATGGGCTCTGTGTAGCATAACCTGATTACGCTCTGTGTGGCATAACATGAATGGGCACTGTGTGGGGAAAAATGTATGTATTTTTTTACCTCTGGGGGGGCCCTTTTAAGATCTTGCTATGTGGTCCACAAAGTTCTAGTTACACCCTTGCATGCAAACACAGAGGCTCTGGATTTAATACCAACTTGCATGAGTCATCAAGTTTGCTCAGGCTGAGGTTAAAAGGATACTTTTATAGCTTTCTTACAGGTTTTTGGTAGACTGCCAATTTACACTGGAGCCAGCCCTGGAACCTGTGTAATAAAACAGTGTCCCATTTTTAGGGATTGTGTGACAATGTGTGGCCCTGACAAAGTTCAAACATAGCCTAAAACGTAATTCTGGTCAAACTACACCACCATGCCAAATTTGGTGGAGCTACAGTAGGTCCAAAACTCTGGCTGTGTAATAAAGGATAAACAGACAGACAGACATGCTTTCTTGCTTATTATATAAATTAGTTTATCCTGTATGGCAGATGTTATTTGTTAGGTTACACGAAGAGGAGATCTAAGTCATTGGACAACACTGTTGTGGGTACAGTTTATGCTTTAAGCACATGGGGCAGGATGTAATAGGGTGCAAGCTTTTGTGCAAGTATAATCTCGCACCTTTTTGCACATTTCGAAGTGCGAGTTTGTCCTGCAACTCTCAAATGTAATAGGGTATGAGTTTGACTGGCATGTGAATGCATGAGAGTTAAACTACAGGTAACCTCGCACTTGTAATGCGGCTTCATTACAATGTGCCATTTAGACTAAAAGCCTTCACAGATCATTGAGATCTGTGCAGGTTTCTGTGTGTAAAAATCTATTAAATTGTTAAAATAAAAATAAATTATGTGGGGTCCCCCCCTAAAAGCAAGACCAGAATAGGGCTGTGTGAGTCAGTCTTGGTTGTGGAAATACAGGGGACAAAATGAGTAGAGGTCACCTGTATTATCCACAACTAGCACTGGGCTCTTTCTAGCTGAGGTGTAATGACACAGTCATGGGACCCGCTTCCAATAAAGGGGTCCCTCTTCTCCAGGGCACCCCATGCCAGTGGGGATAGAATGGGCCTATGCCTGGCATGCCTGGGAGGTGGGTGCCAAGTTGATTGTGAAAAAAAGAGTAAAAATAATATTGTCCTTGACAGGAGAACTAGAGGTCCCAGCAAGCCTCCCCCACATGCTGTTACTTGGGGAACCACATGCATAATTAATTAACATACAGGAATGTGTGTTCATCTTAAAGTGACAATGAATTTTGTACTTACCCAGCAGCCAACCCTCTGGCATTTGTCCTGCCTCAAATTTATCATTGAGGACAGGAGTGTATCTACAATGGGTGCAGGGTGTGCAGGGCACACAGACCCACACAGAGGGGCCCACACAGCACACCCATATTTTTAATACATTCCCCCCCGCCTCCAGAGTCCCACAACAGCACTGATATCAGCGCTGTAAAAATTGCATGGAAGTTGTCTGCCGCGGCCAATTTCCCAGAATTTTGCACATGAGCAGTAGGGAAAGCACCGAGAAAATCTATGACGTGCCGTTTTCCCAGTGATCTGCACATGCACTTTAGACTCTGGGCACAAACTAGTGCCCAGAGTCTACCGCTGCGGCACTGCACTCAGTGCACCAGAAAAAGAGGAGGAAGCCCCAGATGGAGACTGCACATGGGCCCCCTCCTCTCTTGAAACGCACCTGATGGAGGATAAAGGAATCATGACATGCGCCAGGATATCTCACCACAACACTCAATATTTTCATGTTTGCATCACAAACCACCTGCACATTAGTTGAGTGGTCATGAAGCCTGTTCAGATAGATATGTGCATGGGCCCTAGGTGGTCTCACCCCAAAATGTGTGCAGTTAATCACACATGGGACATTAGGCATGCCTGCCATACAGAGAGGAGGGGGCCATGTGCAGCCTCTGTTTGGGTGCCCTCTTCTCTGTCGGTGCAGTAGATTCTGACTTGATACCAGAATCTACTGCACATGCATGTTTCTGGGAAAATTGCGCCCACACCTTTTCCCGGGGACATCGTTTCTGCACATGAGCAAGTCACCCGGAAAAAGGCCGTTGCCATCTTCCCTGTGATTTTTTTGCTGCTCTGCAGCGCCAGTCCAGCACTGCAAAGCAGAACACCAGAATCTGCAGAAAGGTAAGTATATCTAACTATGGGTACAGGGTGTGCGGTGTGTGCCCCCCTTAGACCCAAGGGCCCATGTGCACCACACACCCCGCACCCATTAAAAATATGCCCCTGTTGCCATATGATAAAAAGCTACTCTGACTGCACTTTACATGTAACTGAGCCCTCTATATCTTATTATTATTATTATTATTATTATTATTATTATTATTATTATGATGTAGGATGCAAGTCTCTTTTCCTGGCCCATTGCATAGTGCTGAGGGAATTAATGTCTGTTGCTTTTTTTTCTTATGATAAAGAAATCTCAAAAACATTTCCTAAGAGACTGGAAACAACATTCTATCAGCCCTAACCCTAAACCTAACCATAAACCTAGCCCTAACCCTCATCCTAACCCTAATTCAGAAAAAAACAAAAAATTCCGAAAAAAGATGTGGCAACATTTTCTGTGTAGACCTTTTGTGGGTCGACCTTTTCAAAGTGTTAGGTATGATATCCCTGTCAGGATGCCGCTGTACAGAATACCGAAAGCGGCATCACAACAGCCATGATCCTGACACCCATAAAACCTAAAGGTGAGTACTTTTCTATCCCCTACCCTAACCCCTACCCTAACCCACCCTCCTCTGTGCCTAAATCTAACCCCTCTTTCCTAGTGCCTAAACCTAATCTCCCCCTCCCCGCTCCCTACACCTAACCTCCCCCCTTGTGCCTAAACCTAACCTTCACTTCCCCGCACCCTAATCCTAACTCTTTCTCCCCGGTGCCTAATCCTAACCCTCCGCCTAGTGCCTAACCCTAACCCTGCTAGTTAATGCTACCCTGCCCCTGCACCCTGATACTTACCTTAGGGATGCCTACGGTCATGATACTGGTGCCGGGATCCTGACCTGTCGGGATTTCAGGACCGGTATTAAGACCGTTGGCATCCTGCATGCCAGGATACCGACTATGGCCCTCATTCAGAGCCGCACGTTAACAACAGTACGCTCGTTGCGTTCCGATGTTGACTAACCGCGCATGCGTCGGTGTTACACTGCGCATGTGCGTACGGCAGATTGCGAGCTTTTTTTCTCTCGTTCCTAAAATAGCGTACAGGAAGTGACATGTCAAATGTGATTGACAGAACAGGGCGTTTTTGGGTGTTGACGGGGGTGGAGATGAAAAAACGCAGGCGTGGCGAGGCGTTTTTGGGGCGTACATACATTAGCAGATGCGAACGTCAAATGTGTTCGGACCGTCTCATACGTCACTGAAACATCCGCTTTCCCTTCAAAATGCTCGCACAGCTTAGGGTCAGGATTACTCGACCACATTGGTGATGGCCTTCTCCTCTGTCCCGGGACTCCACGATGGTGCAGCGATTAATCGCGGCTGGTCAGTAAAGTAATTAGTGTTGGATTGAAATCCGGCTTGGTATGTGTTTGGAAAGCAGTTTATTGGGATAGCACAAAAGCGTACGCAGGTGGAAATCAGAGCTGCTAATGTCATGATTACACAATCAATTAGCGTACATTTTTGGGGTTTTATTTTGCCCACAATTTGGTGGTTATGGCCTATTGTAACAATAATGTCATCATCTTTTAATTAGCTCCCCTTTTTTTTGGTTTACTGTGGAATTTGCATCTGTGATTTTTTAAACGTTCCTTAAAGAGGCCTTTTTTTTTTTTAAAGAGGGTCAGTTTTTGCATTTAAGGCCAGGATTAAATGTAACCCATTTGTACAATAATGTCACAATACAATGTCAGTGTTTTGTTTTTAATTTATTGTTTACACACAAACAAATTGGCCTAATATTGTATTGCCTTTTTTTGTGGCCAAGATATTTGATCCCCAAAAAAATATAACATAACTACTAACATAAGCGTAAATACAAAATTTAAAAACATTTCACAAGAAAGGAGAGGGAAGTTTTGACCAGAAAGGAATATGAGCCAAGCACAGAAGGAGTGTGGGAAAAGTCGCCATTGCTGTCACCGTTTTCTCGCCCGTTTGGCTGGGTGAGGGTGGGCGCCAGACCGGGTCCGGGATGCCATCGGGCTGGCCTGTCCAGAGGCAGATGTTGTGGCCTCTGGACTAGGCACAGGGCTAGGCACATTTGGAGGATTGGCTGATGTTGTGCCAGAGGTGGAGGATCCGGATGTTCCGGCAGGAAGGGAGGTCGGCTCCACCATGTGCTGGCGAACGAGCTGCTCCAGGGCATCGGCGATGCGGATGTTGGCCCTGGTATTTTCCGCCAGGGCCTGAGCAATAGTCACGTTGGCCGCAGCATTTTGCTCCAGGGCCTCAGCCACCCGTATCAGACTGGCGTCCATCCTCTGCAGAATCTCCGTATGGCAATCCGATTTAAAATTGAGTTCTGTGAGGAGGCCCACTGCCTGCGAGGGGGCACGCCCTGGACTGGCTTCTGCAGGGTCCTCAGCCGGATGTACTGGTTCCTCCCCTGCAGAGCCAGCAGAAATTCTGTGCCCAAGGCTCCCCTCTGGAGCAGACTCATCCGCCTCTGTCTCTGTTAGGAAATTGGAGAAAAGACTCACATTAGAATCTACATATTGGCACAATAGCATTTCTGAGTTGGTGACATCACAAGACTTACCTTGGCCAACATGAGGAGCCGCAAAGTCTGGCATGTCCGTATCCATGTTGGACACGCCAAACACCTCCACAGCCTGCACACACCCCTGTGCCATCTCTTCTAAGTCTGTCAACTCCAATGACACAGGGGTGGGACCCCCACCTGTCCCCCTTGCATGCCTAGCCCTGTCGGCAAGTTTTTGTTTGAGACGATATTTCAAGTCTGCCCATCTGTGGAATGAATTTGGAACCATTATCCTTTTTTTTACAATGGGGTTTGTTTATAGGATGGGAAAGTGTTTACTTACCGCCGTTTGACATCCCGGGCTAGACGGACATAATCACCCACCCTATTGACAGCAACGGCGACCTCCTCCCACATTCTCCACTTCTGGCTTTGGCTCATATTCCTGGCTGCCTGGGGCAGGATGTCAACGCACTTCTGGATCAAAACCTCCATCTCCTTGCTTGTGAAATGTGGCTGCCTTTTTTTTTTGCCAGCTTTGGCGGGTTGACTGGGGCCAGCAGTCTCTTCCATGTCATCCTCCTCACCTATTTGGGTAAATATGCAGATTTAGCCACTTCACAACTTGCACAATATTATGTTTTAAAAGAATCATTGACACAAAATGCATGAAGGCCTTACCGCCGCAATTTTGACCATTGTTTCCCTGGTTTGAAGCCATGTCTCTGCTTCCAGCATGAAATCATCCAGAAATTCTATGTGATTTCGTGACGTATTTATACATGCGTCCTTAGTTTGCGGCCGCATCATTGATTGTGCGTCCCTATGATTCATCCTTAATTTGTGCGGGAAAATAAACACTATTTATGGCTTGGTGTGTGTGGAGTCGAGGTGGGGTTGTTGGAGTGTTGTCGGTTAAGTGGTTTGGATTTGGTTGTTTGCGGTTGGAGGATTTGGCAGAGTTGGTTTTTTGTTTGTTTTTGCTACATTTCTTTGGTTTTTCCGTTCGCATTTTTTTCATTTTTTCCACATCCTTTCCTGATTTGGTAAGTTTTGTGCATTCAAATTTGTGGCCAATTGCTGTATTCTTCTGTTTTGTGGTTCGTTAATTTGTTTAACACTCATTTCATCTTTTTTAGTTTTTTTTGGTTTTCGGACCCAAAGAAGTTTTTTGTGGAAATCTTATATATTCGAGTTGGGTAAGTCCATTTTTTGTCTTGCATTTGCGAATTAATTACCGCATTTTGGACTGTTGGTGTAGCGACTTGCATTTGCGAATTAATTACCGCATTTTGGACTGTTGGTGTAGCGACTTGCATTTGCGATTTAATTACCGCATTTTTGACGGCTTATTCATCATATAATCCAGTTTTGCTTTTCCCTTTTCCATTTTTTGGGTCCATTTGAACGTACGGTGTGCAATGTCGTTTTCATCGATGGCCAAATGTGTGTTTCCGCTATTTTCTGTGTTGGCTTGCAACAATTTTTAAACAAATAAAACACCCTCTAAATTTTTGAAGTCTCATTGTTGGCTTTTTGACAGTTTATACGTATCATGACAATACCCCGGCATGTAAGCAGCTATGGATGGTATCAGAAAGCTAAGTTGTTTTTTCTTACTTTTGGGGTGGCTCAAAAGCCTTACATTGTAAACTTTGAATTTCAGGTAGATCTGGGGCGAATTGTTCTGGCCCTGCTCCCGGAAGACGACCAACCTCAAACTCGTCCCAGGCGTAGGCATCGTAGGCATGCAAGGCCCCAGATATTTCGAACACGTGTCACCCTTTTTGGAATGCCCGATGATGAGGTTTTAAGACGCTACCGTCTACCTCCCAAAATCATCATAGACACTCTCTCATTAATAGAAAGTGATCTTGAGCGGCAAATTGACAGTCCAACAGCAATACCACCACTGACGCAATTTATGGCGGTGTTACATTTCTGTGCCTCAGGATCGTTTCAAACAACGGTGGGAATAGTGGCGGGCATCTCCCAATCCTCCTTTTCCAGGATCCTGAGGGCAGTGATGGAGGCACTTTTCAAGCACCTCCATCATTTTATTAAAATGCCTTTGGATATGGGTGCCCTTAGTGTGGCCAAGGCCAATTTTTACCAAATAGCTGGCTTCCCACACATCATAGGGGTTGCTGGAGGCAATATTTAGAAACAGGAAACACTATCACTCCCTGAATGTAATGGTGGTATGTGATGCCTCCCTCCAGATCCTGTCCCTGAATGCTAAATTACCCGGAAGTGCTCATGACTCCTTCGTCATCCGGCAATCAGGGATATGGCAGAAATTAACCAACCTACAAGCTGGTGATGCGTGGCTTCTGGGTAAGTGGAGACCTTTAGTACATAACAATGTTAAGCTTGATACACAGTGTTCCTGATGTGGTCTATTTTTGTTCACAGGAGACAGTGGATACCCTTGCATGTCCTGGCTGCTCACTCCTTATTTGGCTCCCACACCAGGGCCACAAAGTGCGTATAATTCCGCACTTACAGCCACCAGGCAAGTGGTGGAGCGCTGTATCGGCCTTTTAAAAGGCCGATTCAGATGCCTCCACCGCTCTGGTGGCGAGCTCATGTATGTGCCGGATATGGTGTCGAAAATTGTGGTCCTGTGTGGGATATTTCACAACATTGCCATAAGGAGTGGTGTCCCAATGCAGCCAGAGGATGCCTTACCTGAGGATGGCCCCCCCGAGGTTGGTCGAAGGTCAGTATGTGGGGGGGCCATACGCGATGATGTGGTGGCCAGATTTTTTAGGTAAGTTTGAACAAAACTCCAGTGTTTATACCTAATGTGTTTGTGTTTTTTGGCGAACATCTAATTTATTTTTATTTTTCTCACCATCTTCGGTTTGTTCACATAATCTTTGGCACTCCAACGCTCACTACTTCCTGCTACCCTTACCAAACCTGGATCTGGTCCTTTTGGGCATATATTCTGGAACCCATATCGCAACGCCATGTTTGTGGAATCATGTTGGCATGGTCCTTCGTCAACCAGTTCTTGATTTTGTGTTTTTATTTAATTATTTCTTGGTATGTGTTGTATTTGAATTTATCACTGTGTATTTTTTTTGGGAGTGACCACTTTGTTTTCTCTGTTATGTTGTGAATAAATGTTTGAAGAGTGAAATGGTCTTCCTTTTTTGGGACGTTAACAGCAAGTGTAACCAGGTTAACACAAGTTACATTTAACTAAGGGGTAAACCAGTACTGACGCCAGTTGAGCAAAACTGAAATATGTTTTCAGCTTCCCAATCCACACCAAAAGGAAGCCTGGCCCAACCTTGGGATTTGTAAGATTGGCCTAAGCAGCTTGCGCACCAAGTAGGAACCTGGAAAATGTAGAAATCTGTAATTGACACTACACCCAAAAAGGGAAATGACATTGTTACTGTTATGTGTTTCTGGTGTCTGTTTGACATACAAAGACAAAACACAATCTAACTTTTAAAAAAGGGAAATCCTTGCAGGAACAGTCTACTTATGTCAGGCTAAACTATCTTGGTTTTGGTTTTTAAAAATGAGCCACAACGTATATTTGTCTTAATAAATTTATTTGGAAAATAGAACCAAAAAAAAAAAACTAATGCCGAAGGAGGCCAGACAGCCGGTCGAGGGCCACCAGAAGGCCGATTACATGTTGGCGCATCTGCCCCACAACATCCGCCACCTCTTGCCGACGCCTCTGTTCCTCTGTGGGTGAGAAAAGTGTGTGGGTTAATACAACAATAGGGAATCCACAGAAATTTTTTTTAAAAAAACCAAATCACTCCTAAACCCAAAAACAAAAATAAAAAGGGTGGGCTGGCAAAAATACAAGGCCTAGGTACAAATTCCCACAGGTATGATATGTGTATGCTTAAATCACCAGGAAGAGGTAAAGGCAAACCTTCACAATCAACAAAAGTCAAGCCACAAAAACACGAAGAAAGGCACGACACATGATTACATACAAACAGTTTGTGCTTTAAAAAAAAAATTAAAAAAACATACCGAGAGACAAATCGGGAGCTCCGGCCAAACCTCCATGATCCTCCTCGGAGGATCCGTCATTCCCCAAAGAATGGGGCGGAGTTATGCTGGACTCCGGGGAGGGGGTAATTGGAAGAGGGGTGGGTGGAGGAGAGGGGGAAGTGGGACGGAGGGGAAGGAGGCCCGACATTTCCGGGAGAGGGTCTGGGAAGGATGGGGAGGAGTGGGGAATAGGGGAAAGATTTGGGGTGGAGTGTTGGCTGGGGGTTGGGGAGAGTGGGCGGGAACGCCGTCTGGACGGACGTTGACGGCGGAGTCTTGGCTGTCCCCCTAAAATATGTCAAAGAAATTGCATTTAGTTTATGGACAAATCCGGGCAACCAAACAAAAAAAAAAAAATAATAAAAAAAATAAAAAAAATAAATAGCAGTAGAATTAAAAAATCAGAAATAGAGGGGAAACATGCAGACGCAGATATGAGTACAAATAATAAATAGAACAGACAGGAAAACATGCAGACGCAGATATGAGTACAAATAATAAATAGAACAGACAGGAAAACATGCACACGCAGTTTGCCCCACAAACACAAACATTAAAACCACAATACATAACACTTACTTGCCAGGATCTGCATGCGAAAGCATGCCAGCAAGCGGGGCGTTCGCCGTTGCAGGTCGGACCACCTGCGCTCCAGCTGCCCGATGTTGCGGCGTGAGCCGAAGGACCGCAGGCGGGACCGTACCTCCGCATACGCGGAGCGCTTCTGCCGGTTGGTCATGGGTTGAGGCTGGCTGGTGATCCGGCGATCCATGACCTCCGTAAGCACCAGCAGCTCACGCCTGGTGAATGCGGAGGCTCTCATGATGGCAATGGTGTTTTTCTTAAAAAACATTTTTGATAAAGTGTGTAAAAATTTTCTGATTGGCTAATGTATTTTGGAAATTAACAGGAGCAATTTTATTGGTTAGTGTATGAGTCATGTGTTCGACAGGGCCAGAAATCTCTGGAGAGTTATGATAGGCTTGATGCAGTGACATGCGTAAGCAAATTTAAATAAAGAAATGAACCCAGGGAAATATGCGGGGATCCACAGCAATAGTACAATTGTTTAATTGTGGTTCACATGTTTTTTGAACAATAAAAGCGAATGTTTCATCCGTACGTATTCTGCGGGTAAACACAAACACGGACAAGAGTAAAGTTTCTTGCATTGTGTTGAAAAAAAACAAACAATTAAGCTAATTGATACATTGATTGGCATGATACGATTGATGGAGGTAGGCAGAATAAAGGAGCAGGTAATCGACATCTGACAAGGCCACTTCCTGTTTATACGTGTGCGTGCGTTCCTTTCAAGCCATTTCGGGGATGTACGCTCGCTATTTCGTACGCTCGTTAGTTAGAGGAGGGGTCGTCAGAGTTTAGGGAGGAATTTTAGATGCGAACGAAAATACGAGCGAGCCATTGAATTTAAATATTTTTGTACGTACGCCTAACGTACGTGCGCCCGCTTGCGAGTGGGTCTGAATGAGGGCCTATATCCCTTTTGGACCCCTCGATCTAAGTCCATGTTGACCTTTTAACTATGGACCATTTGACTCTGTTGACCTTTTGACCCTGTCTACCTATTACCTGTTGACCATTTGGTGTCTACCTATTGACTGTCTATCTAGACACTGTAGATCTTCCATACCTGTACAGCACAAACGTATTATAGTTGTGTAATAGTATTAAATAAAAAGAGAGTAATACATTACTATAATACAATTTGCAAAATAAGAATAATGTAATATAAATGTTAATCAACCAGTTGAATGTATAGAAAGCTGCAGATGGAGGAGGACACGCTACAATCTAAAGGATGCAATACATTTAAGAATAGTTAGTTTTTTCTGTAAGGCTGTAAGACAAGCTCTGTCTAACTTGTTTACAGATCTCTCATCATGCATGAGACACCTCGACTCACCAATATAAACTCTTTACTGTGAAATCTGTATTTTTGTTGGAAGTAGAAGTTACAGGACTTGCTTCCAGGACATTGTACACCTAAGCATTTTGTTATGTATTGTTATTGAGGTTAGTGTATTTAAAAGGATTTCTCAAGGATTATTTCAACTGAAAAACACACATTCTGACTCAGAGGGGTGAAAATACTACCTTCAGCAAAATAAAAAAGTTTTGCTATTATTTTTTTTCCTCATAGCAAAGAACCCAACATATTTTAAACAGATTCTATTATGTCTATCATCTCAGTCATACTTATTAACAAATTCTGCATGTTCACTGTAAATACAAAAACCTTTACAGTTAAAATTATAATTAAATGAACGTGCAAATTATGTTCTGTAAATAAAAAATAGAAAGTCAGACAGTTAGTGATAACATTTCAATTGAAAAACAGAATATATCCATACAATTAAATGTAAATGTAAGATCTCCTTTTACATTCATGAACCATGAACATAATATATATATATATTAGGGATGTGCAGGCTCGGTTCTACTCGGTTCCGTTCGGTTCTTTTTACCGGATCTTATTGGCTATCCAAAACTCGTGACAGCTGAAACCCAATAAGATCCGGTAAAAAGAACCGAACGGAACCGAGTAGAACCGAGCCTGCACATCCCTAATATATATATATATATATATATATATATATATATTAGGGGTGAGCGGGTTCGGATTTCTGAAGTCCGAACCCCCCCGAGCCCCCCCGATCCGAGTCCGATCCGAGTCAGGCTCGACTTTTCCCGCCTGACTCGGATTCTGAAATCGAGGCAAAACGTCATCTTCCCGCCTTCCGAGTCTCGCGGGTTTTGGATCCTATATAAGGTACCCACGTCGGCGCCATTTTCTCACTCGGCTGTGGACAGTGAAGAGGGAGGGTGGGAGTTAGGGCTGTGTAGTGTAGTGTAGTGTAGTGCTGCTGTTGTCCACTACTTCAAAGTCCATAGGGGCTGGCTGTGTTGTGCTGTGCTGCTGTTGTTAATAGGGGCTGTGTCCACTACTTCAAAGTCCATAGGGGCTGGCTGGACTGTGTTGTGCAGTCAGTTCTCCATAGGGGCTGTGTCCACTCCAAAGTCCTGTGCAGTGTCCCAGTCCTAAAGGAGTGCTGTAGTGTTGTCCAGGGGGTGCTCTGTCCATCAGGGGTGCTCCCCCCAAGTGCTAAAAAAATAATATATTTTCTGTGTTTGTGAATTGTGTGCGCAGTAGCCGCACATGCATCAACAAAGTAGTGCCAAGCGTGCGCCTGTGTCATAAGTAAAGGGCCGGCTGGCTTCACCGTTAAGGGTGCTGTAACCCCCGAAAGTACACTCCAGTCCAAACCAAAAAAAAAATTATTTTCTGTGTTTGTGAATTGTGTGCGCAGTAGCTGCACGTGCATCAACAAAGTAGTGCCAAGCGTGCGCCTGTGTCATAAGTAAAGGGCCGGCTGGCTTGACCGTTAAGGGTGCTGTAACCCCGAAAGTACACTCCAGTCCAAACCAAAAAAAAAATTATTTTCTGTGTTTGTGAATTGTGTGCGCAGTAGCCGCACGTGCATCAACAAAGTAGTGCCAAGCGTGCGCCTGTGTCATAAGTAAAGGGCCGGCTGGCTTGACCGTTAAGGGTGCTGTAACCCCCGAAAGTACACTCCAGTCCAAACCAAAAAAAAAATTATTGTCTGTGTTTGTGAATTGCGTGCGCAGTAGCCGCACGTGCATCAACAAAGTAGTGCCAAGCGTGCGCCTGTGTCATAAGTAAAGGGCCGGCTGGCTTGACCGTTAAGGGTGCTGTAACCCCCGAAAGTACACTCCAGTCCAAACCAAAAAAAAAATTATTTTCTGTGTTTGTGAATTGTGTGCGCAGTAGCCGCACGTGCATCAACAAAGTAGTGCCAAGCATGCGCCTGTGTCATAAGTAAAGGGCCGGCTGGCTTGACCGTTAAAGGGTGCTGTAACCCCCAAAGTACACTCCAGTCCAAACCAAAAAAAAAATTATTTTCTGTGTTTGTGAATTGTGTGCGCAGTAGCCGCACGTGCATCAACAAAGTAGTGCCAAGCGTGCGCCTGTGTCATAAGTAAAGGGCCGGCTGGCTTGACCGTTAAAGAGTGCTGTAACCCCCGAAAGTACACTCCAATCCAAACCAAAAAAAAATTATTTTCTGTGTTTGTGAATTGTGTGCGCAGTAGCCGCACGTGCATCAACAAAGTAGTGCCAAGCGTGCGCCTGTGTCATAAGTAAAGGGCCGGCTGGCTTGACTGTTAAGGGTGCTGTAACCCCCGAAAGTACACTCCAGTCCAAACCAAAAAAAAAATTATTTTCTGTGTTTGTGAATTGCGTGCGCAGTAGCCGCACGTGCATCAACAAAGTAGTGCCAAGCGTGTGCCTGTGTCATAAGTAAAGGGCCGGCTGGCTTGACCGTTAAGGGTGCTGTAACCCCTGAAAGTACACTCCAGTCCAAACCAAAAAAAAACTTATTTTCTGTGTTTGTGAATTGTGTGCGCAGTAGCCGCACGTGCATCAACAAAGTAGTGCCAAGCATGTGCCTGTGTCATAAGTAAAGGGCCGGCTGGCTTGACCGTTAAAGGGTGCTGTAACCCCCAAAGTACACTCCAGTCCAAACCAAAAAAAAAATTATTTTCTGTGTTTGTGAATTGTGTGCGCAGTAGCCGCACGTGCATCAACAAAGTAGTGCCAAGCGTGCGCCTGTGTCATAAGTAAAGGGCCGGCTGGCTTTACCGTTAAGGGTGCTGTACCCCCCGAAAGTACACTCCAGTCCAAACCAAAAAAAAAATTATTTTCTGTGTTTAGCCGCACGTATATATCAAATCGATATAACATAAATGGAGGACCAAACTTTCTCCGATAAAAATAAAATAGAGAAAGATCAAGAACCACTTCCTCCTAGTGCTGAAGCTGCTGCCACTAGTCATGACATAGACGATAACATGCCATCAACGTCGTCTGCCAAGGCCGATGCCCAATGTCATAGTAGAGGGCACATACAATCCCAAATGGCAAAGTTCAGGAAAATGACCTTGAAAAAGACATTTAAATCAGCTGAAGAGAAACGTAAACTTGCCAATATGCCATTTACGACACGGAGTGGCAAGGAACGGCTAAGGTCGATCCCTAGTATGTTCATGACTAGTGGTTCAGCTTCACATGACGATGGAAGCCCTCCTCCCACTAAAAAAATCAAAAGAGTTAAGCTGGCAAAAGCACAGCGAAGAACTGTGCTTTCTAAGAAGATATCACAAATCCCCAAGGAGAGTCCAAGTGTGGTGGTGGTTGCGATGCCTGACCTTCCCAGCACTGGACGGGAAGAGGTGGCTCTTTCCACCATTTGCCCGCCCCCTGCAAGTGCTGAAAGGAGCACCCACAGTCCACTTGCTGATATGCAAATTGAAGATGTCACTGTTGAAGTACAACAGGATGAGGATACTGGTGTAGCTGGCGCTGAGGAGGAAGTTGGCGAGGAGGATTCTGATGGTGATGTGGTTTGTTTAAATCAGGCTCCGGGGGAGACAGTTGTTGTCCGTGGGATGAAAAAGCCCATCACGGTCATGCCTGGGCAGAAGACCAAACATTCCACCTCTTTGGTCTGGCAATATTTCTATCCAAATCCGGACAACAACTGTCTTGCCATATGTACCATATGTAAAGGTGAAATAAGTAGGGGTAGGGACGTCAACCACCTAGGAACATCCTCCCTTATACGGCACCTGCAGCGCGTTCATAAAAAGTTACTGTCAAGTTCAGAAACTTTGGCTAAGACCGTAAGCAGTCCAGGGACACCTAAATCCCGTTGTCCTGTTGTATCCAAGAGCCTGCAAACCACACCGTCAACTCCCTCCTCGTCAATTTCCTCCTTAGTCAGGATCGGAAGTAGTCCTGCAGGCCATGTCACTGGCATGACTGACTCTCCTATCCGGGATTCCTCTGGAGGATCCTGCATTGCTACGCCTACTGCTGCCGCTGCTGCTGTTGCTGCTGCTGGGAGTCGTTCATCATCCCAGAGAGGAAGTAGGAACACCACTACTTTTACTAAACAATTGACCCTCCAACAGTCCTTAGCGAGGAGGATGAAGTACGACAGCAGTCATCCTGAAGCAAAACGTATAACTGAGGCCTTGACTGCTATGTTGGTGTTAGACGTGCGTCCGGTATCCGCCATTAGTGCAGTGGGATTTAGACAATTGATGGAGGTAGTGTGTCCCCGGTTCCAAATCCCGTCTAGATTCCACTTCACTAGGCAGGCGATACGAGACTGTACAGAAACGTCAGAAAAAGTGTCCTCAGTGTCCTGAAAAATGCCGTTGTACACAATGTCCACTTAACCACGGACATGTGGACAAGTGGAACAGGGCAGACTAAGGACTATATGACTGTGACAGCCCACTGGGTAGATGTATCACCTTATGCAGCAACAGCAGCAGCGTCACCAGTAGCAGCATCTCAGAAACGCCAGCTCGTTACAAGGCAGGCTACGCTGTGTATCACCGGTTTCAGTAAGAGGCACACCGCCGACAACCTCTTAGAGAAACTGAGGGAAATCATCGCCCAGTGGCTTACCCCACTTAGACTCTCCTGGGGATTTGTGATATCTGACAACGCCACCAATATTGTGCGGGCATTACATCTGGGCAAATTCCAGCACGTCCCATGTTTTGCTCACACAATAAACTTGGTGGTGCAGAATTTTCTGAAAAGCGACAGGGGCGTGCAGGAGACGCTTTGGGTGGCCCGAAAAATTTCTGGCCACTTTCGCCATTCAGCGACTGCGTGCCGAAGACTGGAGCGCCAGCAAACACTCTTGAACCTGCCCCGCCATCACCTGAAGCAAGAGGTTGTGACGCGGTGGAACTCAACCCTCTATATGCTTCAGAGGATGGAGGAGCAGCAAAAGGCCATACAAGCCTATACATCCACCTATGACATAGGCAAAGGAGGGGGTATGCACCAGACTCAAGCGCAGTGGAGAATGATTTCCGTGTTGTGCAAGGTTCTCCAGCCCTTCGAACTTGCCACACGTGAAGTCAGTTCAGACACAGCCAGCTTGAGTCAGGTCATTCCCCTCATCAGGCTTTTGCAGAAGCAGCTGGAGAAAGTGAAGGAAGAGCTAAGACGGAGCGATTCCGCTCGGCATGTGGGACTTGTGGATGAAGCCCTTCATTCGCTTTGCCAGGATTCCAGGGTGGTCAATCTGTTGAAATCAGACCACTACATTTTGGCCACCGTGCTTGATCCTAGGTTTAAAGCCTATGTGGTGTCTCTCTTTCCGGCCGACACAAGCCTGCAGAGGTGCAAAGACCTGCTGGTGAACACACTGTCAGCTGAAGCGGAACGTGACACGTCAACGGCTCCTTCTTCATTTTCTCCCGCAACTGGGGCTGCCAGGAAAAAACTTAGGTATCCTAAGCAACCCGCTGGCGGTGATGCAGGGCAGGCAGGACCAAGTTTGGACATCTGGTCCGGACTGAAGGACCTGGCAACAATTTCTGACATGTCTACTGTCACTGCATATGATACTGTCACCATTGACAGAATGGTGGAGGATTACATCGGTGACAGCATCCAAAAAGGCAGGAAAAAGAGGCAATTTGGAGGCCCCTGTACAAGCTGGCTCTATTTTACCTGAGTTGCCCCCCCTCCAGTGTGTACTCCGAAAGAGTGTTTAGTGCAGCCGGGAACCTTGTCAGCGAAAGGCGTAGGAGGTTGCTTCCACAGAATGTGGAGAAGATGATGTTCATCAAAATGAATTATCAGCTCTTCCAGGGAGACCAGCCTCCAGAAGGTACAGAGGGACCTGTGGTGGTGGATTCAAGTGGGGACGAGTTAATACTTTGTGAGGATGAGGATGTACACACTGAAGAGGGTGAGGAATCGGTGGATGAGGAGGATGAGGATGACATCTTGCCTCCGTAGAGCCAGTTTGTGCAGGGACACATTAATTGCCAGCTTGTTTTGTGGGGGCCCAAACGAACCAATCATTTCAGCCACAGTTGTGTGGCAGACCCTGGCGCTGAAATGATTGATTTGTTAAAGTGTGCATGTCCTGTTTATACAACATAAGGGTGGGTGGGAGGGCCCAAGGACAATTCCATCTTGCATTTCTTTTTTTTCTTTGCATTATGTACAGTTTGGGGCCTAGTTTTTCTAACTGCCATCCTGTCTGCCACTGCAGTGTCACTCCTAGATGGGTCACGTGTTTGTGCCGCCCACTCGTGTTGCATAGCATAGTGATCCAGCTATCTCGGTGCAACCTTTTGGACATAAAAACACTATTGTGAGATGTGAGGTGTTCAGAATGGACTGGAAATGAGTGGAAATGAAAGTTATTGAGGTTAATAATAGCATAGGAGCAGAAAAACCTACAAATTCTGTGATTTTAGCTGTTTTTGTGCTTTTTTTAAAAAAAAATACAGATCCAAAACACAAAACCCAGAACCCAAAACACGGAATGGTGGTTTTGGCAAAACCAATCCAGATCCAAAACACGAAGAAAGATCCAGATCCAAAACCAAAACACAAAACACGAAAAGTGGCTGGTGCACACCCCTAATATATATATATATATATATATATATATATATATATATATATATAATGATTTACTGTAGTGTTTTGAAAATGTAATAATATAACTATTTTATTATATGGAGACAATGAGCTAAATTATTTTTTTTATAAATTCATTATGTTAAATCATCACTGTATAAAATCAACAAATTTTGTTGTAATTTGGCCACTGAATTTATAAAAGCAAAACCACCATTTTTAAACCCAACCACAAACCCACTGCAAATCACCATCCTGATTTTTTTCATAAAAAAAAATTAAATCCCCCAGATACATAAATCTGCCATTACACAAAGCGGGTCGATGTTAGGCCACTGCGCATGCACACGCCGGAGCCGGCTCTGATGTGCGCATGTGCGAGACCCGGCTAGCGACTGGTGCTCCGTGTCTCACACCAAAAGGGGGCGGCTGTCGATTTTATTCGACAGCTCGCACCGTTTTGGAGGCGTGGCATGGGGGTGGCTTCACAAACAGAGGTGTTCCCATGCGAACACCTGCCATTTGTGGGCGGCCCCACTGACATCACCAGTGATGTCAGTGGGAGAGCTTCCAGCTCTATTAGAGCAAGAAGCTCTCTGGGGCTTGCGGCCACGAGACCCTACAACAAGGGTCTCATTGCAAGCCCGATGGTCGCGATGGTCTTGACCATCGCGACCATCATCCTGGCCGCTTGCAATAGCTGTGGGTGGACACCCACAGCAATGCAAGCAGCCAGGAGGTCGCTCCAAATAAAAAAAAGACGCCCTGATTCAGAGCGAGCACTCTTTCAGAGCGTCTGGCTCTGAATCAGGGCCTAAGTGCAAAAAAGTGGTGATTGTAACTGAAAGTACAGTTATCTTGCCTATCGTTCTTTAAACAAAAATAGGGTGGAAAAAACCCTCACTATACTCAACATGCTGTCCTATTAACATTGGTTCCAACTTATAGAGGGTGACTAAACAAACATTTGTGAATCTGTACCAAGGAATTCCTGATACCCCTAGCTGGTAGGTACTGTACCAGGGTTATAGCAAAAAAAAAAAGAATTGTGGTCCCCTTTAGTTCAATTAAACTAATATGTACCGCCTTTCATTAAACAAATAATTTATGTACCCCATTTATTAAAAATATCATATATTTGCTCCCTTACTTTATAATATATATTTATTTTTATTTATCAAATATATGCTTTCTTATTTTTTTATTAATAAAATATGTGGTCCCTTTGTAAAAACAAATAATTGAGTGCCTCCTTCCTAATGAAAAATATCAGTTCCCCCTTTTTTTTTACTGTAGTAATGCAAAAATAATAATTATCGAACAGGACAATGGCTCGCTAGAGCTTTCTAATGCAAATTGACAGCTCTGCCTACTTTATAGATGGCAGCCAATCAGGATCGGTTTCTCATTATTCACAATAAGGGATATCAAGAATGGCATCAGTTGCCCATAAACTGCATGTGACTACGTGGTTTGGAATTGCTGAATAGTAGAGCTCCAAACTGCTGGATATTAAATCCAGAGTATTGGAGGCCAGTATTGCGAGGTAATGTGTAATGATATGCAGTGATTTCACACCAGTAAGGACAACCAGGATTCCTCCCCTTATGACTCTGTGCCACCTGTATGTATATTAGATTGAAAGTTCTAATCAAATATTATAAACAAGCAGGAATTGTCCTATTCTATAAATTTTAATAATTGAGGTGAAGAAAGTAAGACAAAGTTGACACTAATATCAAAATTAAAATTGATCATTTCACATTGCCTTGTCATTTAGCAATCTAATAAATTGGTGATATTTAGCAATCTAATTAATTAACAGGTTTGTTTTTCTTATATACAAAGGACCATGAAATAATAAATACATTTGATGACACAATAACTATGATCAAATATCATAAATAAAAATACGATAAAATTAACACAAACATTAATAATGCACTTGTAAACCCTCTAATTAACACAAACATTAATGATGCACTTGTAAACCCTCTAATTTACTAATGAAGAACACCAAGCTTTTGCGCGTAGTACACCAAAGAATTCTTGACAGGTTTAGTGACGACAGAAAACTGCGATAATTATTTTGTTAACTTTCTCTGTAAAAGAATGTATGCCAATGCATAACAGACTGGCATTAGACATACTCCTTTCAAAGGCTGGCTAGACAGGCCTGTTTCCAACGCTGTGAAAAATCTGACATAATGAAATCCAGCTACCGAACTTTCCAAGCTCTTGGTAGATATTTTCACTTACTTTGTCAATTTCAGTGAGGAAACAATGGTGGCATCTGTGCCCTGGTGCTAAGTGCTCATTTACATGCAGAGGCAGAGAGATATCCGTTTATTATCAATTTTATGCATTACTTCATTTCATGGTGTTAAAACAATTACATTCAAAGGGTTCAGCAGTCCACAGCCAAGCTATTCAGCGCTCCAGCAGAATCATATAATAACGTTATTCAGGGCGAGACACATACATCATAGTTTACTGACTTAGATGTAAGGGGAGAAAAAAAAAACAGAACAGAAAAGAAATGAAGAAACAGCAGTTCGTATAGAACATGAACAGAATTTTTAAAACAGTACAGTTATTACAATAAGGACAGAAATCCTTGGCAGATGGATGTAAGATTTATGGAGTACCAGATTACTTTATAAGAAAGTTAGTCACATTTCATAGGTAAATCATTACACTGTCAGCTGTGCCACAATATATTTTCAGATCTCATATTTAGATAGCACTTCTTATAATCAGTGTTAAAGGACAATGTTCTGCATATGCAAAGTGTGCGAATTTAATATCAGCATGCTGCAAAGTTTTATTACTTGCACTGTTCAAAGTCTATGCAAAAACAGTACCATATTAACTATATACTCCATTGTAATTTACAACATGACGTGTGCTCCTAACTTGTATGGCTTCCCGTCCACCATTTTTCCCATGCCTCTAAAAGATATGCTGTTTCACCAAATAATGTTATTGGTTTGAAATTTACAATGGAGTTCACAATGGAAGCTCTTTTACAGCATAGTTGCGTGAATAAAAGATATAGTGAGGAAGAGAGTTTAAAGAGAACAGAATTGAAATAAAGCAAATGCTTTATAGTATATAAAACAAATAATTGTAACTTTACAACCATGGGAAAATAAAATGGAATCTGCTGCTATAAATTAAATCTGAAAGGAAAAAAGCAATTAACAGCTTTCTGCTTGCTCAACTTGAGGACCCACCTCAAGCAACAATTACTGTATGAAAATACTGAAAAAAATGAAAACATAGATCGGTAAATCAGTATCTTGCTTCTTTCCAAACTTTAGTATGATGGCAAAAGATAAATCCCCACATGTTTCGCTTCAAGACTGCCGAAACTTGACATTTTTCTTATTAACACCTAATAAAATGGTTTCTATTTCTATTGTGTTATTAGGTTTGCACTTGCAGATATAAAATAAAAAACTAAGCACAAAGACTTGCTCCCTTTTTCAAGTAACTTTTTTTACATAACACAAATAGCAGGTGTTCAAAGTAAATGATATTCTAAAAAATAATATTGCAATTTTTATTTAGGTTATGCAATTTTAAGATGAAAAGATCTAAGGTGAGATAAAAAAAAAACAAATAGTAAAAAAGGGGCCATTAACAACATATTAGAAGAACAGTGGAAAGTAGCAGAAACATGCGGTGAGGTCAATGGCTGGGGAGGCACACATGGAGATGGTTTTGAGTGCTGGGAGCCTGTCTCACCCCCTACTCTCTGTCACTCTACCCTCACTACACTAAGCTTCAGTGTCCATTAATTCTCCTACCTGCATCACTGTGTCTTCTATTGCTTCTGCTGACTGAGCTCCAATCTCTAAACACTGCAATGCACTTCCTGGTCACATATCAAATCTCAGGAGTACAACAGGGGAGGCTCTGCCTCCACTGCCTACCCTGACTGCATATCCCTGGAAAGTAGCATTGTACCATATTGCCTACTTTTGCTCCTAGTGATCACCTACTCTATTGTGTATTAAACTTCCTGTTTGCCTATAAGTGTTTTGCTTGCCTTTGCTTAGTTCATTGCACTTTCAAGCACACAATCTTATGCAGTAGAAAAACGAGGTGCCAGCATCAAATCTAGGGAACACCTGCTGATATATATGTTTATAGAGTATGCTGGATAAAAGTAAGATGGTTGCTGAGCACAAAATGGCTACTATAGCAGAACATAATGTAGCATTCATATATTATCTCCTTGTATTGCTGATCAGGCCAGCATATTCCAATATAGTCTTACCTTATTTACTTAATGGATTCAGCTAAAGGTTACAGAATGCTTCAGAAACCATGTTTCCCATATCACCCTCTCCATTACCTGCTAAGGGGTATGTATATAGACTGTTTGCAATAAAAGATGTCATATGCTTCCAATCAGATACGAAATGAAATGCTGTACATGGTCGGAACTTTTGTATGGAGTTACTTAGCTAGGTGATAAAAAGTATATACAGTATAATGTGAAACTTGTAATTTTGGGTATGTGTACTCTTTTTGAGCTACTCATATGTATAATTAATACATTTTGACTCATCTGACCTAGATTCAATATTTTTGCGACAAAAATTGCACTGACACTTCAAATGCCCTCAATCTTCATTCCTTTGCACATATTTAAGTAACTTGTATACAGAAACAAAAGTAATACAAACCTGTACATTTGTAAGATCAAAGGTATATATAACCCTCCAATCTCTCCAAGTTTCCCATCAACCAGAATAATCCTAAATGTCTCTGCAAAGAAGACCATTATGTTGGCTAAGAGACTTTGAACTGTACTTGTTCCTTATTGTTAAGTAGGCGGACTGTAGGTTCTAAAAGAGAGATGTGAAACCCAACTGTTTGCCTCATCTTTGACTAGTTTATTCTCCATTATTTCCAAAAATAGTTTGTCCTCGATGGACATTGCCACTTAATCATCCTACTTTGTTTTTTGGAAGACTGTGTACCCCAGATGATCTTGGTAGTTGTTACAAACATTGTTGTCACTAGAAGAGCATCTGGTGTGCCAGTTACTTTATGACAAAGTGATTGTGACATGCTGAAAAAGAGAAGGCTAAAGTACAAGTGAGCATGCTGTTACCAGAAGTTGGTTTGTGTCATCTCCTAGACATGCATCTCCTATTATGACCCATCCTAGGTCTAGTTGTTGAGTATAAGGTGCATCTAACTGCTGACTTTGTGGACTCATAAGATATCTCTCCCTATGAGTAGAATTGTCTGGGCTTCAAAGTCCAGTTCTTGTATTAGATGTGATTATTCGGTTTAAATGTTCATGATTAATTATCTAGTGTAGTAATTTCAGACCTATATTCTGGGATCTGATTTCATTCAGTAACAGTTGGTAAGGAAAGGCATGTGATTTCATCTATGGAACTTGACTTGATAGCCAGTAGCTCTCCTCCCTGTTGTCTCAAACCTCCCTGCACAAGTCTTTAAAGAGTAAGGATTGCTGGCCTTTGATACTAAAGATTCAAAAAAAGTTTGATCTGGTTAGAGATTTGTTTCTTTGATCATCTAGGATTATATAAAGTTTGACAACTTTTTCTGACTGGCCTTTTGGGCACACTCTGACTAAACAGATTTTGATGCAAGATCTGCTGCTTATGACTTCTCTGCAGACTTCTGTACATTTTGTAGTGATCTCTGGTGTGACTGCAGTAGTTTCCCTTTCCTCTCCACTGTGCTCCTCCCCATGCTTAGTTACATTGTAACTTTATAGTAAGGTCCATGGGGGTGGCTAAAGGTCTAGAGCTGTGTTGTGATCTGTGCTATGACATTCTGTGCAGTTAGAACTAACCTTAGAGTCCTTGGCAAAGTGAGATGTTGAAGAGCAGCACTTGTAGCAGATGCTATTTTCTCTGTGGTTCTAAATGAACTTCTCTCTGAATGCTCTGCACTTCAAGAGAGGATATGGTTTCAGATGCAGAGGGCACTGCTAGCTAGGATCTTTGTCTCTGTTCACTTGGTGGGTATACCATGGCAGACCTGTGGAAGGAATCTGTAGGATAGACATTAGTCTTTTGAACTATGACTGACATTTTGCTGGGGTTAGATAACATAGGAGTAGCACCTGATAAGTTAAAGGCAAAACTAGGATCGTTTCTGGTCTTAACTTACTGGTGTTCAAAGGGCCTGATTCAGTGATGGACGCTAATGCGATTTTCACGCAGCTTGAGTGATTGTTTGCCATTGCGCATGCATATAAGCTGCACTGCAAGTGCACATTGTGGTTACAGATGCACAGAGAATTCCATCACAAAGTGACTGACAGGTTGTCTGCATTTGGAGGTGGTAATGGGGGAGTTCAGAAAAATGCAGGCGTGTCTGACCATTTAAACGCCATTAAACAGGCATGCATAAATTAGCCATTGTGATCTACGCAGCATAAGGGCCCTCTGCATGTCAGGAGAGCTACTGAGTCTGTGGCTGGTCAAACCTGATGCAAGGATAAGATGGCTGCCGATGTACGTCAATGGTACTGATATTTATGCAGGTATGTTTCGTCGCATGCAGGTAAGAAGGCAGCAGTTGGCGTATTTATCCTTTGGTGATCTTTGCAGACATTGGCATATTTTTGCAGCTGCATTGCGTATGAAAATGCAGCTGCGATCACATTAGCATCCAATCAGACACAAAGTTCACTAAAACAGGGACAGAGGGAAATGGTACCTTGTACATTTGTTTGCATTTGGAGCCATGGGTGACCCACTGTTCCTGCAGATTGTAGGGTAGCATTTGCACTATAGTGTTAATGCCTCTGGCTCTGTCAAATACTGCAAGTCCCTGTAAGTCTTGCTTAGACTTGGCTACTTTGAAGTTCCTTTAAAAAGTCACTTAGTTTTTTAAGTCTCTGATAAACTGTTAGATAGTTTAGGGAAATTATCAATCATTTGGAATAGTGCACTTTCTATTGTCTCTGGTGAGCCATAACACTCAAGCCTATTGCAGATCATTTAGAGGCAAGACTCTGGGTGGTTTAATTGATCACTCTGATCCTTTTAGATTGCTTAGCATACTCATTGCCAAGCCATCTAATTAAGAGGTCTATCTCCTCACTATATGAAAGATCTTGGTCCTGATTGCATTTTGAAGGAGGATCACCATGCTCTGATGCGCAGGGTGATCATTGAACTTTTAAAGTCCTTATGTTACTAGTTCTTGTCGTGCAAGTAACCAATCAAAATCTAGTGTACCTTGGTTGACTCTAGAATATGCCTTAAGTGTGTTAACATGGTGCTAGACTTGTCTGATTCCAGCTGATTGTATCATACCACTTCTGTGTACAGGAGGCACTGCCTTTGTTGCTGTTTACAGACAAAACACCAGACATGGGGAAGGGATGTTCTTTGTGGGCTCACCTTGTGTAGAATTCTCTTGCTTGTAAATTTGCCACTTGTTCCTAACTTGCGATTGCATTGCACAGTGTGTTTGGCTTGTTTCACTGATGAAGTCTGGGTAACTTGCACTGGTGGTTCGGTTTGCTGCTTGGTGGTTCGGGTTGCTGCTTGTTGTGGAGACTTGATAGGCAAATTCTGAGGTGTGCAGTTAATCTTGGGATCCAAGATCTCTGCCAAATACATTTATGGTTATTTTTATATCAGGGTATTCTGCAATCTCCTGAAACTTTGACTCAATAACGACTGCTACAGCTTCCTTCTCTGTGAGAAGCTTATCCACAATCACCTCTAAGCAGTGTTTACCATAACTTTTTCTGCCTCCAGGCATGATTTCCCTGCTTCTAAATCCAATTTCTGTATTTTCAGTTCCATCTCCTACACTGCTTCTAAACACGATTCCTCTGCTTCTAAGCATCATTTTTCTATCCTTTACTCTATTTCTGAATATGATTTTTCTATTTTCAGGTGCATTTCTTGCTCTGCAAAGTTATCCTGCACTTTTGTGGCTTCAGCTTTTGCACTGGCAATGATGACTGCATTACTGACAGTGAGTATTTTGAGGAACCATAGGTTTGAGACCTTGTTTTGTAGGAAGATGTTGTTTTTTGTGACATGATGTTGAGGGGGTTAGGTATGCCACCAGTTCAAATCCAAAAGGTGGAGAATCCCATCAGTGGTGGTAAGTAGCCTAACCCTCTCCCTCTCCCCCCTAAACCCCAGGTGGTGCCTAACCCTAACCCCCCCTTCCTGCACCTTAAAGCTAACCTCCCAGGGGCTGCCTAACCACTCCCTGTGTTGCCTAACCCTAGCCCCACCGCTCCCCGCAGCCTAACCCTAACCCTCCCTGGGGGGGTTTGCTAACCCTAATTTCCCCTCAGGAGTCCCTAAACCTATCCCCGACTTCCCCGAGCTAACTGTGCAAACTTACCCAGATCCATCGTTTTGGATTTTGGCCATTAACATCCCTGTGGGATAGAGGCATTGGCATTTTGCTGGGTAGCGGGATTCCGGTATCGGTATAATGATGGCAGGCATCCCGTTCGCTTGCATACCCACTACATCCCAATGTTGAGGTATACATCTACTTAAAGTAATTACATGTGGTACATATGTATCCTATCAAAAGTTATGTGACTTTAATGCCAAATCCCTGGATTGTAGAGATGAGTGTGTCCAGTTCTCTGAGAACCGAAACCACTCGAACAGAGAGAATCCGAGTAGGATTCGAGTCACGCTCGGGTTTTCCCACCTAACTCGGATCATAATGAGGCAAAACATCATCTTCCCACTGTCGGATTCTCGCAGGTTTTGGATTTTAAATAAGTCCCTCCCCGCGGTGATCGGCGCCATTTCCTTGCTGAGTCCCGAGCTGTCAGGCTGTGCTGTGCTCCATACAAAGGGGACTGTGTGACAAGGGGGCTGTTGCAAGGGGGCTGTTGTTCAATCAGGGGCAGTTGTCCACTCCAGAGCTGTGCTGTCACTGTGATCTGGCAGCGCTGTTGTCCAAAAAAGGGTTTGCTGTCACTGTGGTTCTAATCCTGACAGCGGCATCCTGGCAGAGGAGGAAATCCCGATCATCAAAGGTAAGTATTTACTAACCTAATTCTACCCCCTAACCCTCCCTTAGGGGTGACTAACACTAACCTTGCCCCCAAGTGCCTAACCCTAATCCCCCCTCTAAGTGCCTAAACCTAACCCCCCTTCCCCGCCACCTAAACCTAAAACTCCCAGGGGGGTGCCTAACCCTAACCTCCACCTGGGGGTGCCTAACCATAAACCCCCTTCCCTTAGCCTAAACATAACCTCCCGGGGGGTGCCTAACCCTACGTCCCACCCAGGAACCATAATCCTAACCCTTCCCCCCCGCGGCTGTCCACGCCTGGCTTACCTTTGATCAGTAAACTCAGTGTCAGGCTCCTGGAATAGGCAAAATGCCTGTCATTTAACCCATTGCTGGGATTAGACAGTTGGGAAATTGACAGTCAGGATTCCATCCACCAGCTTCCCAACTGCTCCTGTTTAAACAGGGGTGTGCTGTGCTCTGCCCAGCGGGGGATGTTCAATCCAGTGGTGTGCTGTCACTGTGCTCCGGCAGCGCTGTTGTCCCAAACAGAGGTGTGCTGTCACTGTGCTCTGTCCAGTGGGCTGTTTTAACAGGGGTGTGCTGTGCTCTGCATAGGGGGGTTGTTAAATTAGGGGCTGTGTGTCCAATCCAGTGGTGTGCTGTCACTGTGCTCTGGCAATGCTGTTGTCCAAAACAGGGGTGTGCTGTCACTGTGCTCTGTCCAGGGGGGCTGTTTAAACAGATGTGTGCCGTGCTCTGCCCAGGGGGCAAGCTGTTCAATCAGGGGCTGTGTCCAATCCAGGGGTGTGCTGTCCATCCACGTGCTGTAAAGAAAAAGTAACTAAAAGTAAAAGAATATTCAAAATGAATGTTAAATAAAAAGTTAAAAACATTTTAATTTTGTGCTGTCCCCAGTGTATCCATATAAGCACTGTGATGCTGTATGCCATAAACCCCCCCAGTGTATCCACATATAAACACTTTGATGCTGTTGGCCATACCGCAGTGTACTATTCATAAAAACGTTGTGACGCTGCCATCTGTACTACAGTGTAAAATTCATACAAGTATTGTGATGCTGTAGGTTCATCATACCACAGTGTAAAATTCTACAAGTATTGTGAGTGATGCTGTCAGTCATATATACCGCAATGTAATATTCATAAAAATATTGTGACGCTGTAGGTTCTACCCCAGTGCATTCACATAAGCGGTAAAACTATGCAGTATTGTTTGTGAACAAAGTTTAAAATAAAGTTAAAGTTAAAAATACAATTTTTTGGTACAGTGTGTGCTGTATTCCACTTTGTTCGTGTTTATTGATATGGATAATGATCAATTGAGAGGAGAGCAGGAACCACATACTAGTGCTGGAACTGCTGCCACCAGTGACGATACTAGTCCGTCAACATCATCTACTAAAGCCGATGACAAGGGAAGTAGTAATGGCATCTAAAATCAAAGAACCAATCTTTTACAGTAGTAAAGAAAAAAATTCAAAGGGAAAGTTGGCTGCCAAAAGAGATAAAATTGGCAATATGCCTTTCACCAAACAAAGTGGCAAGGAAAGGCTAAGGCCTTGGCCTTTATTTATGATTGGTGGTTCTGCCTATTAGGATAATGTAAGCCCCTCTCTCTGTAGAAGTTATGGCATCTAAAATCAAAGAACCAATCTTTTACAGTGGTAAATAAAAAAAAATCAAAGGGAAAGTTAGCTGCCGAAAGATATAAAATTGGCAATATGCCTTTCACCACACGAAGTGGCAAGGAAAGGCTAAGGCCTTGGCCATTATTTTTGATTGGTGGTTCTGCCAACTGTGGGCCTGATTCAGCAAGGAACGCAAGTGTGTGCAAGCACACACCCTGCCACTGCGAGAATATGCTAATAAATGCATATGCATGGCAATCACAGCTAAATAAGCAGATTCCCAGCACTACACAATACCACCCACTACCCTTAACTTATGTCCTCTACAACTGGCAAGACAGAGGAAACATCGGTGACATTGAGAACCATCAGACCCATACACACAATTAGTGGTTGACCTGACCCTCACACAGACTTTGCTACTTCTCCTGCATGCACAGAGAGCTCAGGCTGTGTAGGGTCTTGCAATGCCTAATTTATGCACACCTCTGCAACGGTGTTGGAAAGCATTGACACACCTGTGTTTGCACGACCACACCCTGTCACCACCCACAAAAATGGTACTTCCTGTCAATCACTGGGTGGTAGGTCTGCGTGCTGTCTGCTATCAAATTTCTCCTCACAGCAGCTAGTTCATGCACTGCATCTTATGCGCATACACAGATTGCAAACATCAGTCGGCTGCCTTCAAACATAGCATTGCATTCCTTGCTGAATCAGGCCCTGTGTGCTCAGAAATGTGACAAATCCCTGAGGAGAGTCTAAGTGTGTCAGCGGGTGCCATGTGTGAGCCTAACCTCTACAATACTGTACTCAAAGAGGAACCTCCTTCCACCCTTTGTGCATCCTCTGCAAATGTGGGGATGAGCAGCACAAGTCAACATACTGACTTAGAAATTGAGGATGCTGCTGCGGAAGTGCACCAGGATGAGGAGGACATTTGTGTAGCTGACACTAATAAGGATATTGATGATGAAGATGTTGATGATGACTATGCTGTTGATGAGATGTTGTTTGTGTAAATCAGGCACCAGTGAAATAAACAGTTGTTGCCCATGATAAGGAAAACCATTTGTCATGTCTGAGCATAAAACTAAAAAATCAACTTCTTATATGTGGAATTATTTCTACCCAAATCCGGACAATAATTGTCAATCCATCTGTACCCTTTGTAAAGCCAAAGTAAGTAGAGGTAGGGACCATAACCACCTACTTACCTCCTCACTGTTACATCATCTGCAGTGCATCCATCCAAACTGTTTGCAAAATTCAGAAACTTTGGCTAATAAAGTACCAACAAACAGTCCAGCATCAGCTAGCTCCCTTCTCTCTGTTAGATTCAAGCACATGCCATCTTCACCACCAACACCTTCATCAACAATATCCTCAATCATGATTGGAAGTAGTCCTGCATCCAATTTGATAAGGCTGACTTAGTCCTCCCCTATTCCAGATCCTTGCAAGGGAGAGCAAGTATGACAGCAGTCACCCAGTTGCACAGCAGATCACTAACGTCATAACAACTATGCTGGTATTATATGTGCATTGAATATCCACAATTAATGCAGTGGGTTTGAAACAGTTAGTTGAGGTCCTGTGTCCCCACTACCAAATCCCATCTAGTTCCATTTCACTAGAAAAGCAATTCCTAGCCTGAACAACGACATTACACAAAACTTAATTACCATCCTCAAAAATGCCATTGTACTGACTGTAATTAATCACAGATATGTGGACAAGCAGAACAGGGTAAATGCAAGATTACATGACTGTAACAGCCCACTCGGTGGGTGTATTGCCTTCAGGGGAACCAACAACAGCAGCATGATCTAAGAAAGAGCAGCTCATTCAGATGCAGACTACTCTGTGTATCACTGGTTTCACTAAGAGGCATACCACTGACAGCCTTTTAGAAAAAAATTGAATTACAGGGTTGTACAAGAGATGCTCTCTGTGGCTTGAAATATTCAGCAGGTGCATGTAGAAAATAGCAGCACCTGCAAGAAATGTTGAATTTGCCATGCCCTCAACTGAAGCAATGAGTAGCTACAAGGTGGAACTCCACCCTTCAGCAGATGGAGGAACAGCAAAAAGCCATCCAAAGCTACACCAATGTTACATGCCACCATTGCGAATGCCGGACGATCAATCACTGAACTCCTCCCACTGGCTGTCTGTCCGGATTGGCTCCTGTTGCTTTTTCTTGCTTGTTCAGAGGCTGCTTGGATGCCAGTAAAAGCGTCTCATGTGTTTCCGGTTCTGGTTTAGTATCCTGTCAAGTCCAGTGTCTTGTACCTCAGCCTGTCTTGAGTGTCTCTGCTGCCTGTGTCACCCACAGTCCACAATCCAGCATTTCCTTCCTACGCAATCCAGCGTCCTGCCGCTTGTGTCATCTTGGCGGCACAGGTCCCACTCCAGTGTCTCCTGCCTCTTGTGTCATCTCGGCGGCACCGGCCACCACCCAGCATCCACTGCCGCTTGTGTCATCTCGGCAGTACAGGCCACCACCCAGCCACATCTTGTTGAGTGCTACCAGCCTTCAAGGCTGCTACATGGCCAAAAGGCCACACCTTGCCAAGCGCCACCAGCCCCTCAATACTGCTACTCGGTCAAAGCCGAATCTTGTTTATTTTTCAGCCCTCAAGGCTGTTGCTGGACTTGTTTCCTGAGGTGTACCCCTGTAATCCTTACTACCTAATCCTCAGCACCATTGGATCCCATAGTATTCTCGTGTGAACCACTACTAGTGGTACTAAGACCAAGCAGCCGACTAAGTATTTTTGATCACTTACAGATCTAAGGGAACAACAGGTGGCTGTTAGTGGCGGAAGACCTCGCTAGCTTGGGTTCTAGGGGGTTCACACAGAACGTGCTCTGGGATTCATTACATTATCACCAGCCATTAATATCAGAAAAATCACAGTGTTTGGGGTTTGTGATCATGGAACCAATCAAGAATCCAGCTGAAATCCTTGCAGTACAGATCCAGGCCCTGACCCACAAGTTCAAGGAATCACAAGCTGCCCCCGCTCCAGTAGGTCCTTGGGAGCTCAAATTAAATTTGCCAAACCGATTTTCTGGCAAAAGTAAGGATTTTATGAATTTTAAAGAGGGCTGCAAATTATTCTCTAGACTACAACCTGGGTCATCTGGCTCCGAAACCCAACGAGAAGATATTGTAATCTCGCTGCTTCAAGGTGATCCCCAGAACTGGGACTTTGGTCTTCCTCCCACGCACAGTGCACTTCAGACTGTGGATGCATTCTTCTCCACCTTAGGTCTCCTCTACGATGATCCAGATAAGGCAGCATTGGCGGAATCTAGTCTTAGATCCTTAAAACAGGAAAAAGAAGTGAAAGCAAGTACTCTCTTTGTTAGGGGCACAAGTTCTACCAATTAAATTAAATAAAATATAACTTTTAATAGAAAAAGTTAAACAATATCCTGCAAAACAGGAAAAATGAACAACATACAGTATAAATACAAATAGACATATACAAATAAATACAGAATTAGGCCCAAAATTGGCCAAGATAACATCTGATGTCAGTGATCCGCATATGTATATATATATATATATATATATATACATACACACACATGCACTATTCAATGGTACACAAGGTACTGCAAAATTCAAATGGGGTTACTGAACATTCGTCGCTAATTGCTAATCAAAAAATACCAAAGTGAAAATATACCAGTAATTATTTAATTACAAGGATATGATCCTCAATGTATTGGTCTGAACATATGCCAGCCGTCTACAAACACTTACTATCCATGGATATAATGAATAGCACATAACCCTGATACAACCGGATGGTGTGAGTTGTAAATACCTTATATATGTAAATCAAGAATTGCATGAGCTCATGGTGCAAAATCAGAAAAAAAGTGATCAAACATAACCAGTCAGTATGAAATCGGATAGTATAGGTGATGCAATTGTAATGTGCCAATGATCATTTCATATTCTCATTAAATCAGCAAAGTTGAGAATAAATGTAGGCACAAATGTCACCAGAGGTACCATTTCCACTAACCTTTGTTGTAAACAGCGTGATGTACACATGAAGTAATACCATAAAATTGACATAAATTAGAATAGCACACATGAGAAAGACAGTGCATCAATCATTCTATCAGAGACAGTGCATCAATCATTCTATCAGTAATAAGAGATAAGCACCAAACACACCAATCCATATATATATATATATATATATATATATATAAATAATACACTTTCATGATACAGACAGGGTTGATGTGATCTAAGATACAGGTACAGTCTTAAATGCAGACAGAAATGCCACTCACGGACAGCAAGCGGAAAGGTGGCTGCTATGTCCCATGTACTATAGGTATTGAATGGGACATGAGCGGACCCTCCACATATACTATGAGGGTGTGAGATAGATAGCATCAACTATTCTCCCCTGTTGCTCATCATAGGTCTGACGGATATTAGCAGATGAGTCAGTATGAAAAAATGAGACTGCCAATGAAAAAGAGGGGAATTACTGTATAGAGAGGTAGAAAAAGGGGTTACCGTGGATGCAATAGTCAGGTATGTGGGGAAATCCCCAGTGAATACCTGGCATGCTCTCCATGGTGCCGAGTTCCCCCTTGAAATGGATAGATGAATAATACAGTGGGAGGCAGCCTGCTCGCGTATACACTCTCACCCCACTGATGTAGAATCACAGTGCAGTGGGAACATTAGATGAGGTGGTGCAGGCGGCGTGTCCCAGAAGGAAAGACGGCACCTGAGAGGGGTAGCATGTGGTGGCGGCAGAGTCCCGACGGAGTCTCCTCATGCACACTGGAGGCTCCTGTCAGAAAGGGCAAGATGCGTGTTTCACCTGATAGGCTTTTTCAATTGAGCTCCGATACATCACGGAGTTGGACGGATAAGTATATTACATCGGCCAATAGTGTGTAAAGGTGTGTGGGACTAGCGCCTATCAGAGGTCTCGGTAGGCGGGGTCAGATAACACAAGGCAAGAAGTTGGATTGCTATTTAGGAGAAGGCTGTGTCCTCATATAAACACAGGGGTCACTGGATTTGCATCAGAAAGAGGCTGCTATGTAATGAAAAATTACAAATGAAACATTGGTGTCACTTGTTTACATAAGTGAATAGAATTCAGATATGGTAATGAAATTAATAGCCATACTAACAGTATATAAAGATGAACCATATATTTTATTACACCCACATAGAAAATATATAAATTAATAATAATTAATAATTGTTTAATAAAAAGAGCTGAAATAAAATATAAATATAAATATATAATTTAATAGCTATGAATGCAACAACATAATTAGAGCATAAAATATATAAACGAAAAATTATATATGTGTATGCACAAGAAAAGGATAAAGAATATATTAATATATATTGTGATGTGATAAGGAAACATAGTGAAATAAAGTGTAAGAAAATATAAAGTGATGTGTATTAACAATGAATTACCTATGTAAGATAATTAAAGGTAACATATGTTACCAGTGTCCTGTAATAAGGTATATCAATAAAAGACAAAATGATATGTGTTAAGAGTGGTGGTATATATATGTGCAATGGGTGATAAATAAAAGAATATTATTTATGATATCATATAGTGACGTGAATAAATATAATAATTTGACCTAAGTAAAAGTGATAAAAATTAAAATGCGAAGTGATAATGAAGTGTAGTGATTAAATCATACACTTATAAAATGAGATAATAAATATAATATATTAATTGGTATTAAGAATATCACAATTACAATAGTCAAAAGACTACATTACCCCGCAAAACAAGGGGGAAGATGGGGATGTGGGTGTTGGGGGCTGCTTGAACGCTTATTAATCAACACAGAATATTTAATATGGAGAAGCAGCCAATAAATTAGATATCATATAGAGAAATGATGTGATCAAAGAAAAGCCATATAATTAATGTTTTCATTGAGACCAAACGGAATTACAGTTTTAAGTTTGAAAGTCCACTGACTTTCTTGTTGAATAAGTATTTTCATCAAATCTCCACCTCTGATGCCTAGCTTAACATGTACCAGACTGAAAGCTTTCAGATGTTGCAGTGAACCTTCATGTTTTTATAAAAAATGTCTTGCCACTGAGGTCAGTTTTTTTAATTTACCAATATCAGTGGATGCATTTCTTATATTACCCACATGTTCTAACAATCTGAGTTTGAAGGCTTGTGTGGTCATGCCCACATTTCTTAGGTTGCAGGGACACTCCAGACAATATACCACTCCAATAGCATTGCAGTTAAAAAATTGTCTGATCTCTATAGTGCTATTAAATCTATCCACTATAGAGTCTCTTTTGGTCATGTGTTTGCAGGCTTTGCAACTCCCACAAGGGAAAGAACCTCTGACCTTGGTAGATTTTTTGGGGTTGAGATTGAAATGACTCCTGGTTAAATTGTCTCTTAGATAATTGGATCTTTGCTAGCTGAAAGCTGCTTTCTGATCTAATGATATCGTCAAGTCTGATAACGATACTGGATCAGAACCTCTATACACTCCTTCCTATACCTTCTAATATCCTACCTATACCTTCTAATATCCTGCCTATATCTTCTAATATCCTTCCTATACCTTCTAAGGATGATGCTAATTTGCGTACGCAGTTGTGCAGTAAATAAAGACTTAAGACCTGGAATCTGTGGTTCCAAAGCACAAGTATTATTCAAGTAAAAGTACAGTCAGTTACACACTATTGATCCAAACACAATTTGGCGCAAAGGAATTATACAGACCCAAGTACAGTATACATACGCAGCGCTTCCGGACCAGATGTTAGGCATCAGCAAGAAACCCCTCGTCTATCAGCATTCAGCACGAAGACTAAAGACCCAGTGTTGGAGCACACATATTTATACCCCCCAGGAATAGACAACACAATAGGGAAGTTTGTTGCTGATGCTATTGGTTCCCAAGGGGGATACATCTGTTACAGAGCATTTAACAGGCTGATTCAAATAGAGACATCCTAGCCTCCAACAACTGAGGGTCCCTAGATTCCCGCCACATGCAACATCCTAACAGTTATTCATATCATATACATTTTGTTGCTTGAAGTCTCTGCGGTCCATAAGTTGAGAATGCATGATGCGATCTCCCCACCGATAATACCGGAATACTGTGGAAAGAGTACTCATCAGTACAAAATCAAACACGGCTTACTTATCATGTATAAAACCTTAGTTACCAAACAATCTTTATTTCATAGCATTTATACTAAATGAACAAACTTAAATCTTATACCTTAAAGCTTATGAAACCTTGTATGTGAATATGTAATGTGTGAGTATGCGGGGTTTGATATAAAGATGCTAGTTAACTTGGTGCGGATGCGTGCGCATTTAGCTACTAAACGGTGTTTTATCTTATGCATTCGCTAATATGCGACTAGTTAACAGTGCAATTGTGCGTATTACTGTGTGTATGAGAAATGAGGAAAGATGCAATCGCATGGTGCTAATAGTAATCTCGCCATATGTGAGTTTATCTAAATTGGCGCTGGGGAGGCCATTCGCAAAATGGCGTCTTGCGATTTCATTTCCAAGATGGCGTCTTGCAGCCAGTCGCAAGATGGCGTTGCCGCGATTCAATTTTAAACTGATCTTATCTCAGCCAAATATCCAGCTTCGACAGTCCACCCTTTGATAGCAAACAACAAGCTACCACAATTTACTCTTTGAATTTAATTTAGGCTTACATTTACATATTATTTAGTGTTATTGTGGGATGGCACAAGGTGGTTCTTAATCCAACAGTAATGTGTCTCTGGGTGGGGACATAAAACTACTATTATACGCACACCGCAGATCTTGGAAGATCATGTGAAAGGTGTGGGAATGCATCAGTATTAGAAAAGCAGTCTTGAAGGGGAATTTAAACTTTACATTATCTGTGGTGTTCTAAAAAAAACATTTCAATAATACATTCTATGCACGTCTAAATATAATACATCAAATGATGGTATTTGCTAGTTCAGGGTTGTAATGCAGTTCTATATTTACCTCGGTATTCACATTGTCATTACTGACCACCATCATAGTTTTGTTCTTGCATTTTACTCTATTTTTACATTTTCCACACTTCAACACAATAGGAACACACCGGGCGCATATGCCAATTATTATGATGACAATTAGTATAAGGATGAAGAATTTGCCTATGCTAGCGATCACTTCCTGGACCCATTCCCCTAGACCTGAGAACCATTTTACTGGGTTCAGCCATGAAACCCATCCTTCTATCTTTTCCCCTACTTCAGCCACTGAAGCGTTATGGTTCTTTTGAAACTCCCATTTTAGCTGCAGAATTTCATCCATCTTTCAGTCTATCACTTCCTAGGGGTCGCTGGTATCATTGGTGACATAAGTGCAACATTTTACTCCGAACTGGGTGGCTAACGTTACGCAATACCCTCCAGTAACAGCAGTTAAATAATTTAACACTAGCCTGTGTTGCACCAGTTCTTTCTTGTACACTTGGAATTCTCTCCCTGTATACCTGAATGTGTCATCGTACATCTCAGTGATATTATCTATCAATTTAGCAAGTTCCTGAATATATCTAAAATTTAATGTACCCCGAGCAATCCTGGTGGGATCCAATGCAACTAAAACTTGAAAGCCAGTTGTCTCACTGATTAACTGAGTGGCTTTATGCACGTCACCAGGTATCATATTTCTTTTGCCTCTGTGTTCATATTGTGTGTGACGATATGGTGACGGTGTGTTTTTATGTATACCAAGCATTTCAACATGAGTGAGGGTCATAACTTCTGGGGCTACTCTTCCCAGGTAACACAAACCTTCTGAACTTGGGGAGAGCCATTTATATGCTTTTCTTCCACATATGAAATATACATTATCAGGGAGAACATAAGGAATGGTATGCATCATTATCATTAAGCACATTTCCCTTGCAAACAATCCTATTTCTGGGTCTTCCATCTGGTACATGCAAGTTTCTGGCTGTATTATTTTAGCACAATAACCATTTGGCACCTTACCAATAATTTCTTTGGTGGAACTCAATGTATACCTATACCTAAGATGTTTCCCACCAGATTTAATTGAGCATAACAGATCATGGTTTATGGGCTCATTATCAGCTCTTTGTGAGAAGGTCATCGTCTGATTATTCCCCGTCACTTCCTAACTCCCAGGTTTATTGAGGTTGGTTATGTTTAATCTCAAAAGTGATCTATCTATTTGGAATTGATAGAGTTTGAAATGAGGTGGTTTGGATGAGAGGAATTTTCCATCCAATGTTTTCCCTTTCTGTCATTCTAAAATTTCCGTGATATTCAGCGGAAATGGCATCAACCCTACATTATGCTGTCCCTGTGGCACATGTGAACACACCCAGCAATCAGTTTGATTTAACACTTTGCCTACCATGCTATGATAAACCTCTAAAGGATACCCGCCCCAGTACGGGTTATATTTAGGTTGACACCGTTGGATACAGTTCTCATCAACTAGGGACCCACATAGCTCACAAATACAGGAATCTTCAGATGATAAACCTCCACACCATCCCCGAGTATCCAGAATGACAGCTCTCTTAACAATAACAGTACTAAGATTGGTCAGATACTCCCCTGATTGGCTTTGCACTCCTCCTGACTCCACTCCATCAGCACTGCCATCAGCTCCCATTTCCTCGATAAGTCTCCCATCACAGAAACTGGATATTCCCGAACCGACCAAGATGGTGAACACTCTAAAAGAGAATATGAAAATGAACACAGCAGGCCCGTCCATTGTCACAACAAAACCTGCAAGTTTATTTTAGTTCAGGTATCTCTCTACAACCTTTTCAATCCTCCCGGAACAAGCTCGCAAGCGACAAGTCCACACAATCAGCCTTGTCTCCGACTTGTTTCTCCACCGGTAGATTGACCTTTTTGCAGTGAGTGGAATGGACCCAGGTATCTCTCTCAGCCACCTTCAAAGATGTAGTACTTGTCAGCAGCACCTGGTACGGACATTCCTACCAATCAGTCAAACAACCTCAACGCAAGAAATTTATGATCATTACATATTCTCCTGGTTCAACATCATGACAGTTAGTTTCAGGCATATCATTAGACAACAATTTCAGTTTCTGCTGCTGTTGCTTTAACTGCTTACTCATTGATATAAGATACTTTACAATTACCTTGTTGTTACCCTTCAGGTCTTCCTGTGGACTTATAATCAAATGAGGTTGTCTACTGAACAATATTTCAAATGGGGACAGATTTAGAGGGGGTCTAGGAGAGGTCCTTATGCTATGTAGGACCAAAGGCAATGCTTCTGGCCATCCTAGTCCAGTCTCTGCCATGATTTTACTTAACTTATTTTTAATAGTCCCGTTCATCCTCTCTACCTTGGCACTGGCTTGCTGTCGGTAGGGGGTATGAAGTCGGCTATTAATACCAATCAGCTTACACATATTTTTAAAAACATCACCTGTGAAATGAGTACCCCTGTCACTTTCAACGATTTTAGGGATACCGTACCTGCATACAAATTCCTGAACTATTTTCTTGCCAGTAAACGCAGCAGTATTAGTGGCCGCTGGGTAGGCCTCAACCCAGTTAGAAAATACGTCAGTGCATACTAATACATACTTAAGGTTCCTGCAGGGTGGTAATTGGATGAAATCAATTTGTATCACCTGGAAAGGTCCATCAGTCGGTGGAATGTGGGATGGTTCTGTAGGGATTGCTTTCCCTATGTTCTTCCTCAAGCAGGTCAGACAGGACATTGTTATCTTTTCTGCTTGTGAAGAAAAGCCTGGTGCACACCAGTATGCTCTCACCAACTTGCACATACCTTGTTTGCCCAGATGAGTCAGACCATGTGCTGCCTCAGCCAGGCTAGGGTAATATACTTTGGGGGCTACTGGCTTACCTTGTCCATCCCTCCAGAGCCCAGAGGACTCTTGCCCACATCCCTTGGACTTCCAAATGGATCTTTCCTGAATTGAACACAAATTTTGCATCTCAATTAATTTCAGCATATCAATTGTTTGGAAAGACATAATTTTTTTCAGTTGGAGAAAACATTTTTAACCCTGCTGCCCAATTTGCAGCTTCATCGGCTCTGTTGTTGCCTAGTGACACTGGATCATCCTCCCATGTATGGGCTTTACATTTAATTACTGCCACCGCTTTGGGCAGTTGGATTGCTTCTAAAAGATGTTTTATGTGTCGGGAATGTGCAACTGGTGTGCCTGCTGCTGTCATAAAATTTCTCAGACGCCATAGAGCCCCAAAATCATGCACCACCCCGAACGCATACCTCGAGTCAGTGTAAATGTTAGCAGATTTGCCTGCTGCCAGTTCACACGCTCTAGTTAGTGCTACTAACTCTGCCACCTGGGCTGAGTGAGGAGGACCAAGAGGCTTAGCTTCTATGATGTCTGTGTCATTTACAACAGCATAACCTGTACATAATTCACCTGTGTCTGTTTGTCTATGACAACTCCCATCCATATAAAAAGTCACATCCACATTCTCTAAAGGTGTGTCAAGTATGTCAGGTCTAGCAGTAAAGGTCTGATTCAGATATGTCATACAATCGTGCATATCATTATGTCTGCTGAACTCACCTCCCGCCAGCAACTCCTCTCCTTCCACCCTTTGTACATGATGTTGTACATATGGTAAATACATTGCTGGATTCAGCATGCTGCAACGTTTAACAGTAATGTTTGCGGGTGCGATTAGTGCTAGTTCCCATTTGGTAAACCTAGCTGAAGAGACGTGTCTGGTTTGAGCTGAGTTCAACAGAGCAGATACAGCATGGGGAGTGTAGACAATCATATCATGACCCAATACTACGTCCTCACTTTTACTCACCAATAGAGCGGTAGCTGCTACACATCTCAAACAGGTGGGGAGTGATCTTGCCACAGTGTCCAATTGGGCACTTTAGTATGCTACGGGCCTACTGGCATCACCATGTTATTGTGTAAGGACACCTGCAGCACAACCATCGGCTTCCGTACAATACAAATCAAAAGGTTTTTCATAATCAGGTATTCCCAATGCAGGAGCTTTTGTCAGACTATATTTAAGATTAAGGAAAGCCTGCTCTGATTCCTCTGTGTGTATGACATGATCAGGCTTTGAGGAAGAGACTAATTCCTGTAAAGGTAAGGCCAAAATAGAAAAACCTGGGATCCACATTCTACAGTATCCACACATTCCCAAGAAGGTACGAATTTGCTGTTAATTCTGCGGCAGTGTCATGTTTTGTGTGGCCTGGATTCTATCCGTTATGAGATGTCATAAACCCTGGGTTAGGCAGTGTCCCAAATATTTTACTCTGGATTGGCACAGCTGTAGTTTGTCTTTAGCCACCTTGTGTCCTGTATGTGAGAGATGAAGTAACAAAAGTTTAGTATCATTCAAACATGACATAAACAAATCAGAACATAGCAATAAATTGTCCAAATATGGGCCCTCATTCAGAGGCGGTCGAAGGATGCAAGTGGTCGCTCAGAAACTGGGCGGCCGCTTGCATCCTGACTGGCCACCTCTGTTTCGGTTGTTAGGCTGTGGGTCTACACCCACAGCTCTAACAACCGCTAGGGTGATGGTCATGATGGTCATAGACCATCGCGACCATCGGGGCTTACGACGAGACCCTAGGGTAGGGTCTCATTTGTCGTAAGCCCCGGTGAGCTTCTGGCTCTGTCAGAGCTGGAAGCTCTCCACTGACACTAGTGATGTCAGTGGGGCCTCCCCCAAATGGCAGGCATTCCCATGGGAATGCCTCCGTTTGGGCTGCCACCCCCCTGGCCCACCTTCCAAATGGGGCGAGCTGTCAATCAACATCGACAGCTCACCCCCTTTGGAAAGAGACCCGCTATGACTGGCGCTGTCAGTCATAGCGGGTCTCACACATGCACATGAAGGAGCCGGCTCCCTCGTGTGCATGAGCACTGGACAAACATCGAGGCGGCCATGCGGTCGTAGAATTAGAACAGATCCATTTGCAGGTTGAAAGGATTGTAAACAGTCATGTAATGCCTGGGAGAAGATACTGGGGCTGTCTATGAAACCTTTGGGTAACCGTGTCCATGTGTATTGTAAGCCAATGTATGTAAAAGCGAATAGATACTGACAGTAAGGGTGGAGAGGCACAGTGAAGAAAGCAGAACAGAGGTCAATGACAGTGCATTCAAGGGATTTGGAAGGTTTGATTTGTGCACAATTTTTTTAGTCAGCTTAGCGGTCCGTTATAGCACATGGAATGCACGGTGTCGATTGGCCATGGGGGGTAAAGTCCTTCCCTGGATATCAGTAGTTGGGGAAATTCTGCACGAGGTAAAGCGGATGATGGAAATGGATAAAGGAAGGATGGATGCCGTCAGCTGGTCACGTTTGTGGCGCCATCTGAGGCCCCCTTGAATGGGTAGCAGAAATTCGGTCCAGAGTCCATTGTAGCTGGTGTTTATCTTTTTCTGTCCTTCACCTAGTATATAGAAATTACAGAGAAATGCTTTACATATACCTGGATAACTAGTATTACCTTCTCGCTGCTTGGGTAGGTGGTGGAGTGTGAGAATTGCGAAGTGTGGTGTGTGAGGTGTGGGGAGGGAGGGTTTTGAGGTTGCTGGGGTATGTAGTGGGGGGAGGGGTAGGTGGTGGATAGGGTTTGGTGGTGTTCCTTGTAAGTGCTCCAATTGATAAGGGAGTTGTTAGTATGGATTAAATACAAATATTGGCTTAGAATGTATAATATGTAAAATATTGTAAATATGGTTTTATATATTTTTTTATATGGTGGCAATTTCTGTAATAAACACAGACAGTAAAATGGGTTGCATTTGGTGGGATCTGAATCAGGATGACTGCTGGATTTGGCACTACAGGGAATTGGCTCTCTACTACCTTATTAACACCTCTAAGATCTTGTACCAGCCTATAACCCCTCCCACCACTCTTCACTGAAAAGATGGGACTGTTGGCTACACTAGCTGTATGGACTAAAATTCCCTGTTGTAATAATCGTTCAATTATTGTAAAACCCCCTAAATCTACCTCCTGTTTTAGTGGGTATTGGGGAACTTTTGGAGCTTGCCTACTGCTTTTTAAATTTACCAATATGGGGTTTACATTTGCCATTAATCCAGTGTCCTGTCCATCCTTAGTCCAAAGGGAATCTGGAATTTGGGACAACATTTCATTTACCTGAGATGGATTTTCATTTAAACTTGTAGAGTGATACATTATCATTTGGGGAGTGTCCAGTATATCCCACACCTCGTGTGCAACTCTCTCTGGGATATCTAAAAATACACCATTAGGGGTGCAGTATATAACACATCCCATCTTACATAACAAGTCTCTACCCAGCAGGTTAGTAGGAGCCGCAGCAGCCAGGAGGAAAGAATGTCTGGTATGCAACGGCCCAATAGTAACCTCTGTGGACTTTGTTAAAGGATAATGTTCCACTTTACCTGTTACACCCATTGTTGGTACTGTCTGAGTGGTCACCTGTAAATTAACGGGAGATTTTATCACTGACCTGGTCGCCCCTGTGTCTACAAGAAAAGGATATTCAGTACCAGCTACATCAACCATCATGACCGCTTCTTTCCTAGTACTTCCCGTTAAACTGACTATCTGTAGACTACAGGTATGACGTGACCCCTAGCGTTGGCTACCATTCTCCAATAAAGCATTTACAGCCATAATTGGAGCTGGTGCTTGCTGGATATTTGCTGGTCTCTGTGCATATCCCTTATGGGGATGTCCAGGTCTTCCCTGATTTCGGGTTCCTACTCTTTTTACTGTACAGTTTCTACTTAAGTGTCCTGTTTGTTTACAATTAAAACATGTTCGTGGATCGGGTGAAGGCATGTGTTGTTGTGAGGTTTGAGCAGAGGGTAAAGGTGGTGGATATGGGTAAGGATAGGGAAGGTAAGGGTATTGTGGGGGTATGAAGTTTGTGAGTAGTATGGGACCTGTGGATGTATCGGGTTAGTGGGATAGAGCTGTGTTTGTTGTTGCTCCGGGTTAGTGAGGGCATATACTTGTTCAGATGTAAGTGTGTGTGCAGGTGCAAGTGTGTCTGTTGGCTGTGATGTTACCGTCATTCCCTCCAGAGCTTGGATACTGACAGCCTTTAGTTTTTTGCTCTGGGCTTCTCTCTTCTTTGAGATGTTTTTATCATGTACAATGGCGGATTCTATGAGGGTTATTGTGAGTCCCCGCCAGCCAGGCTGTGAGGTCTGAACCCGAGTCTTTAAATTCTCTTTCAGACCGTCCATTAGTACCGTGACTATCATTCCCCTGTGGTGAGTGCTATCTTTAATATCTTCTATCCCAGTGTACTGGGTGATAGCCTGCAGAGCCCGATCGCAATAATCTTCTGCAGTTCAATCTCCTTTTGCTTAATGGTGAAAATTTTATTCCAGTTAACTACTACTGGAAAATATATGCCCAATTGAGTTACAATACGGGAAATGTTACCTTTGTTTACTTGGTCTGTTAAGGGAATGTCACCATCCAATACACAATCCGTGATAAATTTTGTTACATTGGTATTACGTGGTAGACAGGCTCTTAACACCACACGCCAGTCTTTAGTGGGCTCATGTGAACTACCCAAATTTCTCAAAAATCTTTGACATTTGGCTAGTTCCTTTTTGGGATCGGGGAAATTATTTATGATGGAATTTAGTTCTGCTCTTGTCCAAGGACAATGCATTACCACTTCCCTCGTGGGCACTATACCGTTCGCATCTGCATTTCCATTTGGAACGGTTATTGTACGAATGGGATGCAGACCGGTAGAGCTGCTACCTTTGACCTGGTTACCTGGCTGGGGTTTTAATCTGCTCCTGCTACGTATGGTATGAACAACTTCCTCTACGGGTGCAGAGGGTGTTAACACTTCCCTTGCTGTTACTGATGGAGATGGCGGCACCACTCATGATTGTGGTGATGCAGCATCTATCATTTGCACAGCATGGGAAATGGCAGACATTTCAATTGGGTCATCATCCACATCATAAACATTTTCTTTATGGTTGCTTAAGAGAGGGTACAAATTGCTTGTTACATTTTTATGAGCATTTTTGGTAACTGTACTTGCACCTCCATCCACATAAGGTGGGGGAGGTGAGCGTGGACTGCTGTCAATACTCTCCACAATGCTACCTTGCTGCACGTGCGCGCAATTTAGCGTCACGGATGTATTCTCTGGCAATGTGCTCGCGACGCTAGTTTGTATCGCTTGCACATTTTTAAACCATGCATCCCCTTCATGCTGCCACAGTTTTAAACATTCATAATATTTAACCTTTTTCTCTCTGGAGTGCATCAGGCTGATGTGATCCCGGACATTATCTAATACATTTTTATCAAAACTACCAATTCTGGGAAACAGTCTAACACTCTTCATCGTCATTTTAAACCATACGTCACAATACCTTATCGCATAAGTACCGTACCTAGTATGCATAATACGACAAGCCAATCTGATCGGTGCCTCCATTAGCAGCACATCATTGTCTAACAACTCTACTGTTTGCGCGGCTCCCATTCTGAGACAAAATCCTACACTTTTCAATGAAGATTTAAACTGGTGAAAGACAATCAAGATACTTTCACTTACCTGTGGACGATTTAAGTCGGTGGCGCCCACACACCTGGATAAGATTTGAAAAAGGCAACTTCCACACCCAGATAAGATTTAGTAAGGCAACTTCCACACCTATGGAAGTTTGTATGTCGGCTACTTCCACGCACCTCTCTACAACAAAGACAACATGTACACCTGCTACTGTGTATAGAATGCTAAGGCTGCTTACTGAGCGACTAGCACTTAGCCCTTAAAGGTCATAAGGTACCTTTAACTGTAGGGAACAAGTTACCCTTACCAACAATCACTCACTGTTACACACTTTTTCCTGCGCAGAAAAATACACGTTAACCGAGATATTGATAACAATTGAAAAAATGTAAACCTCAATGGCTTTATTTAAACACGTGGCAGCACAACCAGAAGTACGTATACTCTATTGTGCAACTAGTCGCATACACAATAACGCGACTACCACACAACCGTATGACAACCTTTAGCTGCGTACACAAAAGTGCATCTTTGCTGTGTGCAAACTTGCGACTCAGCCGCGTACTCAATACTGCGGCACCCCTTAAAACCTTAGGTTCTATCAACAGAGGAAAATAAACTTTTTCCTTTCTTGTACCTAGATGCTAGTCAGCTTCGTCGATTCACATGGAAATGGATAGCGATCTTTCAGCACAAAGCGGTTGCCGGAAAACCCTGCATGTGGCCACTCCACCCTTTCCTGAAATATCGATAGCCGTATGTAACGCGTGAGCAGGTAAGTGACCTCACTACGAGCCCCCAACTAACGATACTGGATCAGAACCTCTATACACTCCTTCCTATACCTTCTAATATCCTTCCTATACCTTCTAAGGATGACGCTAATTTGCGTACACAGTCGTACAGTAAATAAAGACTTAAGACCTGGAATCTGTGGTTCCAAAGCACAAGTATTATTCAAGTAAAAGTACAGTCAGTTACATGCTATTGATCCAGACACAATTTGGCGCAAAGGAATTATACTGACCCAAGTAAAGTATACATATGCAGCGCTTCCGGACCAGATGTTAGGCATCAGCAAGAAACCCCTCATCTATCAGCATTCAGCACGAAGACTAAAGACCCAGTGTTGGAGCCCACAAATTTATACCCCCCAGGAATAGACAACACAATAGGGAAGTTTGTTGCTGATGCTATTGGTTCCCAAGGGGGATACATCTGTTACAGAGCATTTAACAGGCTGATTCAAATAGACACAATCCAGACTTATCATGTATAAAACCTTAGTTACCAAACAATCTTTATTTCATAGCATTTATACTAAATGAACAAACTTAAATCTTATACCTTAAAGCTTATGAAACCTTGTATGTGAATATGTAATGTGTGAGTATGCGGGGTTTGATATAAAGACGCTAGTTAACTTGGTGCGGATGCATTTAGCTACTAAACTGTGTTTTATCTTATGCATTCGCTAATATGCGACTAGTTAACAGTGCAATTGTGCGTATTACTGTGTGTATGAGAAATGAGGAAAGATGCAATCGCATGGTGCTAATAGTAATCTCGCCATATGTACTTAATTGTGAGTTTATCTAAAATGGCGCTGGGGCGGCCATTCGCAAAATGGCATCTTGCGATTTCAATTCCAAGATGGCGTCTTGCAGCCAGTCGCAAGAAGGCGTCGCCGCGATTCAATTTTAAACTGATCTTGTCTCAGCCAATTATCCAGCTTTGACACTGAGTCCAACAGTAGAATGTGCCAGTGTTTGTTATCTATTTCTTGCAGTTGACGCCACTCCTGATAGAAGTTCCCAACGAATCGAATTTTGTTTTTACTGGGATTACTCCTTTCCTCTGAATTGCTCCTTTTCTCTGAGAATATGAGAGTATCCCTCCTTATATTTGATACTTGATATTGGGCATACTTTATGGATCTTTTGCTGTAACTTCTATTTCTAAGTCTGTATGAAAGCTCCACACTTTTCTCTTTGTAGGTTTCATCATTGGAGCAATTCCTATGTTGTCTAAGAAATTCCCCTTTGGGAATATTTTTAACTGTGGATGGGAATTGTGAGCTATTATAATGAAGGACACTGTTGGTGGCTGTTTCTTTCCTGTACAGTTCAGTTACCCCCCTCGCCAATGGAAATGTTTAAATCCAAGAAATTGACCACTATTTGGTTGATGTTTTGTGTCAATTTTAAATTGAGGTCATTATGATTAAGCAAATTGATGAATTGTTGCAGTTCTAATTCTGACCCATGCCAGACCACAAAGATGTCTTCAATATAAGGTTGCCATATAATTATATGATGGGTAAATTCCTCATTGGTTTTGTTGAAAAAATGTTCTTTCTACCACCAGTCTAAAAATAGGTTGGTGTACGTGGGCGCACATGCTGCACCCATCACAGTACCCCTGATCTGCAAGAAAAATGTATTGTTGAAAGTCAAGTAATTCCTACTCAGAATAAATTCCAAGAGTTCAAGAAGAAATAAATGGAATGAATCTGTGCCTTCCGTATCTAGAAAATATTTTACAGCTGCTATACCCAGATGATGTTCTATACTGGTGTATAGTGATTCCACATCTAATGTTACCAGATAGTGGTCATCATCCAGCTGTACATCGTTAAGTTTTCTTAAGAAGTCAGATGTATCCTAAAGATAGGAGGGAAGACTTGTCATATGATGCCTGAGATGTCTATCAAGAAAAATACTTGTTTGTTCCAGGAGGCTTGATATCCCTGAGACTACAGGCCTCCCTAGTGGTTCAACTTTGTCCTTATGTACCTTCGGTAACAAATAAAATGTCAGTGTCCTTGGATGTTCCACCTGAAGAAAGGAAAATTCACTTTTGGAAATAGAACCTTTATATTACGCTTTTTTATTATCCAATTGTACATGTACAAGAAATGGTTGGTGGAGTTAAACAAAAGAGGTTTGTTACATTTGATGTCATTAAGTTTTCTGTGTGCCTCATGTAGAAACATATCTATTGGCCATATGACAATATTGCCTCCTTTGTCCGACGGTTTTATTATCACCTCATTCCATTCTTGGAGTTGTTTAACAGCTCTTCTTTTCTCAGGGCTTAGGTTGTTATTGTGAGATTTGTAAATTTTTTCGGCAAGTTGTAATTGATCCATCTCCTTGGATACAAGGTCCATGAAAACTTTAACTTCTGGACATAGGGTTTCTTGTGGAGTGAATGTGGATGTTTTCTTACATAATTGATGTCTGGTCATTAGGTTCGTACATGTGATATTATCACTGTCTTCCAAAAGATCTTCTAATATGTCTAATGCCTCAGATTCCTCCTCTGTAAGTGATGTAGTTCTCTCATCACCTATCCCTGTAGTAGTATCTGCATTGGTGTGGTTCTCTTTATCTTCCCGATTGGCAAATAATTTGTTGAGGAGTAATTTCCTGACAAAGAGTCTGAGGTCTCATTCCCAATCAAATCTTTTAAATGATGCAGTAGGAGAAAAAGACAAGCCTTTACTGAAAAGATTAATTTCAATATCAGTAAGTTCTCTGTCTGATAGGTTAATAATTTGAAGATTGTCATCCATGTCTAATATTTCTTGTTGGTCCTCAGAGACTGATGTTGTGGCTGAGGAGATTCCCAAGATTTTAGATCTCTTTCCTTTCTTCTTACTCCTCCATGTCCTTTTTTATATTTCGATTTAAACCCCTGGCACATGTACTCTCGCCTAAAAAAGTCAGTGCTGATTTTGATGGGGGTGATACATAATCATCGGTACCTGAGGACTCTGCTTCAGAGGAGCTGTATGGTGTTCTATCTTGTTTATCAGGGTTTCTTCTGATTAAATTCCACTTGAATACTTTCCCTGATGCAAAATCCCATTTATCTCTTAGGAATTTGTTTTTCTTTCTTTCTATGATTGTTTGTTCATATGTCAACAGATCCTCTTTATTTTTTCAAAACATTTTTGAAAGTTATCATCTTTTTCCCAATCTTCCAATTTCCTACCCAGTTGGTCAATTTCCTTTTCTACTTCCTCTAGGATTAAGAGATCATACTTGATCAATATATTTAGAAGGTCATTGGAGCTTTTTAGTAATGCATTTTCCCATTCTTCCTTCAAATTCAGGGTTGCCAAGTCAAAAGTAGGAAATATTTTAGGTCTCAAACCTCAATTTACTATTTTTTGCTTTACATAATTTTCAATAGTTGTAGCATCCCAGCGTACTCTTACTTGTTTTTGTAATAGAGATTTTATTTTTTTTATATCATCCTCCCAGTTGGTATTGTGAGTATATTCAGATATAACACTGTGGAAAATGTCATCCAATTCTTCCACAGTTTTGCGTTTGGTAATCAATTAATTGCTTAGACTGAATGCCATGTCTTTTGATAATAAATCCTGAGGATTTAATCCATGCGTCAGGGTGATAGAATGCTGGGTAATCCAGAAATCTTTTACAGAAAAAAATATAAGGAAAGGGAAAAGGGGATACCCTAAGCACTGGTACCAGTAAATATAACAAAGAGAATACTTGCTTTCTCTTCTTTTTCCATATACTTTTTACTCTTCTGGGTGCACCTCCATCTATTTGTTTATTTTGAGGTATTTTACCTTTGATACTAATTAGTTATCTGTGGAGTATTTCTACCATTGTACATGATTCTTATACTTACTGGCACCAGTGCTTAGGGTATCCCCTTTTCTCTTTCCCTATATTTTTATCTTTAAAAAGGGTCAGAGAGCTGCGGAAGATGACTGCACTGAGTTCTGCAAATGGTCTATTGTCTCTGGATGGAATGATCCTGCACTATAGAGTCAATTTTAATTAGTTCTTTCAGACCAGATCAAGGACATTTTAGTGCAGCACTCTGCCCCTGAGACATTGAATGACCTTATGCATTAAGCCATCTACATGATCATCGACTTTGGTTGGAGAAGGAGCTTCCAACGTCATCTCCTCAATCGCCAGTGTGGGTGACACCACTGGACCCAGGGGAACCTATGCAGTTAGGAGCTTTCTGCCTATCTGCTGAAGAAATGCACAGAAGGTGGTCTCAAGGTCTTTGCTTGTACTGTGGAGGAAAAGGACATGTTTCATTTGCTTGTCCAATGAAATCAGGAAAAGGCAAGGTCTAGGTGTACAGGGAGAGTTACATCTAGGCCTTGCATCGGTCTCTCCATCTAATTCAGTCCTTATCCCACAGTAATTCAGGTAGCTGGTCAGCAAATTTCTATCTCCGCATTCCTGGTTAGTGGTGCAGCCGGCAAATTTATTGGCATCATATTCTTCAACACCCTGGGACTGATGTCTGTGCCATTACCACAGCCCCTCTCAGTCATTGGCCTTAATGGCAAGGACCTGTCCAAAGTGGTAATTCTTTCTCAGATGCCTCCCATTTGACTATCCATAGGAGCCGTACATTCCAAGAAAATAACTTTCCTACTGCTTCAGTGTCCATTTGTGCAACTGGTTTTGGGCCTATCATGGCTTAGGAAGCATAACCCCATTATCCATTGGCAAACTGAAGATATTCTTCAATGGGCAACCACTTGCAGACAATCTCCCTCCTCATCGTTCTTATGACTGTGCCATTGACCTACTTCCAGGAGCGAGACTTCCTAAAGACTGACTGTATGCACTGTCTCTTCCGGAAAGCAAGGTGATGCAGGAATACAGTACATCAAGGATGCCATAGAGAAGGGCTTCATATGACCATCTAAGTCCCTGGTTGGAGCAGGCTCCTTTTTTGTGCAGAAAAAAGATGTGCCCCTCTGACTGTATATTGATTTTCAGGGCTTGAATAACACCACTGTGAAGAACTCCTACCCACTGCCTCTTATCTCAGTCCTGTTTGACCAACTATGGGGAGCTTCTGTTTATTCCAAAATTGATTTGAGAGGAGCATATAATCTTGTTGGTACCAGGAAGGGTGACGAATGGAAGACAGCCATCAACACCCATTCCTGCCACTATGAGTATTTGGTGATGCCATTTGGCCTGTCTAATGCACCAGCCATCTTCCAGGATTTCATCAATAACGTATTAAGGGAATACCTTGGAGTTTTTGAAGTTGTATATCATGAGGACATCTTGATTTATTCCAACTCTATGGAACAACACTGTCAGCATATGAGGCAGGTGCTGATGAAAATTCTTGAGAACAACTTGTATGCTAAGCTTGAGAAGTGTGAGTTCGAGATCCAAGAGGTGTCCTTCCTGGGGTATATCATATCTTCTCAAGGGTTCTCAATTTGAAAGCTGTGCAATGCTGCCTTGGCTTTGCCAATTATTACAGGAGATTTATTAGGTCCTTTTTGTCAATTGTCGCTCCTATCTTGGAGCTTACTAAGAAAAGAGCTGATGTTGCAATCTGGCCAGTCAAAGCTCTTCAAGCTTTCAACTCTCTGAAGTCCGCCTTGACTTCTGCTCTGGTTCTCCATCATCCCATTCCAGACCTCCAATCTATTGTCGAGGTGGATGCCTCTGAGATAAGCAGGGATGCTATCCTGTCGCAGAAGGATCCTGAGGATAGTAAATTGTATCCCTGCGCTTTCTTCTCTTGGAAATTTGCCTCAGCCGAAAGAAATTATGATGTGGGCAATCAAGAACTCCTGGCCATCAAGTGGGCATTTGAGAATTGGAGGCACTGGTTGGAAGGAGTGAACCATGTTATTACAGTGCTTACAGACCATAAGAATCTGTTATATATTGAGACTGTCAAGAGGTTGAATGCCAGACAAGCTCGGTGGGTATTGTTTTTCACTCACTTTAATTACATCATCTCTTTCCTGCCCAGGTCCAAGAAATTCAAAGCAGATGCGTTATCATGAAGCTTCCATACTGTGCAGCCTTTTGCGGTTGTTCCCACTTCTAACATCCATTTCACCTTGACAAGGAGTTTAGCGGATGTCCTCAATACATGTTAATCTAAAGCTCCATCTGAGAAACGACAAGGAATGCTGTTTGTGCCTGAGAGATTCTGGAAGGCAGTTCTGTTGGAATTTCATTCTTCCAAGGTGGTTGGTCATGCAGGCATCTCCAATACAGCAAAGTTACTTTATCGCTCAGTCTGGTGGCAATCCATGGTTCAAGATGTTCGTGAGTTTGTGTTGGCCTGTGACACTTGTGCCCAAAATAAATCTCCTCGCACCACTCCTCCCGGTCTCCTGTTTCCTCTTCCTACCCCTACTAAGCCTTGGACCAATATCGCCATGGACTTCATTGTGGATCTTCCATTTTCCTCCCATTGTTCTGTTATCTGGACTATTGTTGACTGTTTTAGCAAGATGGTTCATTTTGTTCCACTCACCAACTGCCTTCTGCCAAAGAACTGTCTTCTCTTTTTATACAACACATTTTCAGACTCCATTGTTTGCCGGTCAATATTCTTTCTGACTGAGGGACTCAGTTTGTGGCACGCTTTTGGAAGATTTTTTGTTCTGATTTGGGCGTCAACATCAGTCTGTCCTCCAGATACCATCCACAGTTAAACAAACAGACAGAATGGGTGAACCAGTCTTTGGAGCAGTATCTCCGATGTTTCATCTTGAAGTACCAGAATGACTGGGTTTTATGCGGAATTTGTCTTCAATAATTCCTTTCTCCTTTATTTTGCAACTCTGGGCTGCACCCTAGAGCTAACACTTTTGAGGTGGTCTTTACTGAAACTCCTACCTCTACATCAGTCTTGAGATTGCAGTCTGTTTGGAAGAATGATTGCCAATGCCTCCACAAGGCATCATGTTGCACCAAGACTTGGGCAGATAAGCATCAGAGATCATGCAACTTCAAGGTTGGAGATCTGGTCTGGCTGTCTTCCAAGAACATTAACATCCACAATCGATCACAAAAGTTGAGTCCCAGATTTATTGGGCTCTTTAGAATTATCTCCCAGATCAATCCAGTGGCTTTTCATCTTAAGTTGCCAAATACCCTCAAGATCAATAACACGTTTCACTGCCCCTCGCTCAAACCAGTGTTCTCTTCTTCCAGGTTTGGCTCCAGACAGCCAGTCAGGTCTTCTCCTGTTCTCATGCAAGGGCATCAAGAATTTATTGTAGAGAGAATCTTGGATTCCAAGTTTTCACATGAGGGATTTCAGTTCTTGGTCCATTGGAAGCGGAATGAACCGAAAGAGCACTCCTGGGTTTCCAAAAGATCTCTGCATGCTACAACTTTGAAGAAAAAGGTTCGGATTCTCCTGACAAACCAGGGTCTAGGGGTTTCTTAACCCCTCACCAAGGAGGGGGGGTAATTTTAAAAGCCACCGCGCTGTGAACACCAACACCAGATGATCAAACACTGAACTCCTCCCCCCGGCTGTCTGTCCAGATTGGCTCCTGTGGCTTTTTCTTGCTTGTTCAGAGGCTGCTTGGATGCTGGTGATAGCATCATATGTATTTCCAGTTCTCGGGGTTAGTATCCTGTCAAGTCCAGTGTCTTGTACCTCAGCCTGTCTCGAATGTCTCTGCCGCCTGTGTCATCCTGGTGGCACAGTCTACAATCCAGTGTTTCCTGCCTATGCAATCCAGCATCCTACCACTTTTGTCATCTCAGCAGCACAGGTCCCACTCCAGTGTCTCCTGCCGCTTGTTTCATCCCGACGGCACAGGTCACCACCCAGTGTCTCCTGCCACTTGTGTCATCTTGGTGGCACAGGCCACCACCCAGCGTCCATTGCTGCTTGTGTCATCTCTGCAGCTCAGGTTGCACTCCAGTGTCTCCTTCCACTTGTGTCATCCCAGCGGCACAGGCCACAACCAAGCGTCCACTGCCACGTCTGACATCTCTGCTGCACAAATCGCACTCTAGTGTCTCCTGCCGCTTGTGTCAACTCGGCAGCACAAGTTTTGCGTCTTTATGTCGATGCAACTCTGTAACCTGTTACTTTGCCTTAGTCCGCATCTTCTCTACCACTACCAACCCTCAAGGCTGCTCCATGGTCCAAAGGCGGCTTCTTGATTTTTGGGGTGTGGGTCCCCTGGATTGCTTTTGTTGGGGTGCTTCAGGACATCGCATTATATACACATTTTTCCTTTCTTGCACTTTTAGCACTTTCATTGTTTGTTTAATATATATGTATTATTTTAACATCTTTATTTTTCACTTTACTATATGCAGCAGCAGCTGCTCTTATCTATCCTACACCTTTTTACACTTCACCTTTCCTTATTGGAGTGATGCCCTGAGGTGGCTCAGCTGGGCTGCTTTTGGGGTGTCCTGCGCTCTGGATTTCAACCCAATTATGTTAGGGACCTACCCTCAGAGGTTCCTGAGCATGGCGGGTAGGCCCATAAGCATGGCCATGATTATGCCAAAACCTCTTTTATTATTTGCAAAATTCTATTGAAAAATGTATTATTATATTTAATGAGTAATGTTGGAGTTGTGCATCTGTAATTCTTTCTTGTATATTTGCAACAATAGTCTCCACAGGTAGCACCTCGCATTATATATATTTTCAGGGTGTGCAGTCTAGGGCCCCCTTTCCACATAGGACTACCAGCCCTCAAGGCTGCTCCATGGCCCAAAGGCCACATCTTGTTGAGCGCTACCAGCCCTCAATGCTGCTACCTGGCCAAAAGGCCACACCTTGCCAAGTACCACCAGTCCTCAAGGCTGCTACTCGGTCAAAGCCGAATCTTGTTTATTTTTCCAGCCCTCAAGACTGTTGCTGTTGCTGAACTTCTTTCCAGGGGTGTACCCTGACAATCCTTTCTACCTAATCCTCAGCAACATTTGATCCCATAGTATTCTTGTGTGAACCGCTACTACCCTGAGTATTAAGACTAGGTGGCCACCTAAGTACCAGTGATCATTTATAGAGCTAAGGGAACAATGGGTGGCTGTTAGTGGCAGAAAACCACAATAGCCTGGGTTCTAGGGGGTTCACATGGAACGAGCTCTGGGACACAGGGCCTGATTCAGCTTTGGGAATATAGTAAGATATAGCACATAAATGTGAACCAGGGCAAACCATTTTGCAATGCAAGGGGTGCAAATAGATATACTTTATTTTACATGTAGGGTAAATACTGGCTGCTTTTGCATGTAGCCCACAAATACTGTACAGCTTTATTTATTTTTACACTGCAATTTAGATGTTAGCTTAGACACACCCCACCAAAATGTAAATCTTTCTGCACATTTTACCAAGATGATCAGTTACGTGCTATATCTTTCTCTATTCCAAAAGCTGAATCAGGCCCACAGATATGACGATCTGTTGATAAGAAAATTGTCAGCTCAAGTAGCACGTGATGCAGCGATGGTTGCTCCTTCAGTTCTCCAGCAAGTGTGGCTGGCAAGAAAAAACTAAACTATCCCAAAAAAAGTCCCACTGGTGATGCAGATGAGTCAACATAACTAAGTTTGACATCTGGTCAGATCTAAAAGAATTGCCTACAATTAATGAGACCTCTACCGTGACTTCATCTGATATGGTCACCATTCAAAGAATTGTTGAGGATTATTTTAATGATAGCATCCAAATAGCAATTTCAGACAGTCCATTTGACTACTGGCAGGAAAAATAGGCAATTTGGAGGCCTTTGCACAAACTGGCTTTGCTTTACTTGAGCTGCCCCCCCCTCCAGTGTGTACTGGAGTGTGGAGAACATCAGCAAGGGCAATAAAATATAAACAGTACTAATACAGTATTAGTAATAAAATTAAAAAAGCATGACTTATTGCAACTGAAGACTGGGTAAAGTCCAGGTAACTGGCATATTTTAAGAGTCTGCAGTTTCATTTAGAAACAGGAAGCCCTGGTCATTCAACATGTTGAAGTGAAGACCTGTGGGAAAAGAAAGCATACAAAAAACAAAATTAATACAAAGTCCATGTACTTCAACAGGACTCCCAGGATGGTCAAATCGGAAATGGTGAAAGTGACAAACAATTAAGAAATCTTGAAAATTGACTGGATAATAGACAGCATATATAGCCTTCTGGAAAGAGGACGCAATCTAAGCAGAGACGGATGAAACAGCCCCCAAGGCAATAGACAGGGTCAGCTGAGATAGAGACTGTTACAAGGGAACTAATAGCCAGTCCCTTTTGGTGGGGTGGGGGCTCTTTGTGGTCATGGTTAAGCATTAGCTCCTGCTATGCTAGTAGATGGCAAGGTCAGAAAAAGGAGGCAGTACAGGTTTTGGAGTAGGAGGATAGCCTTATTGGACTTAAGAGTGAATTGCCTACAGCTTTGGATTGAAGTGAGAATTGAAAGCCCCAAGGATGCTTTATATACATCTCTCTCAAAATGTGTCTTATATTTCTAATCTCTAATCAATTGAGGAGAATAGAAGCCACAAATCCCTGAAAATTAGTACTTTAATCCCATCCATAATGTTCTCCCGTTGTTTTATACTGTAGATTCTTTGAGAATCTGTAACTTTACTTTAAGCTATTGGATGCACACAATATCATCTCTAGGTGCCCAATTAGCTCTATCAAGTATGCGAATGTTATCTGTGATGGTTGAAGCTATAGAACAAAAAAGTTGTAGAGGGTCTTTTATCTTTTATGGGATAAGGCTAACTTCTTATTTTCCTGTTTCTTGCCTTGAGCTAGAAAGTGATTGTGCACCTAAGTCAGCTCTTGTTCAGAAGATTTCTGAAACGGAATCATATCATTACGGTTCCTCTCCATAAATTAATTCTGGTGCCATGTTAAGGTTAGTGAATTCTTCTTCTACTACTTCTACTTCTGAGATTAGACATTTTCAACGTTCATTCATGGATTGATGTTGCAGCTCATGTACAATGAACAGCAGGTAGTAAAAAACCAAAGGGTAAGTTTACTAAGCATCATTTATGTGTGATTTTCCATCAGGTTAACACCACAGATATTTACTAAAAATAAATCCTACATAAATTAGCAGAAAAAATCTGAGTTTAGATGGCAATAGACCATTGATCTGGCAATTGATTATTTTACATTTTAATAACCAACATTTTTGTAAAACTTATCAAACCCACAGAAAACCCATTAAAGATATGTAAAAAAAAGAATTGAGTGGCGAGTTTTTATGTGAAAAGAGGTTCTATTCATCCAAGCTACATCATGATGCCTATAAAAAGAGACAGAATCACCTGCAATATTGTGCAGTAATGTGGCTATATGAAATATGACAGCAGGAAGTTTGTCAGTGCTCACCATTTACCTAGGATACACAGCACTCTACCATCTGAACAGGAGGCAGAAACAGAGGTGGATCAGCAGCTTCTTGAGGTGCCATAGAGCCTATGCAGACCTACATTCTTCTGTGGGTGGTTGAACCTCAATGCAGTGGCTGATGGCTTTCTAACAGATGTTCTGCCTTAACCATAACAACTTAATGAACTTGTATGAGCTCGTCAAGACTCAGCTTGAGCAAGACACTACATGGACATGTACTGTATCAAGCATGCACAAGCTGCTCACTGCTCTTGATTTTTTGCAACTGAGTCCTCCCAGTCAGTGTCATCTAGAGTGGAACTCATAATGCAGGCAAAGTTCTCCCATCATCTCACCAGGTCATAGCAGCCCTGAAGAACTTCTTCTACAAATGTATCTGCTTCCCCAGCCAGGAGTCACATTGGCACGAGATAAGAATAGCTTTTCATAAACTTTGAAGCATGCCTATACTGTGCACACATTGGGCTGAAACCACCTAGGAATAGGGCTGAGATATATATAAATAGGCACTATGCATTTGAAGGTGGTGTGTGATGCAAAACAAAAAATAATGAGTGTTTTAGCTGCTATCCTGTCTCACATCACAAATCCTTTACCCTCAGTCAGTCATCTCTCCATGACAAATTTGATGAGGAAACAAATGCCAGAGTGATGACTACTGGGTATGCTTACCTCTGATTATTCAAGTCCTTATATAGTCATCTCTGTAATGAGATAACAGGACTATATTCCATAACTGTTAACGGGTTTATAAATGAATGTACAAGGCGAATAACACATTTAGAAAGGGTGAGCACAATATTAAAGGATTGATTTGGTCCAATTTACCAGACACAACCGTAGATACTATGTTGTTTTTTTCTGTAACCTTTTATGAGTATCCTGAGGAACACCTACCTGAAGGTTTGAAAGCCACTAGTGCAATCTGCAATCACTGGTGGTTAACCATGCAATATTACCCAAAGCTCGATCACATCTCTGATTACATCAATTCCCCATCAACTTCTTTCTGTTAACTTATCCCTCACCCCTTCTCCACCTCTGCCTCCTAAGGTTACCATCACTAAGCATAATGTTGAGTTTATTGGAACCATATCCTTTTCCTTCCTGCTTGACTCAATTCTCTCTCCTGCCCTGAACAAGCCTTTTCCCTATGCAATGTCTCCCTAATTTCTGCTCTTGACTCTGTTTTTTCGGTGACTACTACTCACCATTGCATATCCACATCTTAACCCTGGCACTCCAAATGCACCAGATACCTGCAAAAGTGGTCACAAACTGCAGAGTGACAGTGGAATAAATTGTGCTTCTATGCAGACTTCCTCCATTTCAAATTTATGCTTTCAATCTACATTACCACCATTTCTCTCTAAAAAGTCGTATTTAGGAGCCTTATCTCTTCCCAGTCCTCAAGCCCCATCATCTTTTTGACACTTTGAACTCCCTCTTCTGGAGCCCTACTCCTCAACTTCCCTCAACACTCTGTCCTTGTCTTTGCCACCCACTTCCCATCTAAAATTGACTTCATACATCAGGACATCTCAACCCACCAGACCATCAGCACCCCACCCCATCCTGTCCCAGACCACCCCTTCCCATCCATATTAATAACTCTGCCATCTTTCTCCACTCTATCTGGAGATGAGGTCATGGCCCTGATCCAGTCACCCCCCTCCACCTCCCCCCTTGACTCTATCCCCTCCCACCTTCTCAGCTACCTCTCTCCTGTTGCCTTTTCCCATCTTGCCCACCTCCTAAATCTCTCCCTCACATCAGACACTGTCCCCTTTGCATTCAAGCATGTCCTTGTCTCCCCATTCTTAAAAACCCACCCTTGAATCTAGCACTCTCTCCAACTAATGCCCCAACTCTCTCATTCTATTCACCCTCACAAATGTCAGCAATTATCTCCTTGCTGCCAAGTCCAAGGGCTACTACTTTCTACTCATTCTTCTTGACCTATATGATGATTTTGACCACCCTCTCCTCCTACAAATCCTCCACTCTTCATGATACTGCCCTCTATTGAATGTCCTTCTACCTCTCTGAACACTCTTTCTCTGTCTCCTCTCATAACTTCTCTTTGTCCCCACTTCCACTAACAGTAGGTTTCTCCCAAGCTTCTGTTCAGGTACCTCTCCTATTCTCCTTCTATACATCCTCACTACATGAGCTAATCAGCTCTTTTGTTCTTCAATGTCATCTCTATGCTGATGACACTCAGATCTATTTATCTTCCCTGACCTCTCCACCTCTCTTCTCACTTGTACAGATATGCACAGCTATATCCTTGTCGCTGGGGCGGCAAATTGCAACACAGCGCGAAATGCACACCTGTGAGTGGGTGCACACACTTCACACGTGACCTAGCTTCCATAGGAATGCATGGTGCAGTCGCAGTGGATGCCATAGCATACCATAACATATGCAGGCATGGGGAATCACATGTCATGATGCGTGCGCATGTTTGTGGTGTGATCAGCCACAATGTAACTGGGCGCATCTGTATCTCCAACTGTCTCTTTGCAATTTCTTCATGGATGTCCCAGTGCTTTCTTAAACTTAACATGTCTTAAACTGAACTGATCATCTTTCCACCCTCCCATATAACCTCACCTCCCACAATTTCATAATCTTTTGGCAGCATAGGCAATCTCCCTTAGCCCCCAAGTTTGCTGTCTTGGAGTTATCTTTGACTCCTCCCTCTCCTTCAAACCACACTTTCAGTACATTTAGAAGACCTACCATATCCACCTCAGAAATATTTCTAAGATAAGACCCTTTGTCACCCTGGAGGCAAATAAGACCCTCATCCATTCACTAGTCATCTCGAGAATGGACTACTGTAATCTCCTATCTGGCCTTCCTCACTCTCTTCACTCCAATAGATCCTCAATTCGGCTGCCCGGCCCATCTTACTCTCCAAATGTGCTACTGTACCTCTGTCTCCCCTCTCCTGCAAGCCCTTCACTGGCTGCCCTACCCTTTCAGAAGCCAATTCAAGATTCTCATACTCACTTACAAAGTCCTCACCAATTCCTATCTTATTAATATCTCTGACCTTATCACCCTTCACCCTCCAACCTGCCCACTTCGCTCCACATACAGTAAGCATACCGACTTCTTTTGCAAACTGACTATCTCCTCCCACTCCTTCCTCCAAAATTTTGGCCATGCTGTTCCCTACCTCTGGAATTCTCTACTATACTTAATAAAAGCTCTCAAAACGCACTTCTCATCAAAGCCATTTAGCTCTCATCGTAAACCACTGCTCCTAGCTCCTTCATCACTGTCTATCCCATCTGTGTCATCCCTGTACCCCTGTCTGTCTGCCCATCCCCTTTAGACTGTACGCTTTCACAAGCAGGGACCTCTTCCCTCATTTGCTTCTTCTTTTCCTTACTTACACTACAGTATCTTATACTCAATACAACAGCACCTAACCTTTGGTTGCTGCCACCTTGCTGCTTATTTGAGTGTTACGATCATGAATGCAACAATGTTTATAAGCCATGTTCTTGTCCTGCATTGTTTTCTACTGTATGTGACTGTTTTCTTGTTTTGCTCATTTTTAGGTGCTGCAGAACCCTTGTTGTGCCATAAAAATAAAGGATAATATTATTATTATTATTATTAATAATAATAATAATAATAATAATAATAATAATCACATTCAAGAATCGGTGAGCATATATCATATTGAGTATTTGCTTTTGGTAAAATAACCCACAATTCTTCAGGTTGAAGAAGCACTGAAATACACCCCTCCCCCTCCCCCCTCACACATGCACACACTTGATCCTGCTATCTTCTAAGAACTTATTGGTTGAGTTCCAAAAGTTTGAGCTTCATACTCTTAACCTCCGTTGGACCTGGCACAAGTTATCTTTACTACTCATGTGTGGCTCTGTAGCAACTGTGTTTCGCCTTGTAGCTCAAATGACTGAGCAATAATGATGTGTTGTTGTAGTGAAATTTCGAAATAACCTTCCATTCTACTACCTCTCTTGTGTTATCTATGAACCCTTTAACCTTGTATTCACATAGAAAACATTTATATATATATATATATATATATATATATATGTAAACAAGAATCAGATTGAATTTCAAAAGTGAATGCAAAATTCTCATATGCTCAGAAACAGTGTAAAACATAACAAGTGTTACAAAACAAGGTGTAAGCATTATACTAACAATACAAACAAAGCAAGTACATTATATGCAAAATGCAATGTTGTTACATATCAATGTCTCTGTCATTAATAAATGTGTAACGCATCATTTATGAGGGATAACTTTCAGGGCTTATCCATGCATAACCTGCTCTGGTGCTGAGTCCACATCTGGGTGGTGATGATGGGGCAGAACTAGTTTGTGGATTGCTCCTGGAAGAAGTGGTGGTATATGTGTCAGGTATGCATGTTTTCAACTGAGCCCCTAATGATATAATATTAGTGGTCAAATTCCTTAAAGCATTATCTTGGGACTTTTGCATCCAAAGAACAGCTTCAGGCATCTTAAAGTTAGAATCATGCATTCTGTTTAGTGTCATATTCTGACATATTCGGTACACAACCTATTAATGTTAACATTCGTGGAAGACAATGGGCAAAGTGTAATAGGATCTGAGTTTTGAAAATGTGTGAGTATAGAGCTATATTACATACTACATTTTTAGAACTCACCCTATGTACAGTAATAGGGTGTGAGAACATGCAAACATGATGGGAATCGCATGGTTCATAAAGGTGAACCTTGCCATTCCCATCATTGGATACAATATACAGTAGTGGTTCCCACCATAGACTTTAATGGCACTTTCCCACCATTGAAGTCTAAGGGGGAAAGTTTGACAGCCCATAGCTAATCAGCGGGCAGGTCCTACAGAGGCGCCTATTGATTGGCTGCTGGCTCCTCTAATGACAGGAGTCATGCGGGTCCCATGCCTTTGCCCGAAGGAAGTTTATGTGTAAACATATACACTTGCTCTTGTCCGCTTTGGATCAGGTTTGTTTTTTTTGCTTTTCTAACCCCTTGGGTGCCTATTTGGACTGAAGAGGATGTGATCTACACTAGGAAAAGGTGAGTATGGATTTTGTGAGTGTGTGCATGTGAAATTAAAACCTTTGGTGTCCGAGTCCTGTGTTTATTTTAATATTTATTTTGCAGGTGAACTAAAGGTACCAGTAGGCCCTTAATGCTGGTACTTGTGGTTCTCCAGGTACCAGCATGCGGGAAGGCTTGCTGGAACCTCTAGTTATACTGTAAAAAACAATTTTATTCAATCTATTTTTTTACACAATCAACCCAGCACCCACTGCCTGAGGTGCCCTGGATAAGGGGAAGCTCTTTATTGGGTGGGTCCCCACCTCCCCAGGGATAGATGGCTTGGGCTGACTAGCAGTCAAGTGCTGAATGCTTTGGCTAGGGGATCAGTTGAAAAAGTCCCCTGGCTGTGGCATTACACCCCGCTAGAAAAAGTCTGATGCTGGTTGTGGAAAATACATGGGACTTCTACTAATTTTGTCCCCTGTATATCCACAAACAGGACTTGATCACTGAACCAGTGCTGGTTGATGAAAATACAGGGCAACCTTATGGGATCTATTTACTAAGCAGTGTTAGGAGACAGAGTGAAAAGTGATAAGAAAGTGATAAGGTGCCAGCCAATCAGCTCCCAACTGTCGCTTTTCAAACACAGCCTATGAGATGACAGTTGTGAGCTGAATGGCTGGCATCTTATCACTTTCTTATAACTTTTCATTCTGTCTCCTAACACTGCTTAGTAAATAGACCTCTATGTTTTTTTAATCCCCTGTAGTTTCACAACAGGGTTGGTTCAGAAAAGCCTGGAGCTGCTTGCACTTTTAGGATGGGGCCACATGTAGGTTTTTTTTTTTCACATTTAAATATTTTTTTAACACAGGAGCCTCCACGGATCTTACTGATCCATGAAGGCTTCTGTATAACTCGGACCTTGTAATGAAAGTCGCATTACAAAGTCCAAGTTTTCATATGAGAAAACTCACATGGAATCTCACAATGTAATAGCCTCAAACTCACAAGTTAGCAGGTATTACATTTGTCAAGTTGTGGGACAAATTTGGACTTGAAATGTGTGAGAAGGTCCGAGTTTGTCCCACACACAAAACTATGACCCTATTACATTTCTCCCAATATATGATTTCTCCACCTCATTTGTCTAGACAGATGTCTTATTTGGAGAATTTGTGTACCCACCAACTCTACCTGTCTGTCCTCAAATGCACCTATAGCACTGATAAATTTAGCCACATGAGCAGATGGGTCAGTGGTTGCTGGCTTGGTGGTTATGGACTTGGTGCAGTTGGTCACGACAGTTCAAACAAGTGTAAACTTATCATGTCTTCCCCAACTGTATCACCAGGGTCTTCAGCAGGATATGCAGAGTTGTAGGTGATCTCAAATCTGCTGTATCTGTTAGGAAAAAGTAAGTAATTCTGTGTTTGCTGACTTTTTTTGTTAACAGCAGTGGAATATGGTGTGTTAAAAGTAGTTTTAGATCATGCATATGTACACTAGCAATTGGTAGAAAGCTACTGTACACAGCCAACCAAATAGTAAAATAGTTAACTCAATCCCAAAAAGAACGTTTTTTAAAAATCAAAACATTAGGCTGGATGTAGCATAAAAAAAACCATAAATTTTAGTCTGGATGTAGCTCCAAAAAAATCTAAAAAGAAAACCATAAACTTTAGTCTATATTACGCTCAAAACAAAGTAAAAAGAAAAACCTTGCAAATCGTGGAATAGGTGCATTTTGAAATAATATTTGCTAACTATTGTTGTTTGGTTCATATATAGGAACTCATCAATTGATTGTGCAAGAGCAGGAGTGGATGTCTCCATATTTGCATCAGCGACCGGAGGAGTTGTCTGGCTTTCCACGAGATGATGCATCTTTGCTGGAGGCGAGGTCACAGCACTTGATAGACTTACTCAGATATTTGTGTTTAACATTAATCTTGTGAAAATGTCTAATTGATGTGCAATATATTTGTTTAAAATAACCATTAAACCAAAATAAATCTAATGAACCAGTTTATATGAAATGGTTCATTAGATTTATTTTGGTTTAATGGTTATTTTAAACAAATATATTGCACAATAATTAGACTATATAAGTACTTTACATTCTCTATGTATTTTTGTAATTTTATGTCCAAGAGTTCCCTGCCCTCTTCTGTCTAGTAGAGCTGCTATACGGTCTCTTCCATAGACTATACCTTTTACAGATTTGCGCCCAAAGGGCCTCATTTGTAAAGCTGATATTTACGCAGATTGCGTGATTATTTGCCATTGCGCATTCATGCATGTAAGAAACACTGCACCAATGACGCAATTGCTTTGCCATTACGTACACTGAAAAGATCTATTCGCAAAGCAAGTGTCATGCGGTCAGCGTTTGGGGGTGGTAACATGGGGGTAGTTAGAAAATGCAGACGTGTTGGACTTTTTAAACTCTGTTTCAAGAGTCTGCATAAATTAGTCATTGCAATATCCTTTACAGGATGAAACCTCTCTGCATTTCAGGAGAGCTGCAGGGTTTGCAACTGGTCAGACTTGACTTACAAATGTATCCATGTACATCTTTGCCTCGATGCGTGTGCACATGTGCATGCATCATGGCATAGCACAACAATCACCAGGCTGTGAGCAATCGGGCCGGCGATTACCCCATTGAAGTCTACTTGTGCCCATGCGTATGCATGTGCACGAAATAGCCATGGGCATGCCGTCCATGCCGCGATGCGTTCGCATCGCAGTAAAGATGAGCGTGGCTACAATTGTACATGCTGTGTGACTGCCCGAGGTGCATCAATGTTACTGATATTTACGCTGTTGCACGTCATTGGACGGACATTAGAAGGCCACAGCGGGTGTTTCTATGCTCGGCTATGCTCTGGAAGGCTTTAGCATATCCTTATTTTTCTTGTGAAAATGTGTCATGTTGTCACTATGCATACTACATTGTAAAATATAATTTACCTGCCATCACATCCCCAATGATGGTTGGCTTCCTCTTTTTGTTTTGAAGTGCTGTGAATAAACAGCAAAGAAGGATTCATGTTTGGCATTGACTCAGTTGCAAAATAATGATGGTAAAAAAAAGCATCCGCTTGGCCACACAACAGCATAACTTACATAGGTGCATGGTATGGGCTCACCCTCATGGAAATATTTAGCCATATTTGAGTAATTAAATATCCTTAAGTGTAACATAGGGCCCATTTCTGACTATTGATATGGGGACATAAATGCACCTTTTACATTGTGTGAGCAAAGTATTACTTGAACACATGTATGTAATAGGGATGTGTGCCGACCACCATGTTTTAGTTTTGGTTTTGGATCTGTATCTCCTTCAAGGTTATGGATCTGGATTTGGTTTTGCAAACCACCCTCAAGTATCTTGGTTTTGGATCTGGATTTTTTAAATAAAAAATAGATAAAAAGTTTTAAACCAGCTAAAATCATGTAATTTATGCAATCCAAAACCCGAAATTCGGATTTAAAATCCGAATTCTGAACCGCAATAAAGATCAGACCGCAACCCGGATTTATCTCTTCAGAAGATTAGAACCGCGACTGGAATTTACCTGGATTCATGAAATTCAGGTGGATTCGGATTTCTGGAGAACAGAACCGCACATCTCTAGCATGCAAACAGTTACAAAGTGAGCATAGATAAAAAAATTTCACTCATCAGACTGTAGAGGGCATCAAAGTCATGTACATTTAGTCCCTGGAACACTTAGGCAGGAATTATGACATGTATGGGTTTCTCATACTCCAAGTAGTCCATTTGTAGAACTACCGCCAGTCTGCCTCACAGCCTTTCTCTTCTCTGCCATCCTAGATTTGACTTTACTCTTGATGTCACTAAAGTATTATTGCAGGGCTCCACATCCTGCTATATGTGCCCTATGGAATTCACTACCTGCACCACTGTCAGCCATATTTTCTTCTTCCACTGCCCTGCCATTCCTGCTGCCAGTCGCCCAAAAAGCACATCATAGTTTTTGACAAAAGCATTAACCAAAGCCACATTCTCATCAAAGCTTAGCCTGATGTTCCAATCAGCTTTGGTCTTGGAGAGCTGACTCTCATTCTACTCCTCCTCTGACTCCAAATTCACCTCCCCTATCTCTGGCTCTTGATACTTCTCCTCCTTCCTCCTCCTTCTTCTCTCCCCCTCCATACTAACACATATCAAATAAGACACAGAAAACAAAAATCTACACTAACTCTACATTCTACACAAGCACACCATAGGCACACACAAATAAACACTGACAAGTCAGAAATAATAATGATAAAAGTGACAAACTTTTAAATTAGACAAGTGATAAATAGACAAGACAACACAACTTACAGCAATAGTTTTCTCAAAAACCAAAATACTCCTCCAAACTTTCTCTATCCTCTCTCCTACACCAACCACCTCAATACACTCTCAACGTGTTGGCATGGTTTGGGGCATATTTATAAGAAATTTGTTATGTCAAAATAGCACATGCTTGTTTACATAAAGCAAAGCGATAGGAAGTGCTTGGCAGTTTCCGTCATTTTCTGTCAGTTTCCATCAGAATTAAACCTCTATTTGACTAAAAATTCTATCATAAAGTGCTAATCCAACTGGGTTTTAGACAGAAAATATAAGAGTGATATCACTGTCTGACTTCTATTGATCCTGAAATCCGATGGTTAGCAAATTCATATTTTTTTAGACAGCAATTCGATGGTGAAGTCCATCGGATTGCAATAGACAGCAAAACCAATTATGAGGAAATTTTCCCCTCAGTCAAAACACAACTATGCAATATGGCCTCTAATCATAGAAATGTGTTCTCAGGGAGTAGGCAGCATAAAGATAGGAAGGGGAACATCCCCTACTGCATCCAAGGCAGGGCAGAGCAGCACTCACATCAAAGGAGGGTCTGGAGCCCAGTGTTATATAGGTAAAATAGGTACCTGGCATCAGAAAATGATGGCAGAAGTCCTGGTAGTGTGAGAGCTCCCCTCAGGCAGGCTGAGGACATTAGGATATAATGATCCTGGTACGAAGGCAGAGCAGAGCAGTGCAGCTAAAACAGGAGGTACCCTGTGAGCAGTGCAGACCACAGAGTTGAACATGGGGGTGAGGAGGCAATGACAACAGGTGAGCAGGCATAAACTCTGCAGAGGCTTCAAAATCCAAATGCAACCAGAATTAAGGTTAGATGGTGAGTCCATGGAATATAGTCCCAGGCCATGGACTGCATCATGGGTTCCTATGAAGAAGGCTGGTGGTAGTGGCCATGTGAATGCTCCTGGATGTTGCTCCAAGCAGAGGAAGGGTAACTTGGTTGCCAGTGGTCCAATGATAGCTCCATAAGTTTCAAAATACAGCTCAGCTACAGGAGCAGATATGGAGCATATCTACTTAGGATGGCCATTAAGCCACATGTCACATTTTTCTACTTTAGTTAAATCTTATAATATTTCCCATCAACTGGTGTTTATTGAGGATAACTTTTTTAAGTTGACGGGTTTAATGCCTTATTTTTATATAGTAATTCTATATATATATATATATATATATATATATATATATATATGGAGCCATTGAAACAGTTTGAGCTGAAGAAAAAGTTCCTGTGCGATGATGCTTTGATGAAGTCAACTAAAATTACAGGAATGTGCTGGAAGTATAATAGATAAAAAAACATGGATACATCTTAATAGAATACTGCTAACATATGGTTACTATAGATTAACTGCAGATCAAACCTATCTGATTAACGCTTGCCTGATGGTATCCATAGACAACCAAATGTATCTCATGAAATGGTATGACCAAGTATGATTTCTTGATCAGTGACAGAAATGTGCAGACTCACTGGGGGGAAGGGGGTTTGGTTAACTTACTGAGACTTCGAATATATTGTATCTAGAACATGCTCACATAATACCAAGAGACAAGAGAAGTGCCACAAGGTTAATTATGTTTCTTTATGTGTCATTTTGGCTTTAAAAATAATAAATCATTAAGTATTTATTAACAATAAAATGCAAGATTAAAAACTCTAAAGGTGCGTACATAAGGGGAGATATTTTGTTGTTAACGACAAATCATTCAAAAAATAGTTCAGTATTTGCCCCCAAATGATGAGCGAAAACTACAAATGTGCGCTTCCGTTTCTCGTTTGTAGTTTTCGTTCATCGCCCAAACTGGCCGTACAACCTGACGATTTTGCCAGGTTGTACATGTTTGGGGATGAGGAAGGGGCCCGGCAATGTACAAAATCGATCTTGATTTCGTTCAGTGTTTGTGCTCAGTGTCATTAACGACACTGAGCACAAACTGCCGGAGACACACGGGATCATGTTCATTCAGGGCGCACATCGTCCCGTGTGTACTCACCATTACTTCACTCAAAAACACAAACATCTTGGGCCAAATGTAATAGAGTGCAAGCCGGCGCCCCTAGAGGAATACATGCAAGTATTCCGGTGTTTTTAAAACAGCAAGCATGTTAAAGGCAAAACCAAGCTGATTTTGCTTTTAACATACTTGCCACTTTAAAAATATGGGAATACTCACACTATATTACATTTAGCCCCTTATCTTGAATAGGACGAGTCCCTCTGGAGAGAATGTCTGTTGCCTGCTTCTGGGTCCCGAACCTTAAGTGATGTCATAAACCTTTCAGAGCTCTACACCTTTCCCTAACTTTCCCAGAGCCATTAAAATCTAAAAATGGGAGGCCATCTACAGTACTTGTTTCATCATAGACTTCTCCATAGAGTAGGTCTGGCCAACCACACCTTTGATAGCCTTTGTATACTATGCAGTAAATAGCCTATTAAACTAGATGTACTGTAAGAAGTCTATGACAAAACAGGTAAGCTGGCATACCATTTTCTGTTTCTACTGCATATACTTTGATCTACATTTACCTGATACACACATTATTCTGTTAATGTCATTCAAATTGCTACACTATCAGTGCTTGCATGTTTGCAGTATGTCCTTTATAGCTTGTAAACTAAATAGAGAACAGATAACTGTCTATTGCTGGGACATTTTAATATTTGCATTATACTGATAAGTACATAAGAACCAACTTTTCAAAATGATTGGGGGTGCCACTCCATATAACTGAAAATTGCCATGCATAAACATGGATAGTGGCAACACAAAGATTGTGGGTGCTCAATCACCCACAGCACCTATCGAGCACACAAACAGCACCCAAAGAGCCTACTCCAAGGTGTGTGTGTGTGTATATATCCATGAATCAATGTATTAGAACATTTTCATCATGGTAACCACTGATGAAAATGTTTAAATATATTGAAATGTAGGTACAGCTTTTTTGCATACTCTTGTTATTCATCCCTGAATGTCATCACCTATCTGTTGTGTACAGTATTTTGGTTGTGAGTCTTATTCAAAAGGGGAAAATAAAATGGTTTAATATACCAGTGAGTATCAGAGCATCTGTTTATTTCTATATTTATATTACATTTGATACATTACAGTTTTCAAACAACACATACAAACTCATGAAAAATAAAAAAGCTAGAGGTTTATAAATGTTTACTGCATATATTTAGAGGAGTTATTTGACAAATGTTCAAAAGTCCTTTTTAATAAAAACATCTAAAGCAATATTTCATTTTATTCTTATTGAATTTTTAGTGAAAATTATGTTTGAATTTCTTAAATTTGAAAACAATTTGTGGACAGCTAAGGAAAATAGAACAATATGGTATCAATTGGTACAAAATGTCAAAGAATGTAAATACAGAATTGCAGAAAAATCTTAATTTATTTCCTTAAATATTTATTAGTATGTATGTATAATTGCTCAGTTTTCCTTGCTGTCTGATTAAATCATGATATTTGTTTTTCAGTATTAAAATACTATAGTAATTGAAGCACAATGGCTTGTGGGTTGAAATAAATCTCTCTTTGCAAATATCATTCAATACACAATTTCAATAAAACAAAAACACATGGCCTATGGTCATATTTTTATAGGCTGACATAAAAATGGCATGTCAGCATTTTCTATTAAATTTGTCAAAAAGTGACTAACTTCCAAACAAATCACAGAGCATGAGTAAAATTACAACCATATATAACATGTATAATTCTTATTATTTTTATTTCTGTGTATTTTTTTATTTTCTATTTTCATGGCACATTGAGCAGTGGTGCATTTAAATTTTAAATTCGTTTTCTGAAGCCTTTATTCCAAGCACTAGATATATACATTTGGCTTTATAACAGATCAATCTCCAGCAATCATGTTTTAGATTTGTTTCTTTAATACAGCTGAGATATTTTGAATCTCATGAGAAGATGTCTAACCTTTCACCTCATCAATCATATAGTGCTGGACATATATAAAAAGATTGTGACATGAGGTGAGACAACATGGGTCACACAGCAAGTGAAGACTCTTATTCATATGCATGGGACACAATCTGAGTTAAAATCAAGAAAATGTCATTGAGCAAAGACACCAGCAAAGATTCTTAAAATATAATATTGTGCATCTTTTACTTCTTTTCTATAGCACATCTATTTAAAAGGAAGACTTTTGGCGAGTGACGTATGTATAAGAAAATGTTGACAGAATCTTGTAATGGGGCTAGTTTAGCCCAATATATTCTGGGAGATTTTACAAAGCTTACATGTGATGCTTATTAGACAGCAATGCGTTGATATGTACTGCAGACTAGGAACCATACTACAGTATGTGGTCTAGATTTACCATCCGTCTGTTTCTTAAAGCCACTGGCTTTGACAGATGCATTTAAAGCGGCAACAGGAATAAATGCTAAAAGCGGCAACAGGAATAAATGCTAAACCAGTCTAGTATTTATGTTTGATGATCATTTAAATCCATTGGTCAAAGTCACCGATAATCATCGATGGTTTTGAAAAACAAATTGATAGTAAATCTAGCCCTATATAGTATGTCTAAATAGGTACTACAGTATTCACATAGAAGGAATAAAAATGCAGAGCTGACAATATGCATGTAGCAGTTTATCACATTCTTTTCAGCTCCAACTTTTTATGTCTGTGAGGGGTCAACGCAGAGTTGAACACAAGTCAGCAATAACTGCATCTGCATGGTATGTACAGAAATAATGACACATATTGGCCCATGCACAGAGCTGTGCGCATCTCTGTGCTTGAATTCATAGCCATCACCATTATTAGTGCACTAGCACTATACTGGGTGTGAAAGATCAGTCTATAAATAAAGGTATTTACACATACGTTCAACTCTGCATTGCCTGAAACTCTGTCAGAAGGACCCATTACAACCCAGTTACACCCTCGCTCAGTTTTCATATATTTCTGTGCAGTTGTGTAAGCTTGGTTTCTAAGCATGCGCTGAGTGAAAATGCACAGGATATACTCCATAAACGGACTCATTCAACTCTGTATCAGACCCTTAGGGGGAGATTTACTAAATCTTTTAAAACAGACAAGTTGTGGTGTCACCCAAAGCAACCAATCAGATCGTAGATATCATTACTCTTTTGCATTTTAGGAAATGATAGACAACATCTGATTGATTGGTTGCTATTGACCTCTCTTCTGTTTTAGAAGCTTTACCCCTTAGAGTCAGATAAGACAAGCATCTTGTTAAAGTTGCCCGAACTACATTCAAGTATTTTCTTTGCTGTTTGTTCAAGTTGCCTTCCCCCTACAACACAATGGGGGAGATGTATGAATGCCCAATATGGGGGAAGAGTGGTATCAGTGCACATTATGTATTATTGTCAGTTCGGTGTGAAATGACAGGGTCGCTATGTGTCTCTGTCATTATTGGCGCTGCTCTCTACAAGACAGCAGCGCCGATTTGCAGGGCACTGACCATTCCAACAGCTGCAGGTATCGATATTGACAGCTGCAGCTGTCATTGCCCTATCACCACAGCATGGACAGCACTATCCCTGCTGCAATAGCTGCCAGCTCTGGGGGCTGCATGCGAGATCTAGCAATGCTTGTGAGATCCCATGCATACCTACTGGAGCCAGCCGGGAAGGGAGACACAACTCATCAGCACTAGGCTGATGCATTGTGGGCTCTGGCAGGGATCACCGGAGGGGGGAGTGTTCACTCCCCCACTCAGGCAGATGAGATGTTCAAACATCTCATCAGTAGTGCTTCCTCCTCGGTAAAGAGGCAAAGCAAGAAGAGTTATAGCGGCATGATGCGTGCCACTATTATACATCCTCCAAAATATGAGGACATTTTAACACAGTGCTCATCTGAAAAAGCCATTGGACATAAGGATCAATGATATTACATGCAGTGTTTCAGCAGCGGTAAACTGACGTCTGCTTTCTATCCACAGTACAACTCTTCTAAAATTGGCTAAAATAAAAGAAGATCATTTGTCATCTCATGTCTGCTGGTCATGAGTTAGCGGCAAAAAAAAAAATTCATATGCTATATTAATGAATAATCTTTTTGCCTGCGATATTTCAGTAATAAAATACAATTTTGTTGTCTCCTCATACATATTGGAAGGGTATGCTATTTTATATATCACTGTGTATCTGTGGAGAAATAATATAGCATTCACGATATATCATACTTCCCAACATTGGCCAGAAAGGAAGCATGGTCACGCCATATTGAGGCCATCTTTATGCCAAGTTGGGCATGCTATGTTTCTTGGATTTCTCCCTATTAATCCTGAAGCTCTAGCATCCAAAGCCTATCCACTCTCCACCTTTAAATTGCCCTGCACAGTAGAACTTACTCTCTCTCCCACAAGGCCGGACTGGTCATCTGGCACTTCTGGCAAATGCCAGAAGGTCCGATCGCCTAATGGGTCAGTCCGGTCTTAAAACCTGGCTAAGTAGCTCCACTTCCCGGCACTCCGCTCGGCCAGGATACTGAAAGACATAGGTATGCCGTGAGGCCAGGCCCCCATGACTTGTGGCATGCCTCCATGAGATTTAACCATGCCCCTTTTGTGACTAGGCCATGCCCCCTTTGCCTGTGTGCACCTTTGCCAAGGCTGATCTGGAGCGCCAGCCCATCTCTGCTCTCCTAATATACCCAGCAGTCAAGACAAAGGTGACATTTGACAGAAGAAAAAGAATGGTCCTCTCAGTTGTTGATGGTTACATCTAATTTTAAAAAGTTTGGAGTTGCTGTATGATGTATTTGTGTATTTGCGCCTTTCCTGCCATTTTTCTATTAAATTAGTAGCGGAGCAAATGTAAAAAACAATGTAAATGTAATCATGTAACATACTGTAAAACCTCTTTTCACATAATCATAATGTAAATAATAACACAAAATCTAAAATGCTGCATTTAATCAAAGCTTAAAACATTTAAATCATCAAAAAAAATAATAACAAAAAAAATCAGTCTGGTTTCAGTAATCTAATTTCACCCTCAATTTACTCTGCCTTTGCACCTGAATAAAGTTCCCATGTGGGTATTAATGCACGTACTAATTGCAAGTAACTTAAACATGCTGGCAAACAGGTGACAGCATATCGGACAAGTGTAAGTTATTTCTACTTAAATTGGCAACAACATATGTAAACTTGTGTCACGCTTAAGAACATTTGGTTTTGCCAGATGGAAATGAAATAATGCTAGCACGTGGAACTGCTCTAATTTAGAAATCTGCAGTTTAAGATCTTAATTTCAATAAACTTATTAAGATAAATTGTTACAATAATTTAGTTTAGATAGAGGAAAGCTTATACAATGGCAAGCTACAGTTATTTTATAAAAACAAATTTGTTTGAAAAAATGTTTAATATTTTACGACCGTTTTCACAAGAACAGTGTCACATAGAATGATGAGGCAGACTTTATTACAGTTGTTTATTTTATATATGCTTTTACTAACACTGCAAAAGTGTACGTTTGCAGTATCCTAAAGCAACCAATCAGATATATGCTTTGAAAGTCTAAATGGCTCTAGACTACTCAATGATAATCTATGATTGGTTCTTAATGTGTGTCTATATTTCCCCAAGCCTACGTCCTGTAACTGCATTTCTAGATTACATTTTTATTTAATATTTCAAGTTTTTAATATTTTATAAAGATTGCAGATATAATTAAAATTTGAGCATTTAAGATTAATACATTTTTATATGCCATGAGCAGCTGTTAATTAAAGTAACTAAAACACTGATATAAAGTAGAGATGCAAAATATTTCCTTGCAATGATTTCCAAGATTGTGGGTGAGTATCTGTACAATGTTTTTGTGTTAGTTGTCAGTAATTAACATTAAAGCATGATTAACCTCTCATAGCTAATATTTTTTCTAAAAACTGCTCAAAAATTGTCGGTATTCACTATTTTTATGACGAAATTAGGTCTAGAACAGTGAATTTCAACCTTTTTCAACGCTAGGCACACTACGAAAGATTTAAAAATTGCCAAGGTACATCATCCGGCGATGCGGCGTGCGCGACCCATGAAAAAACATACACATTGGTTCCCACATAAAAAAAACACACTACATTGGCCTCCACAGGAATAAAACACTCTACACTGGCCTCCACTTGAATAAAACACACAACATGGGCACCCACAGGAATACAACACTCTACACTGGCCTCCACATGAATAAAACACACAACATTGGCACTCACAGTAATAAAATGCACATACCTTGGACCCCAAAGAAAAAATTACTTTGGCCCCCACAGAAAAATATGACATTGGCCCCGACAGGAATAAAATGCATACATTGGCCCCCACAGAAACTAAAAACAACAACACATTGCTCCTCTCAGGAAAAAACATTCACATCGATAGGCCTCACAGAATAAATCTAAAACACATTCATGCAAATAAATGAAAACAGTGTCAGACCCAGGGGCGGATTGGGATGAAAAACCAGCCCGGGGAATTTCTGGAAGCAGCCCTAAATGGGGCGTGATCTGATGAGGGGGCGGGTACAATCGAGGAAGGCGGGATTCCTCCTCATACAGCCTGATTCTGAGTTGGACACAACTATTATATATTCTAAAATCAAAGCACAAGACGGTTGCGCCACATTGTGCATCAAAGAGCAAAATAAGTTATTGCAATCATAAAACACTGAAAAACGGCATGCGTACCAATATTGGCAGTTGAAAGCACAACTAGTATTGTAAATTCATACAGAGGGGATGTAGTTGACATCCCGGGGGTCCTGATGCCGGCGCTCATAATACCGCCACAATCCCGACGGTATTAGGTTTAGTGGGAGGGATAGTTTTAAGGTTAGGCAGTGGGAAAAGTTAGGCTACAGGGGGGAGGGTTAAGGTTAGGCTGTGGGGGGGGAGGGGGATTCAGTTGGGTACACACTAGACAATATCTAAAGTGATTTTGCTGATTCCATCTCATCAGAACAACAAACCATTCATATCGTCCAGTGTGAACGCACAATGCCAATGCGCGCTCCCGCTGGTCATTCGTCGCATCCTCAGATCTTTAGTACATGCAAAAAGATCTCAGGAAGTTACTATCGATGCCATGATGCCGAATACAGCATTGCCTCTGCTACCCCCTGCCGTTGCTCTGTCGCTGCAAGCATCGGCAAGTGTGTATGCACTTACCGATGCCGGCACCCCCACTGGGTCCCATTGCTTATGAGATAGTGCTGGGTACATATCGTCTAATGTGTACCCAGCTTTAGGCTGCGGGGAAGAGGGTTATGGATAGGTTGTGGGTGGAAGGATCAGGGTTAGACTGTGTGCGGGGAAGGGTTAGGCTGCGGGAAAGGTGGGTTAGGGGGAAGATAAGGGGTCAGGGTTAGACAACCAGTGATACCACCAACAATACACCAGGCTTCTCTGGGCAAACACGTCAACGTCACAACACCAAGCAGTGACGGTCCTGTGACGCTAGTGGATTCGGGTAAATTACTTGGAAAGATGCCAGCCACAAAATTCTTGGTCCTAGGACTGATACGGTGGCTTCATCTAAAGGAGAGTTGTTCACACCAGCAGAAATCAATTCTGGGACCTGTTCCATTTTGACATTTTGTAAGGATCAGAATTAGCGCACTATTAGTTTGATATAGACAGACAGATATCTCTATAGGTACACATCTTCTAAATATAGCATAATCACTTCTAAATAACTAAATACTACAGGCGCAACCTACATAAATGTCAGTGTGCATGATATAGAAGTAACACCAACACATACAGGTAGGATACCTATATTATATATAATATATATATATGTATATATTGTGACACAGTCAGGTTAGGGGGTCCCTCTCCTGGGTAGAGGACTCCTTCCTCTCACCCACAACCCCCAGGTCCCAAACCGGCTTTTCAAAAAGCCGAGACTCAAGCCTGCTACACTGCAGACTTTCTCCTGGGGGTTTAGAACACATAAGACAGGAATCTGGGACAAATGTACCTGCCACAAACCACTTTACCAGTGATCCTATCACAATATATATATTATACACACACACACCTCACATGTTGTGATAGTTATTTAGGTGATGCATAATAATATGATCACATCACATAATAGGCATCACCTAAGTCAGGGCTCGACAAATCCCGGGGGCCAGGTTGCCATGGCAACCAGATTTTACAGGGAGGGAAGAAGCAGATTTATCAGCCCCAGTGGAGATTATTGCAGTGATAATTTCATGCACAGTGTGCTAGCCAAGTGATCGCAGTTTTAATCAGGTCCTGTTACCTGTAGGACCCGCTGGCATTGCGGTGGCGGTGGCAACGTCTCCCCTACCAATCACCGCACAGCACTTCCTCCCCATCCAATCACCGCATGGTGTCCAGCAAGCCAATCACCCCACGCGGTGGCAAACCTGCTAGTAGTCTTCTCCGCGGCACCTGTGTACGAGTAGGTGTATTGTCGGTGGTGCCAGGCCCACCTAGCGCTCCTTCAGCAGCACGAAGGAGGCAGGGAAAGTGGCCACTGCAGAGAGGATGGAGCTGCAACAGTGACCCCGCTGGGGTCTCCAAGCAAAAGCAAGCAGGTAACCACTACCCCATGTAACAGCTGCATAACACACTTTTAATCCTGTATTTTTAATTTTTTATTTTTTTGTGGTCTGGCTCCTACACTTTTGCCCTGGCTCCTGGATTTTAGAAAAATTTGTCGAGCCCTGACCTAAATAATCACAACTTGTGGGATGTGATAGATAGATAGATAGATAGATATATATGATTCCTATGTCACCGTGGATAAGTTGTGACACATATATGAATACAGTCACAGCCACACACACTTATACACACAACTTGTGACTCACACAGTGGCCCTGATTCAGAGCCGGATGCTCCTCTTGGCCGCTCGCATAGCTGTGGGTTACCACCCACAGCTATAGCGAGCGGCCAGGTTGATGGTCGCGATGGTCTTGACCATCGGGCTTGCGACGAGACCCTTGTGGTAGGGTCTTGTGGCCGCAAGCCCCAGAGAGCTTTCGGCTCTAACAGAGCCGGTAGCTCTCCCACTGACATCACTGGTGATGTCAGTGGGGCCGCCCCCAAATGGCAAGCGTTCCATTGGGAACGCCTCCATTTGGCCGGCCACCCCCCCGGCCTGAACACCAAACGGGGCGAGCTGTCACTCACAATCGACAGCTCGCCCCCTTTGGTGCGAGACCCGGAGCGATGGAGCACCCGTCGATAGCCGGGTCTCGCGCATGTACACGACGGAGCCGGCTCTGTCGTGCGCATGCCCAGTGGCCAAACATCGACCCAGTTGCGAGCGCTCAGCACTCGCAACCGGGTCTGAATCAGGCCCAGTGTCAGTACCAGTCACCGCGGCCAATCGCTCCTGTCAAGAAACAGCCCTGCTGCCTCGGCCCCCTCTGCCCTTCCCGGCTCCTGCGCTAGCTGCTGGAGGCAGAGCCGCAAGGTGTCACTCACGTGCTCCACAATGGCCCATGGGGGGAGCAACTTTCAGGCTGCATGTTGTAAGAATGTAGTCAATTTATTCACTATAACCCAGTATCACATAAATGTGTATCAGCCAGTGCCTTATTGATATCACTGTGCTTAGCATATAATACTTACGCACATGCCAGACTGATAACTAATAAATAAAACCCTTAATTTAGTCAACCTTACATATCTTAAAACTTAGTATTACGAAATGAGGACTGGGGCTTTAGTCAAAATCCTCAAGAACTGGCTCTGCATCATTGTTTACTCTCCGTCAGTCTAAGTGGGCTATGTACTAATAATCATGGCACTGCCACGATTATTACGTATCGATCTCGCTAGGAATGTTTTCATTTTTAATAAAAATATCCTGGCTATGTACTACAGGGAACTCGCAGGGACAGCGGTTTACTCGCAGGGAGAGCAGTTGCGGTAACCGCTGTCCCTGCAAGTTATATCCCTGGCATTTAGGAGAAATCTTTCACAGAAGTGAGAGACTTCCCTGGGAGAAGCTGACACTGTGTATGTGCAGTGTTAGCTTTTGGAACTGGCTTGGGGCTGTGGGGAGAGATTGAAAGATCTCTCTCCTGCACCTGGAGCCCCCATAGGCTTACAGTAGTTTACACCATCTTCAGATGGTGTAAACTACCGGTTCTAATCTCCAAAAAGCCTTTCTTTTCGGAGTTTAGTATATAGGGGTAATATCGTAGTCCCCATTGTTAATAATGAGGACTGCGATCTGCATCGCTGATTAGCACTTTGCCGGAGATTTCTGTGACATCTCCTGCATTGTGCCATTAGTATATAGGAAGAGTGCATAAAATTATGCAGAAACTGCAGTTTCTGCATAATTTTATGTAAGAAATGGCTTGATACATAGGCCCCTAAATGCTTCTGTCTGTATACTACTGCATGGTGGTTCAGCAAACTATACGGACATCTCCAATCAACAAGATGACACATCAGCCTTAATTTGGCTGAAAGGTTGCACATTTGTTTTTATCTAATAAATTCTCATATCAAGGAAAATAAATAATTCATGTTAACAACTGCATTCTTGAAATGCACAAAATTTTATTAAAAATATTTTCATTTGGCTTAACTTATATCTACGAAACAACCAACTATTCTAAACCAATTAATTATCTTTGTCAAAAAAATATATATTAGCATTTACATTTAGCTTAGAACACTATATATACATGTCTTGTATGCATTTAATTTAATAAATAGGTTTATTTAATTTAAACGTATAAATATGCCTGATGTCATATAAATAATCATAGCACCATATGATATACATTACCAAACTTCTATTGTTATGAAATATATGACAATGCAAAGATGAAGTGAGAAATATAGCAGAGAAACAAGTTAATTTTTTAATACTATTGTGACTTTTAGATTGAATTGTATTCTAAGTCAAAGCTTTCAGCAATACAAATATAACAATACATGATAGAAAATAGAACTGAATTTGGCAACCAGCATGACTAATGGATAACAAGAAGCAAATTAAATACCAGAGATAAGCACCATCAGAGAGAGCCAGAATATATCAAAATTTGTTATGCCTCTAGGCTTGATGTAACTTTGTTGCACGATATAAAACAATGCTAACCGCACATCGTTAAAAGATTTCATTTTTAAAAAGACAACTTTGCTAAATGTGTTTTTTGTTCTCCCGGCACAATTGTACTTCTGTAAATGAGGCCTGGGAGCACTGAATTCGATTTACTAACCAGACCTGACAATTAGTCCTTGGTATATAATCATTATAAAGTTTTAGGACTGTGCTAACGTGTATCCATTTATTTTAGACAGTTAAGACCGTGTCTTATATCTTTGTAAATGTAGTAGTAATAAATCCAAAATATTTAAGGGATAAATAATGGCATGGTGGAAAAGGCAATATATGTTAACTGTTGAAAATATTAGCTGTAAGTTACGTAGTGCTAGTTAGATAATGAAAGAAATGTCTGATTTGTTGCTATGCACATTTGTGGCATTTCCACCATTTACAGAGAAGTAATTATTTTACAGTAGATTTACTATATAGTTCATGATGAGCAGGAGAATTATCTTTAAATATATTTTTGTTCTAGCTTTTTATTAATGCAAAAAAACCATGGGAATCCTTCAGCGTAGTCATCATTATTACTACAGATTATTATAATTAGTATTACATATTTCTGATGGCCATCCAGATGCCACCAATAAGTAATCAAGCATTAACACCTTCGTGACCAAAGCTAGCCTGCACATTAATGGCAAAACAATCTTTGTGCTCTTCTGCTATTTTGAGTAATTTGGGGTCGCTAGGAATAAGTTTCTGTTTTTATTTTTTTTTAAAGATACATTAGTACCATTGTTTGGTTGTGTTCTGAATTAAATACTGAAAAATATGTAAGATCACAAATGATACTTATATTGAATACTTTGAATAGTTAACATTACACAGTGAACACAATTCTAGAAATGTTTTCTGAACTTCATCTACTGTAGAAGGTCGCGAGAGCATTGAGATGGCAAGACAGCTCTGAAGGAGCATGGCCAGCTGTCTGCAATGGTGTGCCTAGCCCACAAAGGACATGGTAGTGTGCAGGACAGACAGAATTTGGACAACTACAATGCATGGTCTGGGACCCACCCAACAGGACTGTCATTGTCGGACTGGGCATGAAGGGCCCACCAGGGGATTGCAATAGTAGGGGCCCGCTGAATGGGCGTAACCATCTGTTAAAGTGGGTGTACCCAGTGAACAGAGAGGCGTAGCAATAATATGTGCAAATAGATGAAGTAGGAGTTAATTAGTGATAGACCTCCTAAAATCCAAGGAAAGGGTTGTCCTGATTAATAAATAGACCCCACAGAGTGACATTATTTAAAAAAAAATTGTTAATAGATATGCCAATCCAGCTTTTAACTTTATAAGGATGATATAAATTGAACTTTTGAAAATAATCTAACTACTGGGACTGAGTATAAATCCTGGTTTGAATACATTATGTATTATTTTTGGATAATTATCTTTAATTTAAATGTGCTTAATCATGGAGTTGATGAGGGCTATATTAATTAAGATACTATTTATAAAGCAATTACATTATTAAAGTGCAAGAGAAATATAATATAGTGATGGAGCTTAATAGATTGTCGCACCACAAGACAGGAATAAATAGAAACACAAGTCAACAAAGGGCAAATACACTGGGCAAAAAGAAATCCACAAGGATGTAGATATATACACAGTGATAAATGCCACAAAACCCCCCAGTAAACTAAACCCCTGCAAAGACAGCACGTAAACTCCTCCACATGCCACTATAATACCATCAGATTCTTCCGTATGCCACTTTTATGCCATCAGACAGCTGAGGGTCATTCCATGGTAACTCACGTTACAAAGTGACATAGCAAACATTTAGCAAATCCGGTATACAGTCTTTCAAAGCATGACCCATCTCACTTTCTCATCAAACAAACCAACCTCATAAAAACTCCCTTTGCTGTCATGCACAAACCCTGCAACATGAGTTACCATGGAATGCATCCTCTGCATGCCACTATTTTGCCATCAAACTCCTCTGCATGCCACTATTATGCCATCAGACTTCTTCACCTACCACTACTATGCCATCGGACTCCTCTGCCTGCCACTATTATGCCATCAAACTCCTCCACATGCCACTATTATGCCATTAGACTCCTCCACATGCCACCTCCATCAGACAACTCTATCAGACAACTCCACATTCAGTTACACAGATTAGAATAAACATGATGATTAATTTCACACACATCCTCAAAGGTTACAGTATACCCTAGCAGGGAAAGTTCTATTCTGTCCAGACTGCCCAAGCCAGGGGCAGATGTGTCCATGAGATGCCACTTTCATCATCAATAAACATTGAAATACTGCTTGGCACGTCTTTAGATGCACAATTGTCGCACAATCAAAACTTTCACCAGTACTATGACAGATGCTGATTATCCATCTCAATTTAGCCTACTATGTGCATGGTCCTGTGTCTATGAATGCAACCACTATCAGCGACATGCCTGTGACATTCCCATAAACACAAACTCCTCATGCTTCTTTTTAGCCATCCCCATCTTACCTCCCAGTCACCACCCAGGAATGCCCCATACATTTCTGCTACCATGCATCTAAATTCGTACTGTGGCTCTGCACAAGAAAAATCAGAACGCATGTGCAGTGCAGCTCTGACGCATGTGCAGTGCAGCTCTGACGCATGTGCAGTGCAGCTCTGACGCATGTGCAAACGAAAATCATTTCTCCACTGTATGCGACTCAGAATCAGGCCCATTGTGTGGTGTAGTACTGTGGGGTCAGGATGGCCGTCTCCAATGCCGGGGGGTGAGCATGTCCGCACTTTTATCAGTTTAACTATGGAGAAGATTTGTGCTTCTGGGAAGTGGCAGTTCATGGTATTGGCAGCTGCCAAGTCTGGCTGACAACCGAAGCAGGGGGTCCAGGCCTGCCAGCAGAAATTGTGTGGAGCAATACACATTATACTGGCAGGGCCCCCTGCTCTTTGTTCGGCAACCCCCTGGCCCCAGACCTTGTCACCCCACTGCCCATGCAACCGACCCCCATCCCAAAAAGCTATATATATATCAAACAAAAGATCCATTTATGCAAACCAATGTCCATTAATAAATAAAACCATTCAGCACTGTTTCCACTATAAAGTGATGCTCCCCTCCCTTCCCCCAATTTTTAATTATACATATATATATATGTATATATGTATAGTCATATATAATGTAAACACACACACACACACTGATATGAGGATAAGGAGCGTTCCCTGCATTATTCATTGAAATCTCACTTCTTTCCAGGGCAGCATTTTTAACCTCCATTAGGATCAGTAGCAACAGCTCTTTTTTGGTGGGGGCGGAGGAAGTGGACTATGGGACAGAAGGGGAAAGTGCAATGCATGGTGGCTGCTGCCTGCACCCACCACCACAGTGGCATATCTATAATGGGTGCACACCCTGCACCCATATTATTTTAAACTTACCTGTCCGTGGTCCTCCATCGAGTGTCAGCGCTGCTCAGATCACTGGAAAATGGCCACCGTGGCCATTTTTCCGGTGTTCTGCACATGTGCAGTAGAATCTGTGCACTGGAGTGTGCTCAGAGTCTACTGTGCTTGCACAGAACACTGGAAAATGGCCACTGCAGCCATTTTGCCGGCATTCTGCGCATACATGATAGACTCAGGGCACACTCTAGTGCCAGGAGTCTACTAATGCTCCGCTGGCTGCCAGCCTTGTCAGTCGGCTGCCGGCCTCTGAGGAGAGAGGAGGGGGCCCTGCACGGGGAGGGCACACAGGCCCCCTCCTCTCTTAAGATGCCCCTGCACCACCAGAAGTAACAGCACAGTCAGGCTGGGACTGTCATGTTCTGACAGTGACCCAGAACATGCATGGCAGTGCCCCCCATTTGCATCCCACTGAAAGGGGCATGGCAACAAAGCAGTGGGGCCCACTCAAGAATTACCTGATTTCTACGGGGACCCAGTTCAAGCCTGGGGTTTGTCTGTCAAATTTTAACCTGGAGGAGAGCACACAGCACTGGCCTATAGTAAATGAGCAGAAGCCCATCTCTTAAGGTGATCACATTTATTTTGCTACTGTCTTTATTTCAATGTAAAGGAAAAGTTATTCAGCTATTTTGGAACTAGCAGTTTACCATCTGGCAGGAGCAGGGCCATAACTAGGGGTGTGCGAGCAGTGCTGTTGCACAGGGTGCATTGCGGGTGTTGTCACCATTACTCAGGGCCATTACAGGGCTTAACAGCTCCCTGTGATGGCCCTGCCCCTTTGCACATGACATCATGACATCGCAGAGAGGGGGTGCAGAGGGGGCTTGGATGCCAGCACCCGGAAATGCAGCAGTGAAGTTATACACATGGCAATTTGCCTGTCTGTAACCCTCGAAAGACACTATGGGTGGTACTGGCTGCAGGGTGCCTTTCCATTCCACCCTACTAGCCAGAAGCAAGGACCATAGGGGAAGCAATGGTGCTACCCACAGTGCCCTGTGCTCTGTACATCAGCACTTGTCACACACCATTAGTTATTGCCCTTCTGTCGCTTCTCCATGGCACCTGCAGTTGGCCCCATGATCCCTGTATTTGGCTTGCAGGGTGCCTGGAAATGGAACCATGCAGCCAGTAGCATTACTGCAGAGTTGTTCGAAGTGTCCAAAGGATGCTCTGGGCAAACACCCTGCAGCTTGTGGAGCTGCCCATAGTGTCCTTAGGATGCTCTGGGCAGCGCACGATTATAAAAGCTGGCAGCCCCACCCCCTAGACATTATGTTATTTTAGGGGGTGGGGCCTGCACAGGGCACACTACCACCTGTTATGGTGCTGGGAAGGACATTCTGTGTTTTGCAGTTACACAACACTGGAGAGCCCAACTACCATTTAACTTGTAATCTGGTCTCACTACTTCCCGCGGCCTGATCTAACCCCAGACTCGCACATTTTGCTCTCAGCCCTATGGGGCTGCGAACAGCAGTGTGGGAGTCCAGAGGTACTGTAAGTGTGGCATATAGTCACACTTACTTGACAAATGTAATTTCTGTTAAAAGCAAGAGGTCCAGTGTATAAACTATAGGGATCTAGTTATCATGAAAACCTTATTGAAACAAATTATCATAACAATACCACAGATCCTGGCACAAAACTGCAAAGGTTAATTTACCATTTTGCCAGGTCTGTCTTAAAATATATTTAAAAAAGCAAAACATATGTAAAGATACAAAGAGAGCAGGAAAGAACAGGATGTACAACCAATGAGGACACTAGGATAAACACACATACAAAGGTAGGAACAGAGGTACACATATGAGGAGGAAGAAGGCAGACAATGGAATGAGGAAGGCAGCAGAGGGATGAGCAGAGGTGCTAAGGAACCAATTGAGGTGGCACAGAGGTGGGGTCAGGGGGTGCTCATGTCCGCTGTGAACAGGAAGAGACTGTGGCCCAGATATAATCAGAGAGGCATCATGCTGTTCTATACAGAAATATGTAGCATGTGGTCGCGTGTGTCACACTATTACCCTAATAATAAAATAGAGGTAACCTGGGATGGTGCCTAAAGTACTTGCTTCAAATGCTCCACCCACTAAGGAAACTTAGTCCGTGATCACAATTTTTTGGTGTTGTTTATAGAGCCCCAAACTAAATACCTTAAAGTCCATCTGTCACCTCAATTTTTAGGCTGACTCAATCGATATTAAATCTGCCATTTCAAAAGGAAATAGTGACGGCACTGAAGCACCTGTCAGAAACCAAATGACTGCAAGCAAAAAATATGGTAGTTGCTCAATCAGCTTAGTATACTACAGGTGCTTGTAAAGGTCAGGGTTTACACTGAACACAGAAAAAAGAATATTGCCCCCCAGCACACTGCAGATAAATCAAAAATACTTGAATCCTACATGATAATAGAAATTCAGAGGTATTGGTTTACATACATTTGCAAATATATGAATAAGCGCTGGGCCGTCGTCAAGGCTCCTCTATACCAGCGTCCCTAAAATTAAGGGGTTCACGTCCGAGAAGCAAGGCACCCCAAAAAAATTCCAGCCAAGGACCATCCCCAGGGCATCACACGAAAAGGGGAAAAAAGGTGATAGTGAAGTGTTAAAGGATAGGTGTGTAAAGATAAATCAATAAGTGTTAATGAGATGTAAAATAATTAAAATGACATAAATAATACACAAACGCATGGAAAAGTGAAAAAATATTCTATGTGAATTAAGTGGTGATGCCATGAGCAAGGTCCAGCCAGAACAGCCCCGGGGGCCCCACTCCCAAACGCTCACCCCAAAATAATTATTGCTACATAATAGTAGCACCCACTCTGGGTAGATATTTTGTATCTACCTATGACCTACCTATGAGGATTTGGGAAGACACCCCAGTATTTGGTGAACCAATTGAAGATGTGAGTGCAGCCCTACTACTGGATATACAG